>JARHVA010007517.1:117500-217500 GCA_037957365.1 Torreya grandis
TAAATTCTACATTTATGCCTTATAAGACCATCTATTGTAATAGAAATTCAATAAATCTCTTTGTTATAGGTTCATTAGCCAAACCTACTCTTACATCATGGTAGAATTCATCAGAAAGATGTTAATCCAAAACAAAACTTATAAAATTTCCTTGTAACACTGATAAGATAACAATATATGTGCATCTATTGAGTGCATCAACCACATGATTCTCCTTACCTTTAACATATGATATTTTCATGTCAAAATTGCTCAAAAATTCTATTCACCTACACTGGCATGGATTTAAATCATCTTGAGAAAATAAATAATCAAGAATGTGGTGATCAAATTTCACCTTAAAAGGCTTTTCTAGCAAGATATATTTTTATTATTTGAGTGCATGAATAATTATAACAAGCTTCATATCATGCGTAGGATAGTTATTTTCATGATCCTTCAATTTCCATGACTCGTAAGCCATAAAATTGCCATCTTTGGTCAAGATGCCTCTATATCCATCCTTAGAAGCATCAACCAAAACTTCAAAGTTACAATTTGGGTTCAAAATGATAATAATAGGTGTTGTTGTAGAAATACTTTCATTTTGTTAAATGCTTCCTCACACTGAGGGGTCCACACAAATTTCTTGCCTTTCTACAACAAAGAGGTAATGGGATAGGCCACACTAGAAAAATTTTCAACAAAACATCTGCAATAACTAGCCAAACACATGAAGATTTCATGCACATTGGTAGGAACATGACAATCTTGAATAACTTTAATTTTCATAAGATCAATAATGATGCACTCCTTAAAACTAATGTCCTAAATAATGAATTTTTTATTCATAAAATGCACATTTAGAGATTTTCACATACAAATTATGTTGTGTTAGTGTTTTTAAGACTAAATGAAGGTGTTTATCATGCTCAGTCTCATTTCTAGAATAAATGAGAATGTCATCAAGAAAAACTAGCACAAAATTATCCAAAAAGTCTTTGAATATGTTAGTTGTAAGGTTCATGAAATTTGTAAGTGTATTAGTTAGGTTGAAAGGTAGAACCATGAAATCATAGTGTCCATATTGAGTTTTAAAATATATTTTATGAATGTCCTCTTCCTTTATTTGTAGCTGATGGTAGTCTGATCTCAAATCAATCTTAGAGAAAACTGCATCACCTTCATTTTGTCAAACAAGTCATCAATTCTAGGTAAAGAATGATAATTTTTTTTACCTTATTTAGCATTCAATAATAAATTCAAATCCTTAATGTACCATCCTTATTCTTCAAAAAGACCACTGGAGCACCCCAAGGGGACACACTTGGATAGATACTTCTACTATCCAAAACTTCTTGCAGCTAAACATTTAACTATTGAAATTCAGGCACATTCATATGGTAGAGGTATTTAGAAGTAGGGGTAGGTCAGGGTATGATATCAATGGAAAAATAAAACTCCCATTTGGGTGGTAAAATATGCAATTTCTTAAGAAAGACATCCAAAAACTCCCTCAAAATAGGAAAATATGCATGTATTAGCTCCTTTTCTTTGGGTAATTCCTGTAGTTGGAATGCATAAATATTCCAACATTTCCTAATATCTCTTTTTAGTTATAAGTTTGAGAGTGTTTTACTTCTTGTAGACCCTCACATGCCTTGTAACTATACAATTTGGCCACAGTAATTGATGCATTGCACTCTTTTGCCCACACAATAAAACATGGCTTGATGTTCATGCAACCAATCCATCCCAAGGATGAGATCATAAGACCTTAAGACTGTGATAAAAATATTTACCTTGGTCTTAAAATCACCAAGATCTAGTTCTGCTTGTTCCATTTACTCAAGAATAGGCACTTTCTTACTAGTACCAAACTTAACCTCTTAACCTTTTCTTATCAAGATGGGTTTAATATTACATTGCTTTTTAGCAAAAGGAGAAGTAAAACAATTTGTTACATCTGAATTGATCAAAATAGTCAAGGGAAAACCATTAATTATACCTCCAATTTCAATTGGAGTGGCCTAAAAATCAACATTATAATAATCAACAATAGCATATACCCTATGATTCACTATTTGCCCTGATTTCAATTTAAGATAGTCCTCTTTATAATGGTTGTCACCACATTTCCAAAAAATAATAGGTCTAGAAGATGCCACCATAATAGTATTATCACATGTGGTAGGTCCATGTTGGTTGTTTTGATGTTGTTCCTTCTTATAAGAACCAGATTTAGAGGATCCATGGGACTTGAAATTCCTATTTTGATTAAAAAACTTGCTAAAATTTTTATTGCCACCTAAAATTATATTGGTTTGATTTGATTTCCAAAAGTTTTTATTCATGGGAGAAAGGTTATTTGATTTATATTGTTACCTACTTGCATTAATTTCATGTCTTGCCTTTTGGCAAGACTTTTTTTTTCCTCAGCCCTATAGGCTAATTCAATTATTGTAGCCAAATTCCTTGGGTTCATCACATTGATGCCCTACATTTTTATTTCTTTAATCCCAAGTTTGAACTTAGTAATCTTGGTTTCTTCATCATGCACATAGTTCACATGATGCAATGAATTCATAAACTTGTTTTCATACTCTGTAATAGACTTGTTTTCTTGCTTCAAAAGTTAAAAATTAGTGATTTTATTCTTTTTATAGTTTTCCTTCAGGTATATTTTATGAAATAG
Source organism: Torreya grandis (assembly GCA_037957365.1). Classification (NCBI taxonomy): domain Eukaryota; kingdom Viridiplantae; phylum Streptophyta; class Pinopsida; order Cupressales; family Taxaceae; genus Torreya; species Torreya grandis. The sequence continues at coordinate 120,175 of JARHVA010007517.1, forward strand.
AGTCTCAAAAATAGATTAGGGTAGGTTTAAAGGCTTATATCTTTCAATAACACAAAGGTGATTCAACTATAAAGTTGTAGGACCAACTAGCTGGTAGGCTAACACCTTGGCTTTCACATTCAATGGGATGTTATACAAGTTGAAATATTTTTACAGGTGTACCAGTGATGCATTAGCTATGTCACCTAATTCCTCACCCTAAAAGGTAGGTGGTAGAATATTTTCCATCTCTTTGATGATTGGATCAACTATGGTCAAAGGTAGTTCTTGAATCACATGTCCTTCTACTTGATCCATTTCCAATTTGGGTACTTCTTCTTGGGATATTACTTCAAAATTATTTAGTATTTACTCTTGGATATCAATCTTTCCTTCCAAGGTATCAAGGGATATCAATATTTCACTAAGGATCTCCTCATTCTTGTTGGTTGGATTCCCACTGACTACTTAAACATTAGGTACCTAAGTATTATTGTCAATATTACTCATGGGTAACTCTTTTAGGTTATGAATGGGGATGCAACCACGATGACACCTTCCTCATCCTCTACCTATGCCCTTAACTAGGTTGAAATTGAAAGGGTTCCCATGGATGTTGCCTCCACTTAGTTACATTCTAACCATCTTAAAAATTACAAGTGATAACTTAGTATATTACAAAATTATAATAAGAAAACTCATTTCTAAAGTTCCCTAGAGTAGAAATCTACTCTGATACTAGATGAACCTACCCCCCCCCTCCCAAAAAAAAATAAAAATAAATAAATAAATAAATAAAAAATAAAAACAAAAAAAAATTGAAATTATATATCAGAGTACCATTGGATGCATGTTAGACCCAATTACCTTATTGTTAATGCAAGTGATAAACATTTAGTATACTCATGTACATGTAACTAAAACTAAAGGAGGTGAATTGAGGTAATTATCTAGAGGTAAATACATACAAAAGGTGATATGGGAAAGATTGTTAATTTATTATATTATTTATGGGGTTTAGGACGTATCAATGTCACATACATGGATGAGACCCAAGCACAATATGTGGCAATCTTACTTTCACATAGGACTATTTTTAAGTCCTTAACCCTAGGTAAATACCTCACTCTCCTCAGTGGGTTTTAGTCCCACTCGAGGATGGTTAAGTTTAAGGATTAGTTTAACTAATAAGGATAACTTTATTATCTTAAAGTATCATTCAAGCTAACATAAGCTTATGTTAATAGTACAAGTTGCTAACTTTATGTCTAACATAATTTATACAAGTAAACATAATCAACAACCAGAAAAAAATTCAACACATGTAGGTTTCTAATCATTCATGTCATATAAAAAGTTTTTCCATAAGAGAAGATAAATTTAAAACTCAAGGTTTTATAGTGATATTGATTGAGTTCATAAACACCTCATGGTCTTTGAGGTCACTGCACCACTTGTTTAAATAATTCATACATCATTTGTTTACTAACATGGATGCCATTATTTATAATAGTGATTAATGATATAGTTATGATCATCATCATTATCCTATAATTAGTCGAGAAATGAATTCATATAACCATTATATTGGTATAGCCAATGAGATATTATGAACAAAAGAGACTAAGACATTATTCATCTAAGGTATATAATCCATTAAACCTTAATTATCTGATTATTTCAAGAGAAGGAAACTTATGTATTCATTCAATAGCTAAGCCATTTCAAACAACTATATAAAAGAGGAATCATTTCTTTTCATACAATACTCTATTATTATCTAAGTAAATTCATACCTAATAAACCATCACATTAAACTTATATTACAAATAGACTAAAAGAGGGCAATAAGTGATTTATAATAGAAGAACACAACACAATCAAAGCAAACATAATCCAACCAAGTTTAAAGTTGAGTGGAACATAAATAAAATGTTTCACTTAAGGAATTATTACAAGTTTTCTATTAGGCAACCCAAGGAAACAAGGTAAGTAAGTACAGCTATCAGAAGGGAAAGTGAAAGCAAATATACTCCAAGTAAAAAAAATCAGCAAGTGTGCAGATTTTGGTTATACAATCATGGAACATCAAATGAAGTAGTACATTATATAACCTACTTATTTACTTATATCAATTCATAAGGATGACATTATCTTAATTTCATTTAAGTTCTTTCACTTAATTATATGATTATTCTATGCAGGAATAATATACATACTTGAAAAACATCTTGACTAAATAAAGGGATTAAGTTAGCCTTATTTCATTCATTATTAATGAAAGAATGAAAGTAATAATTTTTAGCATACATACCTTATAAAATGAAAATAATAGTTTTTAGATCATATATATGCAACATACATACCTTACACACAACCAAGTATGTCTGAAATGCATGTTAGAAAGAAGAATTATGGTTTGTTTTTCCACATGGACCAACTACTAGAATTTTGAATAGTGTATGCATTGATGAAATGAATATAAGATCCATATACATGCATTTATGTAATCATATTTACCATATAGAATGAAATAAACTAGAAGTGATGATTAATCTAATTTCCATGCCTAAATTTAATATTATATATTGCTGAATCAAAAAAAAATAAACATATAATTACTTGACTATATAATCTAATAAAAACTTATTCTTCTCTTGGAATTCAAACCAGATTTACATGGCATGCAGTTAAGGAATTTAGTATGAAAATATAATTAAATCCTACTAAAAATACATTCATAAATTAATTCATATATCAAAGTTATCTATGTAAATCAAGGAATCAATGTGATAATGATTATATAGATTATTCACATAAAAGAATTTGTAATTAACCCAACTCAACTATAAGTAACATTGAAATAGTGCTTCCACATTTGATAATAGAATTCTTGATTAATATGAGAGTTAAAACTAATAGCTACCAATTTAATATACCTAATCTTAGACAATGTTCAACTTCCATTTTATTTCCACCAACCATTAATAACACAGGTTAACATAAAACATGGTTAATTATATAACCACGATTGCATATTATCTAACTCAATATTAATGCCAACAAAATATACTAGGTAATTAAATATTATCTAAATCAATATCAATGTTAACAAAATATACTAAGTAATTAAACATGATCAACAAATTAAATTTTTATCATCTTGCTTTATGCATGTGCGAAATCATTGAAGCATGGATTTGAAGTTAATGAACTGATCAAGACAAACCCATCCAATCAGCCTTATGAGTCCAACCATCGGTGGCCCTCACCACCCCAACCATTAGTAAGATGGTAGTTCACTAACCAGGAACATGAAGGGAATTTTGAGAAATTAGATTTCTAATAAAAAGAGACATCTTGAAATAAAAGAATACAAGAAGACAATAATACCATTCTAAGGTGAGACAAAAATGATTAATCCATATACAATATCCATTATAAGTAGGGAAGGTTAATCATGGCTACCAAATGATATAGAATGGATTAAAATTAATCTATTATACAGTATTGAAATTAACCACCTTGGATTCCCATCCAAGTTACGGTCAATCTTAATCATCTTGACTGCCAATATATACCCATTTATTTATTCAGGTCTAGTCTAGAAATGGTAACCAAACCATAACACAACCAGGATCTAATATGTAACTTAATTTATTCAACCATAATAATAAATCAAATAGAACAATAATTTAAACTGGAATATATCATTTCAATTATTTAAAGGTTCAACACAATCTTACATTTCATAAAAGCAAATAAAAACTCTTTCAAACTTTTTCAATGTCCTCTTAGATATAGCAGAATAAGATCAAGTATATTCATTCTAATTAATAGAGGTGAGTCCAAAGTCAATCACACAATAGAAACCAATTAAACATTCCTTCAAAAGCAATAGGCCCAAATTATTAAAACATAGTCAAGTTTAATTCTCAAACATAAACGACCTGTGCCTTACATAATCACAATCCAATCATTCAAAAATGTAGTCAAGTATATCAAAAAACCCAATAAAATTTAAGACCACAAAAAAATGTACACATGCAACACACATTCCTCAACTTTGACATGAATCAAATAATTCAGTCACTAATAATAAATCTAAATCAAGATATAACTTCAAGCCATTATCAATATGTAGTTCAACAATTTTAAAAGCCATGACATATACAAAATCTACTTAACTTACTTATCTATGCCATTAAAAACACAATATAAAATATATCACAATCACCATTAATATTACCCAGTGACCCAAAATATAAATATAGTGATAGACTAATACCCATTCGGCCTTACGTATGATTCCAATCATGATATATATGGTCAAAGACTTGAGACAAAAATAATCAAGGTAGGCCATAATAATGTAACCATAAGAATCTAATACAGGTGAAATATACTAAAAGGAGCCCATACAAAAATAATCCTATTTATTTCCATGATTCAAATATAGAAATTATAGTTATAAAAACAAACGATAAGAATAAAATACCCACACATATACCATAATCGAGTTCAACCAAGTGTCAAGGTTTGAGTGAACATAGTTACACTAAGATTCATATACCAAAATCCCATCAACCAAAATATTGAAATCCCAAGTAAAAAACTTGAGCCACATAGTGTAAAGGAAAATTTAGTCACCATTAGAAAACTAAACCAACCTTCAGGGTCTTAATGTGAAAACAACATGCTTATTAAAAACTAAGCACCCATTAAAAATCTTTCATTATTCTAGATGAATACATGCACTGATGAATTTGGCTGACCAAGTCACAAATATAACAACTTTAGATTATATAAAAATGAACCATGCCACATCCACAAATAGGTAAATGATACATGTTCCCATCAAAACAAAGAAAACAACAACCTTTATTTACACATAATAGATAAAACCTTCAGGGATCGATTAATAAATACATAGGGTCAAGAATAATCAAATATTAACAAAAAGAAATAAATAATAAAACAAACACATAATCATTTATGTCCATTTTCAAGTTTATATGAAAATGATATATAAATATATTGATTCCATGGGGGTTTGCATATACATCCAACTTTTGGCTGCATAGGCAACTTTTTATCTTTATTTTCAATTTTTACATAGAAAAATAATTAACTAGACATAAAAACATAATTCACCTGATATTGCTAAGAAAACTCAAAAGCCAAGATAGAAACCAAAAACTATATATTCTTTGCAAGGAAACTGCTATGTACAAAAGTCTCACATGGCCGCCATATGAACCAGTCCAATTTCCATTATTCTCCCCCATTTTCTTCCATTTTCCTAATCCCCATCAAATTCCTCCACCCATTGTTTAACTCCCCATTCCTTCCATATATTTTTCCTATACCCATTCAATGTCCACATTTAATGGAAGTAGAGAATCCTCATTTGTTCCCAAAGTGAATCCCCATGCCAAATTTTCCATATTGGTCATTAAATGATCCATCTAGAGAACTCTATTCTCAATCCAACTATCAACCAAAAGAAACATGGATTAGTGACTAACCCCCATGCTTAACACAAATAAAAATTTATCAGCAACATAAATCCCATGGCTTATTCCAACTACCATATTAAATGACATTAAACAATGATCGTAGAAATAAATTGATGTAAGTCAATTTTAAAATAAAAGATTTAAACTAATTTAAACCATGTTTAAAACCAAGTCAATACCCACAACATAACCAAGCCATTTTAATAACATGACACCACCTTAGGTATAAGGTGTTCATAGGGTCAAAGGTTTAGTCCAAGGGGGGTCAAGGTCAGGTCTTAAGTAAAGTGCATCGGATTAGGTAATTAGGATCCATGTAGGTGTGTGGAAGTGAAAGGTAGCCTACATGAAGGAAAAGTTGGAACAAAGTGTAGTCACAATAAAAATAATGATAATGGTAAATAACAACATGTAACAAAGATAAGGTACACACAAAGCATCAAGGTGAAGTACAATAAACAACATGCACAAGGGATAAAGTTAGCTAACGATAAAATTAATGACCAATCAAGATGTCTAAAGGATAGAAAACAAAAACAAACAAGTATACCTATCAGACATATTAGACTTGCTCAAAATTCCTTCAATTTTTGGAGTACAACTGTCAACATCTACCTAGCTCATAGATAAGACCTACAACCACCAAAAAAGACATCAATCATACCATATAAAAAATTGATAAATAATTATAGATTCATAATAACATCAAATGTAATAATAAGTTCTTGAAATAATTAAGTATAAAATTAAACATGTAATCTAATATCACTACAATAAGTACCACATATAGTCTAATTAAAGTAACAACCAATAGTCAGTTTAACAATAACAATAACAATGTGTTCACAACATAATAGATTATAAAAAGTCAGGATCATAACACTTTTCACTAATTGCATATTTTTCAATTTCATTTTAAATAATTAGATTAAAAGGAGCTCTAAGTTAAAAAGATATCAAACCCATTTTTGAAAGCCATTGTTTAATTTTTCTTTGTAAAAATAGTCTTACAAGGAAGACTAGGAGACATTCCATTTTGGGTTATTGTTTACATTCTTCACACTCTTTTGAGTTTAAAATTTGACTGGTGTACATTTATTTTTAGTAGGATTAGATTAGAACTGAATTATGTTTGTTGAAATTAGAGTTCTACAATTTCCTATTCCAAATTTCTTCTAGCCTTGTATGACCTATAGAAAACACCAATTCCAACTCTACTTCATCAAAAAAGGAGCATGAATTCTTTGTCTATTGATGATAAGGATGTTACTTTATCATTAAAATGAATCACTTTAATGGTTTACTTTATAAATTCTTATATTTTTAAAGTGTAATATTTCTTTACTTACTACAATTAGGATTTTGCATTTAGCACATGAAGATAATTTGCTTCAAAAGGACATCATGCCCCTGAAGGTTATAGAAACTCTAAGTCTATAGAATCATCATTTCATTCATTTCTAATTTCCAAACTTCTAAGGCTTTCTTCTGAATCATCTCCACTTGAAGGTTTTCATATTTCCAAACTTTAATGATGAATGATACATTATGAAATTTTAATTTTTCTATTATTTTATTTATTTATTTAATTTTTGTAGTTGAGTTTAAATCCATTGACCTTAAACTTGAAAGAACTCAACAAACCCCTCAATTTCAAGTGCCATAGTTTTATTACCTAAATTTTCAAATTTTTTACTTTCTAACTTTTGGATTTTGAATTCATGTCCTTAAATTAGAGATTTTATTGATTGAATGATTGCCTCTTGCAGTTGAAACCACCACTCTAACTCTGAATTAGGCATATAGAGTGGAGAACATACACTCTCCAACTACATGTACTAAATGTTAAATTTAAAATTAGCATTAAGTTTTTTTTTTTAATTTACCTTTTAAAATATAATTTATTTTTATAGGGCACCCTCAATATATGAGGAAAAGTATGCCACCACCATTGACATTGAAACAAACTTGCACATGGGGTAAAAATATTTCATGTCAAACATAAAGTAGAGGAACACTAAAATTATTAGGTTTTGACTTCCCTAATTCATCTCTCGATGGTGTGTCTAGTGGACATGGATTAACATTTTTTCAACATATTGATCTTTATGAGGAATATCTATGGTATAAAAGTGGGGACCTCACTATGAGTGATTTCAATCCACATGATTATATTCACATTTAAAGTGTACCTACTTGGGAAGCACCTTGTACCTCTTCAACTCCTAGCCCAACAACTATAGACAATAGAGTTATCAGAAGATGACATTACTACTTTTTCATTAAATAATTTGTTGTTATAAATTGTAATTTAAAACCTTAAGGAAGGTGTTTGAGATGAGATGAATGTTGTAAAATTATGGGAGTTAATGAAGAAATCATTGATCAAATAAATAAATACATGTTATCACAACTATTACCAGAGAGTCAATTTATTTTTATGAGTTTAAAATGAACCCACAAAGATTGACACTTTATTCAATCAAACTAAATCCATGTCAATTTCAATCTCTAATTATTAAAATGATAATATTCTGAGTACTATGTTAAACATGTTAGATAATTTAAATGTGGAAGCCCAAACATACTTTATCAAATGTGTTAGAGATGTAAACCTTGTCATGATTACTAATGTAGAAAAGGAAAAAGCTTTGGTAAGTTATTATTTTTAGTTATTGTAATTTTTATCTAATAATATATATTTTTAATTATAGGCATGTTGAGCATTGTTCCTATTGTTGAGGTTTGGCATTGATGTCAAAGGTTCTTGAGAAAGGTTTTCATGAGGTCATTAAAGAATGTAACTATGAGAGAGGATACTGATCAATGTTGTACTAATTTTGAGAGTATAAGACATGATTGGTATATGTTCTTATGACTAGATGAGTGATATCAAGGTTAACATGGAAGGTCCTTGTTGTCAAAATTGTCAAGTGATTGAACCTAGTAAGTAAATTGAGAAGGTATGTGTATAGGATGCCTAGTCTTGTGCATAAAGGGTCATGATGGTTTGGTGAGATGAATACACATAGGAATGAAAGGTTGTATTAGGTTTATTGAGCATGTATATGAGGTATTGGAGCACTAATGATAATTTAAGGGTGAGTCTATAGTGGTAGGATTTTTAGCCTAAGTCTATACTTAGACCAATCCTAGACCTTACCTAGCCTAATGTGGCATCATGATTTATTGTCAAGACACATAAATGATGTAAGACAGTGTTTAAAAATGTATGAGGTTTCTTGATTATGTGAGTGAGGTGGAGAGTATATGAAAAGAGGCATAAATGTTAGTTTTAAGGCCTCATGTGGTTTGTAGGTCAAGGTCTAAGATAATGAAGAGAGAGAGAGAGAGAGAGAGAGAGAGAGAGAGAGAGAGAGAGAGAGAGGCCTAATGGGGTATGAGGTTCTATTTCAAAGTAAAGTATGGAAAATTAAGTATTTTAATAGTTATTATATGTTTTTTCAAGCATGTTCACAAAGTTTGAGTTCATTGCTTGCAATAAAAGTCATAAAAAATGGTTTTAAGGTCTCTCGAGTATGCAAAATGAAGGCATGCAAACCCGAGAAGGAATTTTAGGTGTTTTAGGGTATATATATATATATATATATATATATATATGTTTTATTTTCATGTTTGTGTGTCCAATCATTGTCTTGTCTTCAGTTGTTCAAGACATACCTTTCTATGTGTGTGTGAAGGCTTAATGTAAACATTACTAATGGTGTGCTTCAAGTGCTGATTAGAGATAAAATATGTCATGTAACTAATATGATATTATTAGGGGTTCATTTTAGTGTCATATAAAGTGTTAATTCTATGTATTAGGTTTGAAAGCGCTCCAAGAAGATCAAAGGGTAATGTGTACTAATGAAGGCCTAATTGAATTAGGTATCCGTAAGGCCTAAAGAAGGATTTGGTCCATTTGAGCTATGGATGACCTAATGAAATTATTTATTAATGTTTGTGGCATGTACTAAGACCTAGTTTCTATAAAATATAAGTGAAAAAGTGTGTATGTCAAACCAATAGGTGTATGGGTAAGAGTCTAGTATGAGAACAAGGTCTCATAGGCCTGATTGTCTTGTTAGAGAAAGAAAGAGAAAATGTAAAGGATATATCACTTTAAAGAGATTAAGGAGGTATTTTATACCATCATAAGGGTTTATAGAAACTATCATGAAGATATAACATGGGTACTGTAGATTAAGATCAAAGTCATATGACCTATTTTGTCTTGAAGAAATCTAGATGAGTAAAGAAGCCTAGAAGTAAGTTTGAGAGAGATAAAAGAGAGAAGAAATGAATAAAATTATCATCATATATTGAATGATAAATAAGGTGTTATAAATTTGATCAAAGGTTTTAGGTGGCTAAGTTGGTGCTGAGTCATCTAGGGGCTAGTTCCTCTTTGCAAGTTTATGCTTGCTAAAGCCTAGTTGGGTTGGTGTTTAACTACTTGGGGTTGGTACTCCATGTAGAGTTGGCGATTCAATAAATTGTGATATTTTTACTTATAATATTATATTCCATTTTTAGGTATCAGTGGGATTTATTCACCTTGAGGGTTTCCCACTCATATGTGTGTTTTCTTGTGTTATGCTCATGTGAATGACTCTTTATGTATTGTTATATCTTTGTATTGCTTTGATGGTTCAAGGAATGTTAAATTACATGTGAAATAAATTTTTAATATAATAATTCACCCCCATCTTAGTCATTGTGTTTACATCAAGGAAAAATATTAAAACCTAAAAAAAAAAGCCTAGGACCATAATGTGCAATTTTAAAATGCATGAAAACATTTAAATGTTTTTAGTATATTCATGAAAAATATTGTTCTATTAAATAAATAGACTGATACACTTAAGAAAATAATTAAATAACATGGCATGGACCCTAAGATTTTATTGAAGTATAAAAATGTAGATCCAAGTCTTCTTTCAACAGGAGATGCAGTAAATGAGGAAAGAGAAAATCTTGCTAATATTAATTTTATTGCAAAGAATATTTTAATGGTAAGAATATTAAAGGATGGCATAGAGGATGGGGAGGCTAGGATTTCAAAGGACAATAGTGAGAAAATGGAGGATCAGTCTTTTAAAAATATATGATAGTTTATGATATTTCAATAGATAATATAATGTTTTAAACAACAATTTTAAATGATAATGTTAAGTTTCAATTTTCAAACAATAATATGTCTCAAATATTATTTTTTAACTATATTATGGATTATTTTAAATCTTACATGCATTAAATTGACTATATTAGTCTTGTATAATATGAGTTTATGTAGTTCAAAAAATATGGTGTCATTTTCATAACAGTCATCTCTGAGTTGAATGCAAATATTTTTTTCCTATGGATTTGGACTAAGCATCAATTTGAATATGATGTGATTTATTCTTGTTCAATAATGATCATGTGATATTGTGTCATTTTTAGTTTTATCTATGTTTCTTAATTTTTGGTATCATTATATTTAGTGCCAATCATGCTTACAGATAATGGAAAAGATATTTTTATGCATTTGATCATTCAATATAGTTATGAGTTCATTTTTTGGGGAAGTGAACATGTTGTGCTTGTATGGAATCATTATAGATGTGGAATCCAGGAAATAATTATGATTTGATTCTTTAGTTAATATAAATGTTATTGATCTATTTGACATCAACTAAGTAAAACATTTGATTATGAGTTGAACTCAGTTTGAATTAATGTTAGTGCATGATTATTTAATACAATTCAATGATAAAAGTATTTCTTAGGCTATTATTCAGAACTTGAATCTTGATCAATACAAAATTATTGATATGTGGTTATAATGATGTAGGGGTTCAATAAGGTCTTTTTTCTTCACAATTAGGTCTTATTTTTCAATAGGATTGTAGAATTCTTTTATCTTGGTATTTGACTTCAATAATATTCATAATTTTAAGCTATAATTTAAGGTACAAATTATTAATATTGTGTTAAAATATCAAATTTATGTTTTTTCAAAAGTAATAAAAATATATATTTAACAATACCATATTAAAAAATACGATGAAATTTTGACCCATTTAAAGAGATAATTACATAAAAGGGAAAGTTGCATGGACAATGGATTAAGATATGGAAAACATCTATTAAGCAAATCACAATGCTATCAACAATTTTTATGAATTAAATATTTATAATGTTTTACAATAGAAAAAAGGATATGAAATTGAACTTTAGAAAATAATAATTTGAATAAATATAAAACTAAAACTTTGATATCTAAAGAAATCCTTGAGAAACATTGTCATCATAAGTGACCTTTTCATCTACCATGTTAGTTCCATATTTAGTGTAAATATTTACATCCTCTATACTGGTTAGTCTATTACTAATACCTCTTCTTTTAGTAAGATAACTTCATGTTGTCATATCTCTTTCATAATAAAACATATCCATACCATAATCAGAAACATACTATATCAAATATGTCTCTAAATGCTTATCAGATCTATTTAATTTTTTTGACTTAATGAAAGATAATGCACTAAATACTCTTTCATCTTCTATTGAGCCCAAAATCATTGTCTAAAAAAGTAAATATAATCAGAAATATTTGCTAATATTTTCCTACAAGACGCTACTAGGATAAATTTTTTCCCATAGTTGTGTAAGTGCACCATTTTCTATTGGTTCACTTAGACACTAATATTGATCAATCATTGTAATTATAAAATGTGTTGACTAAGATGTGTGTAAATCACTTCACAAAATACCTTAAATTTAAAATCCATTAACCTTTATATATTTACTAAAATGTTTAATAAGAGAACCCATGCATTTTTGAAATAAATTGCTCATTAGCTAGTGATTGTTATCACTATTCCAAAATATGGGGTTTAGAACTTATATGGCCTCCAAAAAATCATCTATTTGAAAATGATCTCTGATCTCAACATATAAGTTTTGTTAAATTATTCTCAATTCATCCATGCTTCACATATAACAATATCATATAGAAGATGTTTCAAATGTAGTTTTTCAATTTCATCTCCCATAGAATCAAGTCTTTTGTAGGATATTCTTCAAACAATTTGCATGCAAGCCCATACATAGAAATCCATCTTGTATAAAAATATTTTAGTAGTTTTCTACCATCATTCACTCATATTAATTTTTTTTGGAAATATAAGAATCTTTTTGGACTACTTGACATATAAGCATGCATGCAACTAATGATCTCTTCCACTTTTACAACATTATCGAAGGTGCTAATAATTTTGTATGCAAGATTATTCATATGATTCATTAATGAATTAGAATCATACATGGGGTAAATTTTGTTTAAATTCAAACATAGATAAAATTTATATGCCCTTGCATTACTGATGCATCACCATCTCCAACACACACCAAATTTTTAGCTATTGCATAATCATCCCTCCTATCTTTATCTATCAAATTATATACAATCAATTTGTGAAGGTTTTCAATATTACAAATTTCTACCATTTCATGAACACTTAATAGGTGAGGTTATTTTGAATATTTATAAAAAATATAAAAATGCATACAAACCAATTATGTGTTATCAATTATTATGACCTCATCAATGGATAGTGAGATAAACATTGAATTTTTAACTTTTCCTTTCAAATCCTCCTCAACCATTGCTAGACATTTTTACATTTCCAAAGCATTGTTATCAGACCAATGTGATTGTGTAATATCAATAAATCCATTATGTTCAAATAAAATATTATAATATAAAAAATAAAAAAGAGGCCTATCCTTATTTTTAAATGTGACATAGAGGAGATAATTATATATATTTGGTATTTAGATTGGACTACATGACTTTTTCAAATTGAGTTTTGATTGTTTCCCCTTTTTCAACAAGATGTTGATATTTTTGATCATTTTCATACTTGTGTGCACATAGTATATGCATGAATTATTCTACATTTTCCATCTATATGTTCTTATTATCTATCCATTTGTGTGATTCACTAGCACATATTTTTACAAAATATTTCTCAATTGTGTCCAACTTAAGTTTCATTATGTGTTCCTTTCCTAGTTTCTAACTAGATATTGTATATCTATATTTTTTTAGAGTATCATTCCCATTTATATGCTCTATAGATTCAATGAAGGGAAATTTTATTTCCTAGTTGATCTTAAAAGACCTTTCAATTGTCCATCTACTTCTCCTTCATAGAGATTTTTGAGTATATTTTTTAACTTAAGTTGGTGTTTGATGAGAACCAAAAATCTCTTATTGTAGTTGAACTTTATTATCATTGCCATTGAGAGTCATAGGAGAATCTTTGAGTGGTGGCATGTAATCATTAATACAATATTTAGAGGGTGACATCTTATTATGATTAATTATTTATTATGAAATACAATTATTATCAATGGGTATTTCTACATGTAAAAGGGTTTTAATATTATTCTTGATGGTTAAAATAAAATTTACTATAAATTTAAAAATAATATTAATAAGTACCTATATTTTGAATGCATGGAGGCTAGATGGGATTTTTTATTGGGTCTCTAAAATAAGATAATATGCTCTAATCTATTGATAATTGGCATGTCATTTTCACATTACCACCAGATGTCATGATGAATGATGCAAACAAACAATTTTAGCATGATGTGACCTAATGGTTTCCAAAGGCAAGCAACCAACTAGAGGTAACTAAGATGCAACTATTTAATTTTAGCAAAGATGCAACTGATTAGTTGTAGTATAGATGTAACCAACCAAAGGTATCTTAGGATGCAATCATTCAATTTTAGGATAGATGCAACTGATCAATTATAGTTTGAATATTAAAATCAAATTTACTATAAATTTTATATAAAATATTAATAAGTACCTATATTTTGAGTACATAGAGGTTACATGTGAATTTTTATTGGGTTTCTAAAATAAGATAATATGCTCAATTTTAATGATAATTGGCATGTCATTTTCACATTAACACCATATACCATGATTAATGATGTAGATAAACAATTTAAACCTTTTGTAACCTAATGGGTCAAAATATAAGCTTAACTATCCACATGTAAATTTTCCATAGTAATTATGAAATTATCACTTTTTATTAGTGAATATAATTCACACAAAAACTCAACATTTCAGCAACCCAATCCATTTCAAAATAGAATAAATGAATTCAATTCTAATCATATTAATGTAAAAACTTCACCAATTTCTTCACCTGCAGTGACTTTCCTTTCCACAAAAATCCAAGCCAAAAACCAAATCTTAAACAAAACTAGAAATTATCAAATATATAGAAGGGTAAAATATTTCCTCTCAATAATATGGTTTCATTAATTATAACCCTTATCAACCCCCAAGCCCATGAGGTGACCCAACTAGTATGATCCAAATTACATTGGGGAAAGGGTAGGGAGAGGTAAATTAAGATATGGTAGGAAATGCAATTCATAGTAGGGTACCCAACTGCTAGAGGAAAACATTTTCCCTTCTATGAAGTAGGTTGCCCATTTTCTTAGAAGCAAAAAAAACAAGCAAGGGAAAAAAAATCAACTCAAAAGTAATTATCCCATCTTCTAGAGGAAAAATATACCCCTATTAGGAAACTAACCTATATTTAATCAAATTACATGAATTATATATTAGTTCTTTGACAAATGGGCCCCCTTTTCCTTAGTTTTTCCATGTATAGTTCATATATAACAATCACAAACACAAAATACAATTCTTGAACAAGATTATGACATAGTATGACCTACATAGAATCTTGCCAATTTTGAGTTATCTTCTCTTTAGTTTTCCTTCTCCATAATTTTTGAAAAATATGCTCCAAAATTTACCAAAAATAATTTGCAATCAAAAGGATATAAATTTTCTAGTAGATTAAACCATTAAAGCGGGAGATAGGAGTTGTATTTTTTATCTTATGAGAGGGACAAGTTTCCCATTATATGCTTCTAATTCTCTCCCTAAGAACTCTTACATAAAATAATTCCTTGATTTATGCATTCTGAAAAGTCTCAAAATGTTCAAATACAGATTACACCTCTTTTTTGGATAATAAAAGGTAACTATGTTCATTTTTATATTTTTTATTTATTTTGGATCTTCTAAAATTCCAAAACTTTAGAATTAGAAAAGTTTTCCCTCAAGGTTTACATGCCTAGGGATTAATCATTCAAGAATAGTTTTACTAAGGTGTTAATGCAATAAACTCTAATGTCAAAGAGGTTGATTTTTTTTTCAAACTCAAAACACATTACATTCAATGCACACATACACAGTTCACAACAAACACAAATGCAAACAAGACCCCTATGACTAGTTAGGAATAGGTGCAAATTTGGTCAATGGTTAATCACTTATCCCCATTTACTTGCATACTCATCTCACAAGTTGAATTATTCACGCAAGATAATAATGATGATATATCATAATGTCTCAAGGAAATGTCTTATAATTTTCATGAATATTGTCATGGATTCATAAATAACACACACATATATACTTTTTCTCATATGAAAAACAAAGTGGATATCCACTCCTATTCATATCCACCATGGGTACATAGGAAAAACATAGTTGCACATATGATTATTTAACCATTATCAAATAAATCATTGTTAGCAAACATTGTTATAAAACCCATCAAAACATGATAATATAGGGATACATGTGAAAAGTTTGAACATAATTAAAACATAGACATGAATGCAGACTAAAATAATATTATCTAAATAGTTATGGTAGATTTATGAAAGAGAATGCAATTTTAATATTTCCAAAACCTAGATAAATATTGTACATGATTAAATAAATATAGACAAGAAGAGCTATCCACTATGCACATAAAAATGATAAAATAATATTTGGTATAAACATATTTGAAATTTATATCAATCTCTATCACATAATAACTCTTTTACAATGCAACTGAGTGATATATATATATATATATATATATATATATATATATATATATATATATATATATATATATATATATATATATATTTTCTAGGATCTATCACTTCATAAATCATCCTTTCGCTACAATCAAAATAAAGACTACAGATTTTGAACTCTCTTGACATGATTTAAATTACTGAATACACATAAAAATAGACAAAATACAAAATAGTGAAACTCACACATGTTTATATCAATGATAGCCTATGATTTTGTAGTATTTTTTTTACCAACATTTTTTTAGATTTAAATAGTTGTCTCATCTACAGACAATTTAAAAGGAAGTGTGCCTTATACTGAAGCTAAAAACTATTTTTGGTGTGAGGAAAAATAGAATATAAACATAAGTTATGATAATAAATCAAGGTTACACTTATTGTTTTTCACCCTTTGCACACTATTTACCCACCCTTATAGGTTTTAAAATAAGTAGTGTACTAATCTATCACTCTTTCAAGTTTTTAATAGATTAGTATAGCTCGATGACCACCCTTTCTAGGTTTTCAACCAACCTAGTAGTGCTCATAATTTTCAAGACTTTCTTACTACAAAATGCTTCAAAACTAAAAGTAAGGAGTGTGCGTAGTAACTAAAATGAAGGTGGTGGCAGTGGTTATGTTGTTTTAACTAGAGGAGGCTATGTAAATTATGGATATAAAGAAGACATTATTTTCTACAAAATCTATCGGTGGAGGTTATCATTGGGGATAAGGCATAGATTTTTAAACTATAATAACCTCCTCTAAATAATTTAATATTATAACTAATTTAGAGGAACAAATTGAGGGTACTAGATGATGTATGAAGTATAGCTATTGAAGTGATATAATTTTTTTTAAAAACTATCCAATCTGTGATAGCTTCTTTGACCATATTGATTGTAGTGTACAATATCACATGGTAATTGACTAAAATTTTAATGTCACCATCCTCCATAATTATGATTATATCCTACACATTGGATATTTTCACTTGTCTAGATTGAGCTAGCTCCTCCATATTATATGCATGCCTACTTATTTTAATTATGAAAAATGTATTGTGAAGCATTTTATTTTACCAAGTCTACATCTTCATCATAAAATTGTCTATGGATTCAAGTGATAGCTTTAGTGTGATGTATAGTGCATCAAAGTTACTAGAATAGTCATCCATGGTAGCTTTGGATTTATCTATCTTTGTGAAATCTAGCATTGCCTCTTTTCATGTGTTAGACAACTACTACTTCCAATTGAGCATAATATTTGGTATGTTATTTTAACTCTGCATATCAGTGTTGAGGAATTGTTCATATTATCGAAGAAGCTCAAAAATGGCCTCTATATCAACCTTGATATTTTGGCCTTGTGTGTAAGGTTTATGCTTCTTTTGCATACCAAGCTAGTCTTTAGTGAGTTATGATAGGATATGTTAAAACTAATTCTCTTATAACATGAAAGTGTTACCCCAAAATTGAGTGAGCAAGGTAGGACACACAAAATTAATCAATTTTTAATATTTGATGAGGTGAAGGTTTACATCTACATTCTACTCCCTAAATTGTAGCACATTTTATTCAAAGGCAAATGCCTTCTACATTATAGATTCCTGAATGTAGCTTTTCCCTCTATTTGCTTGGATAGTGGTAGTTGAAACACATCAAGTGAGACTTCTTACACCATTTTTTCCAAGGCCAAAGATCAAGTTGTAGTCACCACATATACTTTCTTAATCTATGACATGGGTACATAAATTGTTTTGTAATGCATGGAAGGTGTGGGGATATCACATAACCATTTGTTAGAGATCTAAGGCCTATGCTACAATGCCTTCTCCAATACATCATCTTGAGTATAATAT
Organism: Torreya grandis; assembly: GCA_037957365.1. NCBI lineage: Eukaryota > Viridiplantae > Streptophyta > Pinopsida > Cupressales > Taxaceae > Torreya > Torreya grandis. The sequence goes on from JARHVA010007517.1 coordinate 138,484, forward strand.
AATACCTATGAATAAGACAATATTTTATTAGGTTTTAGGTGTCTCAACCATCTTGGTGTCCTATACTTCCTTTTTGGTTGCACTTTATTATTATTATGTCTTGTGCTCTTCTACTACCTTTGATTTGGCCCCTCACTCAACCTTGGATTTGATATTTGAATTTGAATTAGCTTTACCATCTACCTCTATATTTTTCTAAGCCACATTTTCTTGGGCCTTCTTATTTTATCACTCCCCCTTAGTGCATAATGCTTCTTTTGCCTTATCATCTTTGTGTGTTATTGTTATAACATTAAAATCATACTTCTTTTTATTTATTACCTACACTTATTAATTTGATATATCTTATTGTTTCCTCATAGATTATTATTAATATTTATTACTTACCTCTAATTTTTTGGTTCTTGTCTTTTCTACCTCAACATCCTTTCCCTTTCCCCTGTATTCCTCTTCTTTCTCTTGTTTCTTCTATTGTTCTTCCTCCTCAATAGCCTTATATTTGGCATCATCCTTATTATTCTTCTTCTCTACCTTACAATAATTATTTCTAGCATCCTATTGTGCGATTTATTCTTATTGGTGCATTGTGGAAACTTGTTCTTCTTATACAATATTGGTTTGTTTGGTGGGTTGGTAAAGCTATGGTGAAGTTGTTTGACTCCTACATAGAATTTAGGGAATCAATTTGTGACTAAAAATCAGATTATTAGGTTAATTAAATTATAATAGCTATTGATGCTAAATAATTATTTATATAAGAGAGTATAGGTGTGAGATTCTTCTTCACTTGATTGTATGTTTGGACCATCTCTTGAGGATGTTGCTTGAGTCATTGGGCCCACTACATTTCTACCTCCATAATGGATCTACAAAATAAATCTTATGTTATTTGATTGATGGAGACATTATGGACATAGAATGTGTCATTTTCATGTGTAATAGAGGTGGTGGTGGGATTTCATGTGATGGGGAGTGTTCTCTCTATGCATTAGAAAATCTTACAACTAGATCTATGTGAGAAATCACATCTTAAAGGTGTTTGTGCATTGATTATATCCAAGAGTGTATATTATTATGTAAGAATGATCTTAGGTGATATCAAACCAAGAGTCTTATTTCACCTAGTTATGCACTTGGAAAGTGCGTACTCACTAATAAAATAAATTTGCATTATCTTATTCTTTATCATAGACGTCATTGTCTATGTTTATAATCATAGAATATAAAACTTTGTGTTCGTCTATGCCCAAATATATAAGATATCATTCTAAGATTATTTTTTGTACATGCATGTTATCTAACCATGATTTGGTGTGGTGTGTCCTCTTCTTTGGTGGTGGTGGTGAAGTTACCCACACTAGTTCCTTTTGCTTGCCCCTATTAACCTATGATGGAGGTACTTCTTTTTGAAACACTACTTGTACTTGAACTTGGGACTATGTAGGCAAGGATGTTGTGTGGTTACTGGCATAAAAAATAAGGGTTTCACTAATCTAGTATATAGGGATTTTTTTTGTAAGACTTCTACCTTGGCATCCAACATAGTACTGAATAAGGGTAATGGAATGGTTGTTGATTTGGTTAATTTATGGAATTTGATGTTAATCCTATCATTTAACTTCATAATAAATTCATATTACCATAAGTATTTTAGAATGTCCTTGGGTACTCTAGGGTGAGAGATGATAAGATCTTGGATTTCAACCCACCATTGGTTAAACCTAAAAAATCGATTGTAGTACTATGCCATCTTGGTCTAGGAGATATTAGTGAATGTAGTCATAGGAAAAGTCTTCATTTGGGTTGACTGGACCTTTTGGTGACTTTAACTATGTAAAAAATGTATTAGGAGCAAAAAATGGTACTGGAACACCTATGATGTTCTAGTGAGGACCTTATAAATATTGGTTGAGTTCAAAAACTAAAAATGCCAGCTAATTGAAGTTTTCATACATCTAAATAATTTCATAGGAAGTGTCAATAACCCCTTTTGTTACTTTTCATGCACCCTTGGTGGTCTACCAAAACTAATTTGTGATGCATTTAGAGATAATGCACATAAACATTGCATCAACCATGTTAATAGGGATCCCATTGGATGCCCTATTATACTTCTTATTTATATATAAATGAAATGGGGAAGCCTTCATTTTTTAAGATAGAATCTATTTTCCCTAAGTTGGGAGTCTTGTTGATTACACCATAGTTTTAGGGGTGATGAAAATGGTGACATAATGTAGAGATGAATCAACCCTCATTATATCTGCTAATTATTATGAGCATCACCTCATTTAACTACCCAAAAATAGGAATCTGTATGATTCTCTAAGCATTGAAGCCTCATAGAGGGTATTGGAGTTTTAGGTATCCTACTTGTGCTTCTTTAGATTGATTGTGGTTGAAAATATTTACCTCTATGGCATTGATGAAATTTAAGGGATATAAATCATTGTATATTATTTTCTAAAGTGACAAACCAAACCCCATTTCTTTGTTTTGTGCATCTATGAGAGGGATTAAAATTTGCACATGATCAATGGTTCCTATTATAGATGAGTTTGAAAAATTTATATGGTTAGAGTGTTGCTATTAATGAATCTATGAATAATTGACTAAATTATATTAGATCATAGATGTCTCTTATTTTAAAAAGTGTGTAATGTCTTTGTGTTCTTATTTCTCCCTTTTATATATATTTTACCACTCTAATCCATCTAATAGAAAGGTTTAAATATGTTGAGCTAAATGCATACAATTTTTACTTGAAAATTAATGTCAATGCATTGTTGGCAATGTGATTGTTGATATTCTATGTCTAAAAGCATTGATTCCTTTTGGTGATAATTATTGATGTGATGTGTCATTTTATCATCATTACACTTTCCTTTGTTATATGTTTTTTCACTCTGACATTCAATCTAATTTTGGAAAGATGTTATCTTTCAAGTGTATCTTAATTAATAGTTTTGAATGACCATTGATTGTCCTTTTTCTGTACATTGGTTGTTAGTGCCTCATTCCTAGACTTAATTGATGATCCTTGTGTAACCATTTTAAGCTATTTTCTATTCATTCTAGGCTTCCTCAGATATCACACTCTGTGACTTTGAATTTTTAATTCTAGTTCCGATGTCCTATGATATAGCAATCACACTGTACAAAGACATGCAAACATTAAAAAAAACAAGAAAAAAATACATTAATATGAACTTATAAACTACATGGTGCTACATAACACCCTCTCTAAACTTGTTTTTAGAAGTAATAGAGATTATTAATGTTAAGGATTAATCATACAACCATTTACACTTTCTAGTAAAATGATTCCTTAAAGATAGCTTAAGATAATTATACATTTTTGTGAGTATTCATGAATGATGTAAGATCCCTTCCATCTAATGTGCAACTTGCCTAGAAATTCTCTAAATCTTCTATCATATGGTAATATTACTTGTTCTATAAATAATTATTTATATCATAGGTTGCTATCATGCCACACTTTTTTAATTAGCTTATTAAATTCCTATGTCCATTTTTCCATTTGTATATTTTATTATATTCTTGTTAAATCCATAAATTGTGCTTGCAAAGAGTATTGATTCCTTAATATCATAATCATTAAAATTTACAAAATAAGAACTATTTATTCCATAGGCATTACTACTTCAAGTCCATACATGAGTTGAAATGGTGAGAAGCTTGTTGCATGATTATAATTTATCTTGTATCCCATAGAATCATAGAATCTAAACCTCAAAATCATCTCTTCAAACATTGCATATCCTAGTGAATATCTTTCTAATAACTTTATTTGATGTCTCTACTTGTCTATTGATTTATGGATAATAAACTATGATTTTGTGGTTTGATATTATAAATTATTTTTTTAAGATAATTGATGGTATTATTTAGGAAATGCATACCTCTATCCCTGAATAATTCAATCAGACACCCAAATCTAGTTATAATATTTTCATATAGGAACTTGGATACATCCTTATAATTTTAGCTTGGGGTCATAGTAGATTCTACCCATTTGGTGGAGTAGTCCATCATAGTGATGATGCATCTTTAAATACTACACTTACTACATGGATTGACTAGCCCTACAAAATTGATTCCCCATTCCTCAAATGGTTTCTTCAATAACATAGGATTAAATGTCATCTCATATATTTGATTAGGGTCACGCATATTTTAACAGATATCACATTGTTATATGATCCAATATATATCTTAAAATAGATTAGGCCATCACAGACCACTTTTCAATATCTTCCTTATAGTTGATTCTCTTGCAAAATTTCCACCCAAGATTCTTTGATGTGCCTCTTCATGAATTTTTGGTTGTTCATGCTCCAAATCCACTCTACATAGTACATTGTATCTTCCCATCTTGTACATAAACCCATTAACAATATTGAATAAGATGGATTTAGTAATTAAATGTTTTTTTGTCTCTTTCTACATAGTTCATAAGAGATATCCATTACTATTGAAAACATGTGATGTCTTCCATGTTCTCAAGAATAAAAAAGATGTGAAAAAATGTGCACATGGTGACTCATCTTATAGTTCTTGTGGTTATTTTCCATTGGGTATTTGGATCAAATGATTTGGCCCCACATTTTACCTTCCTAGCTTCATATTTATCTTTAACTAAAACTCTTGGAATAACATCAACCAATGAGATATCTTTTTCCTCAACATAGGATTATTAAATAAGTATCATAGAGCTTGATGATTAGTGAAAAATTCAAATGCTATTTCCAAAAGGTTATATTTATAATTTTGAAGTGAAAACACCATGGCTAAAGCTTCCCTATCTATATTTGTATAGTTTTTGTTTGAAACTAATAGTTTGTGACCTACAAAATGGATTGGATGATCTAATCCCCCATCTCCTAGTTGAGAAAGAACATCTCCTATTATAGTTATTGAAGCATATACATGAACATGGAAAGGTTTTCTCTAGTCAACAATGGCCAAAATGGGCAGTATGACCAATCTCTACTTTGGATCCATGAATGTTGTTTGGAATTCTTTTGTCTACTTGAAATTTGTATCATTATGTAGTAGCTTCTCCATTGGAGTAGATATAACTACATATCCTTTTATGAATTTCATGTGGTATCATGTATGATGCAATAATCATCTAACCTCTATAGATATTTTTGGATGGGGAATTCCCACAATTAATTTAATTTTTACTTAGTCTACCAAGATCCCATCCATTCATACTATGTGTGCCAACAAGATACCAAAAGACTTGAATAAAAATCACTTGTTCAAGATTAGCATAATGCATAGAGCTTGACATCATTCTAATATAGTCCACATCTTAGAGGAGTACTCCTTGAACAAGGAAAACAAAACCCAATCATGTAGGTAGACTTCATGAAAATAATGAATGAAATATTTAAAAGAAGTGACAATCACCCTAGAGAACACAACTAGATCATTCTTAAAACCAAACAATATTAACCTATGTGAAAAATACCCCCACTCCATTCCAAATGGTTTTTTGGCTTGATCTTCTATTGCAATTGGAATTTGGTGGTATCCACTAAACCCATAGGTGAAGGAGTAAACTTCATGTCTTATGAATGACTCCAAGACTTCATCTATAAAATGAATTGGAAAAGGATAATTTATACATGCATTGTTTAGTGCATGATAGTCCCCACACACTCAAATTTACATAGGATTAATATGTTTTACTACCATTAAACTAACCCAATCTACCTTTTCTATTGTATATAATGCATACATATTGCATGCAATCAACTTCAAATTTTACTTTAAACTTCATGTCATGGTTTAGCCCACATAGTCACTTTCTCATATGCCATGCACACTTTTTTATTTATATAAGTATTTCACCTAAAGAAGGGTGTACCCATTTTAACTCTATGAATTTTACTTAGAAAACATATTGGTTACCTCATAATAATGGTAATGATTCTGAAGTTTATTTCTATGTCTATTAGTCACCTAGAGTCACAAGCTTTGGTGTTGGTTCTATCTTGATAGTTCCTAGCAAATTTTGTAAGGGTTTCTGATATATTTTGTTGAGACCACTTGGAATGAAATATTGTATTATCTATGTCCTTACTTCTAAATTTTAAGATTTAACAGTTGTTGTTCTTCACTTTCATCTATGAATTTAGATTTTAGCTCTCTTACTTCTCTCTCTAGTTTAAAAAATCCATTTAAATCTAAGTAATCATCATTATCAATGGACTCTGTTAATTATTCATCATCTGCAATCCTATTTCATGGCTTGATGAAAATATACTCGTTTTAGTTACTTGACTTGTAATTTTTAATAGTTATATTTAAATCTCTTGCTACCTCTTGATGAAAAGATGAGTCTATTTTAGCATCTAAGTCTTATGCTTTCCCATATCATATTTTTTTATCTTTTACAGATCATCATTCACCAAGGGATTTTCATCCTAAAAAATAAACATATGATTGAAATCATGTTGGACCTATGGCCAATGATTTATCTCTCATTTTTGTTCTTGGTTCATGTACTAGACCATTGTATTTATTGTTAGAGTATATCTAAATATGTGCACACAATATTTGGGTTCTACACCCTACGCATTTTGTACATCCACATACACATGAATGTCCATTTATTGGAATTATCCTTATTGGAAAAGGGCCATTATTCCATGATAGTAGGTGGTTTTTGGAATCAAACACGTAACAATTCACAAACCACGTCCCATGGTAACTGATTTATTTAGTGGACTACCCACCAAGTCACAAAAAATCATTTTATTAAATAATTTAGTGTACTCACCCTTTGGTCTATATTTGTCACATGATGTTTGAACCTTAAAATAAATTGATTCATGTCATCAATTGTAAACTATTGAATAAATTTACATTTCATGGTAAAAACCATGCATATTTTGGCATAACTCATGATCTCCTATTGATCAATTTGACATGTAAGTATTTGAGTCACAACTAATTAAAGACACAGTGTCCTAGGGTAAAGTACATTCCTTTATTAGCTCCATGTAGTCCATATCAGCCACACTTTGTTTATACAAGAAATCCACTTATAATGTAGTTGATGATCACACAGAAGGTGACCTTTATTTGGCCAATTGAAATTGTTAAATTAGAGCCTTTGTGGTCACATGGATGTAGGCATATTGTTTAGTTGTTTTCAACTACTGTGGAAGATATGTTTCTAGTTGAAGGTATGTATGTTTTTCAACTTATAGGGCATTATTCTTAGATTTTTTAATCACCTTGAATTATTTATTATCTTCATATGCATACACTAAATCTAGATCCATAGGTATAATGTATGGCTTATGTTCAAATTTATTTAGAGATGATGATAATTTTATCTCCTTAGTATCCTTATACTAATTGTGTATTGTATTAATGGTCATTTGACCATCATAGGCCCACTTTCTACCAATTAATGCATGGTATTGTGTTTAATCAGTATTCATTAAATCACTTCAAAATCACCTCATAGACTTAGTTCAGCCACTTTTATTTCCACATCTTCCAGTTGGCCAATAGGCTCTACCCTACCCTAATATGTGAGGCTTAGAGTGACTAGTTTATAACTAAGTTATGGCCATCCAATAGTTTCCTAGTTAGACCAAGTAATCATATTAACTGTGATCTCAAATTTGAATATATCATTATATAATTCATATCATACCAACTCAATATCAATGTAGGAATCAACATCCTATGGCTTTTTAGTTTTTACGCACCAAACTACCTTTTTAGTATGATTCGAACTCCACTGATGCATAATCTAGCAAGTTATGCATAATATTTGTAGTATTATATTATATATATTCATTTGGTAGAGTGCTCATAATTTTCATAAGGTTAGTCAAGGTTGTCACTACTCTCTTTGGCCTCATTATGTGAACAATCTACCTATACATCTACACATTGATGACTACGACATTACCCTTCAACATAACCTTCTATTGTATGTTATAAATAACTTAAGCTATCTGGTACATCAATCCATTTTATGTCATAGGGTTAGGATGATTATCTTATTAAACCTTTCTAAATGTCATAGGGTTGGGATATTTATCTTATTAAACGTTTCTAAATATTTGATACCATGGTATTTCTAAAGGAGGTAATCTTTGCGCTATGTTATTACCTTGTAACTGCTTACATGAATGTATTTTTCTTGGGGTTTGAATTTATCATGTTTAAATTTTACACATGTTTCTATTTTGTATGCTTCTCCAAATCCAAAATATATTTAGTATGGTTTTTTCCTACAACTCTATAATAAACATAGTACATCTAACATTAAGGATTAGTTAGGAAATTTCATGTGAAGTGATTATATTTTCCACACAAAAATACTAAACTTACTGATGAGATTGATAGTTATCATTATTGTGACTTCCCTTGTATCCACCATGGTAGCCTCTTTGTATCCTCCTCTATTTTTTTTGTAAAACCCAACCTTGTGACTATTGCCCATTAAATCCCACTTACTTATATTATTGAGCATCATATCTTCCATACTTATGTCAAGGAGATGATGGATCCTAATTTGATTATTGTAACTAGGGAATCATAGTTTTCCATAATGATGAGTACTAATATTTTGAATATGATAGTGTCTATCTAGTCAAAATCTAGGGTTTATATAGTGATGATGAAGACATCCACCTAGGAACACCTTATGCCACACTAGACATTTATACATCTAAGCCTAGAATTCCCTAATTCACAGGATCTATTTATTTGGATCTGAATTTGAAGAGGTTATTAGTGATTTATTATTTTAGTTATTGCAAAGTACAACAAATATTCTCATCATGATTTATTGAATTATAAAAATTAGATTATAGGTTTTGTGATTTATATATGTATTTCTAAGTAGGTGATATTTTTTTTTCACATGTCCTACTAATTTACATATATCATAGATATATGTTTTGATTTTAGGATAATCATTCATATGATACCAATTTTTGTCACACTCTATACACCATAGGCCTAGATTGTGTTTGTTGATTTCATGAAGCTCATCCATCTTCCTAAGTAAAGTATCTATTTTTGTCTCAATTGTAGATCTAGTCGATGGATCTTCTCCATAATCCTCGATTTTATATACTCAAAGTGCAGTTGATCATACATCAACATTAGTTAGGAACTAGGACTAAATAATGGAAAACCTAATCCTTGATCGTAGTCCCTCCACAAACCAAGCAACATTATCTTTATCTCCCAAATTAAATTCAAATTTATTTACAACATCAAAGAATTTATGATCATATTCCCATACTATTCTCTAATGAGGTATTGAATCTCTTTAAGATCTTAAATGGTCTAGATTAAGCACTTATTCATCTTGAATTATGTGATTAATTGGTCCATAACCCATTGAATACTTTGGTAAGAAACATTCATTTTATAAAGGAATTATAAATCTCATCTTTTTAAATCTCCAATGAGCTCACACTTTTTACATTATCATTTGTCACTCCTTAACATACCATTTCATGTCAAAGGTTAGAAAATATTGTGCAAGGTCAAAATACCCATCATATTATGTCAAAGGAATAAAGATTATTGCATTCAAATAAATGTTTGGTGTACTTGTAACTACTACTAGATTTTGCATACTAGCCTTTACTGGCATCTTAAAACTTATGGTGAAATAAAACCAAACCTCTTATAAATTCATCCTATTTATTATTTTCTTAGTTTCTACACTTAGTTCACTAAATTTATCTACAAATGATTCAAACTAATTTCCTCTTGTCCCAACCTATGCACTTTGATTTATTTTTTATGAAGATAAAATGGGCTTGAGAATGTGTAATTGTAAAATTAATGATTTGTATCTTAAAATTATTATATTTATGACCTTGAACCTATGATATTCCTAAAATTTTACATAATTTCTTATAGAGAATATTCATTCATTGATTTAAATGATATCCTTCATTATAATTGTAATCCAACACTATCCTCTAATTATATACTAATAATTTACTTTCTTTTTTCTCCTTGTTCTATTCCATTTCCTCTCTATCCCAATATCTATCCTCTTATTTCTTGATCCTTTCCATTCCTTTCTATACATAATCTCCAAATTATCTAATTTATGTAACCTATGAAGCCTCACTTTGGGATCCCCTCTCTTCTAGATCCTCTATTTTATTCCTAATTATATTCAAAATTACATTTAATCTATCTTATTTATTCCACCTTTTTTTCACAATTCTTTTTCCAATGACATAATTTTATTTTCACTCTTTTTATGTGTCCTCCATATTCCAAGTTCAAGTCCAAGTTCCTCTGCTTAGCTCTTCATCATTTACTCCTACATTAGACACACCCCCATAATTATTGATTTTAATACTCCATGCTAGGTTGGATAGGCACCATGGCCTTTTTAATAACCAATATTTTGATAAGAGTAGGTATTCAATAAACAAAATTTTCTCAAATACCTGTCACAAATAGATATTGTATAGACTCAAAATATAGATATCCTTGTATAGAAAATTCTATAATATATCTGTTGATAATAGTTTTTTCTAATGATCTATTACATGAGACCAATTTGTGTCTAATATTCATAGGGTTTTTTAGTCTTTCTTATGTCTAAGATGGAAGTTATGTACTCCTCAACTAAAAAAAATAGTATTCCAATCTTGATAACCATGCAACCTATAGTCTAGGTAATTTATACCCAGAAATATCATAATTTCAATATAAATGTCCTCATGAATAACTCCTTGTGTAAAATTACCTATTATTTTTTCTTCTTCTTCTTCAAAATTAATAATTATTTCATTGAGACATATTTCTAATCTCAATGTCCTAGTATCCATCACAATATGTTTTTAGGATCCATGCTCATTGCACCATTATTAGTAGAGGTTCGTAGAAACCCCATTAACACATGCTAATATAGGGATAGATTTGAAAAGTGTGAACAAATTAATAACATAGACATGAATTTTGACTGAACTAAGCTAGTTTAGATAATTATGTTTGATTTATGCAAGAGATTAAAATCATAATATTTCCAAAATCTAAAAAATTATTATACATCATTAAACAAATTTAGACAACTAGAGATATCCAATATGCACATAATAATGATAAAATAATGTTTGGGATAACCATTCTATAAATTTATATTAATGTGTATCATGTCAGTACTCTTTTACAATATAATTAGATGCTATATATAGAGTTTGTATGAGGAATTGTTGCTTCATATTCTAGTTTTCACTACAAAACAAAAGGAATATAATTCACATTCTAAAGAATCTTAACATTATTTTAAGTTTTCAATACATATAAAAAGATATATAAAATAAAAAATAGTGTGAGTTACACGTGTCTATCAATTACAATCTATGATTTTGTATCCCTATTTACTACCAATAATCATATAAAAACATGAATATCCCAGTCACGTAGTTATAAATAAATCATATAATAAAATTAGTAACAAATAAATAAATAAGTAAAAATTTAAAATATACACAAAAAGTTCATGTTCTCACAATATCTATATAAATCCATATATAAATAAAAGAGTTAGTTGCAATAACCATAGTCATTATCCACATATCATGTAATGTAATAACAACATTCTTATCATAGCATATTAACAAGAGCAATATAATAATCATGTCCATGAATGAAAGATGCACCTAATAATGATATATAAAGAGATAAAATACAACAAAAATAAGTGATATAGTGATCCTAAAGTCATATCGACGAAAATACAAAAGTGAAGGTCAAAGTTGGCATGACCTATTGACAATGCAAAATAAGATAAAATAAAAGGGAAACAAATGAAAAAGTGGATCTAAACACCAAAAATATGTGACCATGAATAAAATGGCCCAAAAAAATAAGACAATATTGGTGGACTATTGTTCATGTCTCAAAGGAAGTAACAAATAAAAATAATGAGAAAATAGGTTTATGAGCACAAAAAACATGATAAAATGACAAACATAAGAAAATGATACCATGGAATAATAATAATAATAATAATAATAATAATAATAATAATAATAATAATAATAATAATAATAATAATAATAATAATAATAATAATAATAATAATAATAATAATAATAATAATAATAATAATAATAATAATAATAATAATAATAAAGTGCCAATAAATCCATAATTCAAGGTGATGGTCCATATGCACTAAATAATTCCAGAAACATTGTAATAAGAAGGCTTATTTCAATACCAAGTTAAATTGGTTATAATTGGAAGCATTCTCCAAAAAAATTTGGAGGATTGAAGTTATATTTTTCCATTATCTCTCTTGGATAATTTTTAATCATTTTTCTTAGTTTTTTGTGTTTTAAATAATAATATTACTTATATAATAGTTTTTAATTATATAAATAATAATATTATTTAAATTAATTTTTATGTTGGGGCATTTTGTTTAAAAGGTAATATTGAGATTTTATTCTTCCACTTGATAAAGGTTTTTGTCTCATGTGAGATGTGATATTAAATCATTGATGTGATTAACATTTAATGAGGAAAGTATACTAATCTTTTAAATATGTTGCATTTGGATCTTAGCATGAATAATATTGGTCTCTATGAGCCAGGTCACTTAGAGACTATGAGTTTTGTTTCATTCAAATCTAAGGGGAGGGATGGTGTCCTCATCTAAAATAGTTGTGATGAAAGTGGGTAGTGATCCTATATCTAATGGTGATTTGTATGCAATTTTAGACTCACCATCTAAAGGGCCACTCAAAATGATCAAATCCATTTGGGATAACATTATCATGGATATTGTTCATGGTATTTGGTCTAAGGATGAACTATTGGAATAGTTTAACCTTAGGTTACTAGATAATAAAATTTAATAAGTTATTTTGAAGGACCTTTTGAAACATAATATCAAGAAATGGAAAGAGTACCCTAAATAGTGAACTATTAGGGTTGATAAGTTCACTTTCTTTTTAATTTGGTTGCTTTGAAGAGATATTCAATACTATATAAAAATCTAAGTTAAATTAATATGTGGTTAGTAAACCTTATTGGCCACATGTTCCTTATGAGTGGATGATAATTTAACCAACCCATTGGTTATTTTTATGATTAGATTCATTCCTAAAAATCCTACTCCTAAATGTTAGTGTATTCTAGGTTTTTATTCCATTTAATGGGTTTTTCCTACACAAGTTTATTTAGCTTGTTTAGGTGTTATTTAAGTCATTCAGGAAGATAATCCCCCATTCATGAGAATATGAGGACGTGCTTACCTTACAACTATATATGTACCTTTCCTAAAATGTTTATGGCTAATCAGCATTTTACCATTATGATGCACTTTATTATTATGGATCATGTTTGATTTCAATTATATCTAGACCAGATCCTTGATTATGGCCCACTCTGACATAGTATCATAGTATTTATGGTAACTAAATATCATTATCCATTTTGTGAAATATTGAGTTTCAATTTGCATGTCATAGATCTACTATTCACTGACCCAACATATTGAAGACTCACCATTTCCCATATTTTACTCTTTTTCTAGGCTCCTCTATTAATCTAGACTTAGAAAAAGAACAAGAGAAAGGTGTCTCATGTTGGTCATATTTCATCTGGTCAGGTTTCATTTAAAATGACTAGCACCATCATATTTAGAAGGTACCAAACCCTTGGATCAGTTGTAAACATGAACTATTTTTTTGATAGTCAATTTAAACCATTTTGGAGGGTTTAAAGGTATTTTCATGGATTTCATGCAAATCCATACTATTTATGGTCTTCAAGGGAAATCCTTTCTAGGTTTTTCTAGTTTTTTAGAGATATCTAGTGGCTATTTTGTGATTTATTAATAAATGTAGGGGATAAAATAATTTATATAAAATTGGATTTTTGAGGTTCCCTTTCACTTGCTAATGTTTTGGGTCTTCGTGGCACTACTAAACCTTTAGTCATTCTCTATACCTACATGAGAACACTATAACTTTGATGCCAAACCTTGACTATTCCTAACACTAAAAGTTTTAATTTCCATAACTCTTGGAAACTTTGGAACCTATAAGGACCATAGATATATCCAACATTCAAAGTTACATTGTCATAAATATTGACACCTCCAACACTTTTTAAAACTTTTGACTACTAAAGCAGTCTAAAAGTTTGACTTTGGGACTTCTAACTACTCTTGCAGTCAAAAAATTTGATATCAAGACTTCTAACTACTTTAATAGTCTAGAATTATTAAGATGAGACTTTGACTAATTTAATAGTCCATAAGTCTGATACCAGGACCTCTACCTAGATCAAAAGTCCAAAACCCTGATGCTAGAAACTTTCACTACTCATGCAGTCCAAAACATTGATGACTACACGGGGTAACTATAAGTTTGATAGGAAACTCTGACGTTTATACAAGGTGATTTGAGATATAATAAAAAATCATGATGACTACAAATGACCCTCATATTTATAATTAGGTGCATTCTATCCTCTCAAGTATGATGATGGCCATGATAATGTCAAATTTAATGTAGTGACTGGTGGCACTATTCATTATTTTTTGTTTCATCATAGTGAGATAAAAAAACTCTCCAAAGGTGAAATCATAAATGGGGATAATGCATTCTGATCCTTATACCCCTGTCCCATGGGATTTTAACCCTTGGTCATAACTAACCTATGGGGGATCAAAATTTTGTCAAAAAGTAGGGCCGAACTTTTTTCACATCTTAAGTTATGCAAAGTGGAAACTTTATTTTATGAGCAATAAACTTCAAACTTCCATATATTTTAATTGACAACCTATTTTAATGAAACATATTTTGAAAGTGCAATTTTTTAAATTTATATGCATTGGTTCTATTCTTGTTCCTTGAAAAATTTAATTTCTACATGTTTAGGGGGGTTACACATCATTGTCTTTATAATAACATTAGTTTAGCACAAACCTACTTATTGCCATGGATTAGTATCAATTATCATGAGTGTAAACTCAAAATAAAATTACTCGTGAGGAATAAAGGCTTACACCAAATCACTCTGGGTACTAAAATAGAACTAACATTGGATGTAGAGAATGTAAAATGGTACAATGGAAGTGATGAATCCTATGGTCTATTGTGCCTATCTATGCATTATGACTTCATTTTTCATATTGAATAAGTAACTACTCCTAATGAAATGTGGTCCACATTAGAAATATTCTTTTGTAAGTAAGACATAATGAACAATCATGAGTTGGAGAAGGAGATCATTAGTTTGAGCCCAAGCTATTTTGACACTATATATGACTTGTTTACAAAATTCAAATCATTTAGGTTGTAGTTGAAACTGTGTGGAATTGACATGATCAATTGATTATTTCCATCCTTACCAAATTGGGTTTGGACTATTATGTCTTTATTTCTACCTTCCATTCCACAAAGCATGCCCTTGAAGCTACATGGACCATGCCATACTTGGATGATTTTACTAATGACATAACTTAGGAGCAAGAAAATCTTATTCAAATTGGTACATGAATGTACTCCAAATTGCATGCCTTAATTGTGACTCATGACGAATATAGGGATTCTGGTAACAAGGAAAAGAAACATAACAAGAAGTACCTAGAGTAAATAAAGGGTCATAAATATGATATGTATAAAGCATCAAAAGAGTCCTCCTCTTCAGATAAGAAACTAAAGAAAGAGTGACTCACATGTTTCTACTTTAAGAAATCTAGCATGATAAAACCAAGTGCATGAAGAAGTAGATTAACCAACTAACTAAGATTATTGAGAAACAAAATATCAGTATCATTGATTCAAACAAGAATATTTCATATGCACAAGAGTCTTCTAAATCTAGAGATAGTAGAAAAGGCAAATATAAGGGTAAAATAATTTTTTTTAATAGTATCCAAGCCTTATACATGGGTAATTGATTTTCATGCCTCAAACCACATGGATTCATCATAGGACATTTTCTTATCATTGGAATCATGTTATATACATTTCATCTTATTAGGTGATGATACTTCTACTAAAGTTAGTGGGAGAGGATCTATTGAAGTTAATGATGGGACATTTCAAGATGTTTTATATCTTCCATTTTTATCCACCAATCTCTTATGTATTTATTATATCACTCATATTAGTTTGATAAAAAAGTTTAGTTTCATAGCTAATTCTTTGCTTATTAGGGAAGTATAAAATGACTCCATAGTTGCATTTGGGAAAATAAATCATCAGACACAACTATATAGTTTATCACATTTTGATCTTGATCAACCTTCTACTTCACTGCTCACTAATTTAGATGAGATGAGTAAATTATGGCATGAGTGATTTATCCATCTCAACTATCACTCCCTAGAGAAACTCAATAATCATACCCTGGTTTCAAAGTTTCCATGTGTTTTTTTTTATGATGACATTTTCCAAGGTTACATACTGGGTAAGTATGCTAAAGAGAAGTATGACAAAGGCAAATCATGGAGAGCTACAAAAAAATGGAGCTAGTTCATAGTGACATTATTGGTCCATTTTTAACACATTAATTTAGCAGGACTAAATACATGCTTACCTTCATCGATGAATTTTTTTAGTTATACTTGGGTGTAATGTTTTAAGCATAAATCTAAAGTCTTCAATCATTTTTAGGACTTCAAGGTAGGTAAATCCATTAATATTTTGTGCACTGATAATGGTGGTGAGTATGTCAATAATAATTTTAATCAATTATGCACTTTATATGAGATTAAATTACATCATACAATTCTATATAGTCCTCAACAGAATGGTGTTATAAAGTGCAAGAATAAATCCTTAAAGGAAATGTCAAAATGTATACTATACTCCAAGTCTATTTCACTTTAGTATTGGGATGAGGATTATCAACTATGATTTTTATATATAGAATTGAGTTCCTCATAAATAATTAAAGGGAGTTACTATTTTTAAATTATGAAGTAGTCAAAAACACACATTGAGGAACCTTTGAGTGTTTGTATCTCATGATATGGCCTGTACTTCTAAGAATAAGCATAAGGGAATGGAACCTTAAATTTAGAATTTCATAATCATTGGATATGCTGAGAGTGTTGAGGGTAATAGGATTCTCCATCCTGCCACTAATGATTTAATCTTTGAGAAAAGTGTTTTATTTCAAGAGGGTCCTTCAGACTCCACACTTGACACTCTCCCTCTTCCTTGGATGCAATGGTATTTGATGAAAATTTTGTTTATTTTGATCCACCTAAGAAATTTCTTAATTATTAATATTATTATTCTAGTTATGATGATGATATTAGTGATGAGAACTCACCTCTTCCATATTTCGTAATATTTTCAAAAGATGAAGAATATCTTCCCGAATCATTAAACATTGGTCCTACTTAGGATAGATAGGTACTTCAAAGTGATGGCCATTGGGTTGGAGATCTATTAGACACTAGACAAACCTATTCATAATTATTGAATACCCCACATGCATTCATTACATGTGATTATGATCCATAATCATTTCATGAGGCATAAGTCACTCCTAAGTGGGATACTGATATAAAAGAGTAGTATGGTTCCTTTCTAAGAAATAACACTTGGGATTTAATCCCTCTTCCTAGGGTAAGAAAACTTGTTTGATATATAGGTGGATCCATCGAACAAAATTTACAACATATGGGCATGTAGACAAGTCTAAAACACATTTAGTAGAAAATGATTTTTTGTATGTACTTGACATTGACTATATTGATGCATTTGACCCAGTTGCCAAAATGAATTCAATCTGAATCACTCTTACTATTTTTGAAGCACATTACTAGGATGTTCATCATATGGATGTGAAGAGAACTTTTATTCATGGTGATATCAAAGAGGAAATATACATTAAAAAACCACAAGGATTTGTGGAATATTATTACTTAGTTTACAAACTTTAGAAATCTATCTATGGTTCAAAAAGGCTCCTTGAGCTTGGTATGCCAAGATGGACTTTTTTCTTATTTTAGATGGTTTCAATATATGTTTTTTTAATCTGAATGTCTACATTTTATGGTAGGATGATTCATTTTAAATTTTAATTAAACATGTGGATGACTTATTCATCACAAGGAACTCTTCATCAACCATTACGATAGTAAAAAATGCTTTGTTTGATAGATTATCAATGACTAACTTGGGGTTTTTGCATTATGTCATTGAGATTAAAATTTATCAATCTGACATTGGGATCACTATTGAATAATTAAAGTATGTTCTTGACTTGGTTGCATAATTTAACATGGTCAGTTTTAAGCCATCTCCATCTCCCTTTCTATTGGTGTGAAGCTTGGGGTTGATTGCCCATCTCCTTTGGTTGATGCTACCTTATATCAAAAAGTTTTTGGCAGTATCATCTAACTTATGCACACTATACCTCATATTTCATATGAAATAGGCATGGTCTCCAAATTTATCTAAGAACCACATGAGCTACAGTAGAAAGAAACTAAGTAGATTCTCCATTACATTCAATGTAGTCATAGTTTTGAGATTTTATATGGAGAAAGCATTGATATTGAATTTTGTTTTTATATAGATTCATATTAGACTAGTGATATCTAGAATCACAAATATACTTTAGGATATAGTTTATCCCTTGGTTTAGGATCAATTAGTTGGTCAAGCAAGAAGAAGAATAATATTTATTTATATTTTACAAAGGCATAATACAAAGGTGTTGTTAATTCTACCATTGAGGCTATTTGGATTTAGGGGATTCTTATCAAGTTCAGTATCCAATTTAAATGACCAAAAATCATCTTCTATAACAACCAAAGAATAATCTAGATTTGTATGAATCTGATCCTCCATCAACAAACCAAGCATATTGAGATTCAAATGCATATAATTTGGGATCTTATCCATGATAAAGTCATTTATCTCCCTTACATCTAGACTATGTAGATAATTATTGATATATTCACCAATTCTTTCACTAATAGTAAGTATATTCATTTATGTGATCTTGTTGGGGTTTAGGTTTCTTCAGACACCCTCATCTAGGGAGATTTCTATTTACTTGGGTACCTCATCAAGCCTTTGTGCCAGGACATAATTCTACTACCCACCTAAGCTATACTTAAAGGGGGTGTTAGTATACTATAGGTTTTTATTCTATTTAATAGGTTTCCTCTACACATGTTTATTTAGTTTGATTAGGTGTTAGTTTAGTTCATTAGGGAAGATAATGCACATTCATGAGGATGTGAGGACATGTTTATCCTTCACTAATATATATGTACCTTTCATAAAATTTTTTTTGACTAATGAGAATTTTACTATTGTGACACACTTTCTTATTCTATAACATCTTTGATATCACTTCAACAATAGATAAGTTATTCATGCATTCATTTCTATGCAGACTTGATCCTCGATCGCAACCCACTTCAACACTAAATTTTCCCTTAATGAAAGATATGATCAATATCTTGCATAATTTTTTGAAATATTTTCATCATACCCTTTTTGTAAAAACTACGTAATCTATGGGTTGTCCATTGTATAAATCAGTAGTTTTTGAAACAACCAATTAAGGAAGGTTTAAGGATTCTAGAAAATTTAAATTTTAAATTCTATTGGATTAAATTGAAAGTCTCCCAAAAAAAAGTAATTAAATATTAAATATTACTAATTTATTGGGCCTATTAGATAATTTCATGGTTCAAGATGATGTGGTTTCAAAATCTAATGAAAGTTATGGAGGAAAGGTGGGTAGCCTTCATCATGGTGGTTGTTATTGGCATTGGTTTCTCATTGTTCATGTGATTTTATTCTAGAGTTGTTTTTTCTATGTTATTGGTTTATTTTGTTATTTTTTTAATCTTTTTTCCTAAAGTGTTGGTTATAATGTTGTAATATTTTATTAAATATTTTTTAGTACATGCTGCCATTTTAACGTACATAGGTTCAAGTTCTTACCCAAAATTATATGATTAAAAATAAAAGGATTTTAATAAAATTAATTGTCTACAATATCTTGGATCAATTATAGAGATGATGTGCTTTAAACCTTACATAAAATCTTGAAGTGCTTTAAACCTTACATAGATTATTGAATTTTTTTCCATGAAAGAATTATTTATACTTTTCTTATGAATGTATATGTTGAAAAATAATTAAACTTGAAAATAAATTAATATCTTATTTTGATAATTATTAGTTCATAATATGCTCATCCATATATAAAAAGTTACAACATTTTAATCTATCAAATGTAGAAATGCTATAAACTATGATGAAGATAATGATTATAGACTTGATGATATTAAATATAAATTAGCAAATTTATGTGTCATCTAATTATATTCTAGAGAACATAAATTTTTTTTGTAATATTATTTAGTATTAGTATTCTTTAGACAACTAGCTAAGATTATAGAAGGCCATATTTTTTCTCAACAAATGCATATAGAAGGCCATATTTTTTCTCAACAAGTGCAAACGTGATAACAAGAGAAGATAAGAGTGAAAACCCAATGATAGATGACTTTTTCCCCAAAATTATTAAGGATGAAACGATAGTAGTATTCAAACATCAATAAAAAAAAATAAGGATTTTGATCCAAGTTTTCCCAAAAGATGGGTTGCACTTGTCTAGGATTAGCTAAAAGAAAACAAAGCATAGTATAACATGTTATCCTAGTTTTTCATCCATTCAAATAAGGAATAAGATATAATAATGACAAGTAGTCCAAATGTGAATCTACAAATAATCAAGTATATATTCTAATTCATAATGTACAATTTGATTTATAAAGTAGATATTTGGATAATAAAAATATAATCAAAGAGTCGATTAAATCTATTCATTGTCAATTTAATAAATCTACAAAATTACATCTCAAAGATATAGAACATAAAATAAATGTTACTAATTACAAATGTCAAATGTAATCCATAGTTAACAACAATTTCCTTAATACTAGTAATTAATTATTTATTATTCTTCTAAACATGAGATATCATAAATTTATAAACATTTCACTAATGAATTCCATTTCATTTTAAAATAGTATATATATATATATATATAGATATATATTGTATAAGGATAGCCTTTCCATAATGACTATGATGTAGACCCAAACGGTCTCAATCCACTACCTAGTACACTACCTACTACACATTTTATGGAGTATAGGTCTACTACGTTGAATGAAGAAATAATAAACATCAATATTGGCAATTGATTCTAGATCTAAAATATTTAATCTTGGTGTTCCATTATAAAGTGTCTAATAAATTTATAAAACTAAATTATTGATTAAATATCAATAAATCTTTTCCTAGTCATACATTGATTGCATGGTGTGTCAACCTCTATTTATTTATATAATATTAGTGTAAGTTGAGATCCCAAACTTTTGAAACAAAGATTGAAAAAATGCATCTCTAACAGTTTTATTAGTAAAATAATAAATCAATTTTTTTTAATGCTTATAAGAGTTTATTTCAAAGATTATATGCAATATTGGGAAACCAATTTGAGGAATTATAGTATGCATTTAATTTTTTATAGGAAAAAAATTATGTCATAAATATGGATTCCCAGTACTCATATTGATTTAAAAAAAAATTCAATTCTTATGATTTTTTAATCTATCCATATGAGATGTTTTCATTTATAAATTAATTTTTCAAATAAATCCAAATGTCATAATTAGCTGAAGCGATTAACATAAACATTATTTTGGAAATCTTTAAGGAATGGTTTCATAATTATTTTCCAAATCTTTAAGGAATAGTTTCATATATAATTATGACTTTTGAACTAAGAATGCTAACACCATTTATAAAATGTCTATGCCATATATATATATATATATATATATATATATATATATATATATATAAAATCTTAGAAAAGTACATAAACAAAAATTTACTAAAATAAAAAAATCCTATCATGTCAATAACTTGAGAAACAAAATGAGCAAAAGTGAGATTAAATCTCAATAAATATATTAGGTATGAAATTTACAAATTTTTGGTATGAAATTTACATATTTTTGGGTTTCATTCTTTCTAAGAGGGGAAATAAAATTAGATGAAAACAAAGTCAAAGTTATTGTCTAACAGCTTCAACAAAATAAAATTAAGAAATTAAAAATCTTGCAAGGAAAAATACAACCCATTAGAAGTTTTGTTACTCAAATTACAAATTATACCAAATTATTCCATGTAGTTATTTAGAAAGGACGTGAAGTTTGAATGGGGGTGAAAAAATTCAAAAATATTTTGATATAATAAAAGCATATCTTTCTCACCATACTCCTATTATGATGGAGTTTTTTAAAAATAAATATTAATTATCCTATAGTCACTATAATGCATGATTTAGAAAACTTCTAGGGTAGAAATGAAGATGAAAATAAGAAAATATAAACATATTTATGTAGTATAACTTTGTTTGATTAAAAAATAATGACAATCTAATTGAAATGTTATATTTAATTGTGAACTTCTAGGGTAGAAATGAAGATGAAAATAAGGAAATATAAACATATTTTTGTAATATAAATTTGTTTGATTACAAAAATAATTACAATCTAATTGAAATGTTATATTTAATTGTGAACTTCTAGGGTAGAAATGAAGATGAAAATAAGGAAATATAAACATATTTTTGTAATATAAATTTGTTTGATTACAAAAATAATTACAATCTAATTGAAATGTTATATTTAATTGTGATTTTTGTAATTAAAATGTTTGACATTATATGCTTAACAATGAAATATATAATATTAATAAAGACAATATTATTAAAGATATTATGTAGAAATTTTAGTTATTTTGTAGGATATATAATTAAATTATGTTTTTAGTATAATTTTATCTCAAGTTTTTATAACACAAATAAATTAAATAACAAGTTATCACAAACCAACCACCAAAAGCACTAAGATTAAATCATAGATAATTAAATAATAATTTTTGAAATGAATTTTTTATTAATGTTTATGAAAATAAGACATATATGTATATGTATATATATGTATGTATGTATGTATGTATGTATGCATGTATGTATGTATGTATGTATGTATGTATATGTATATGTATATGTATATACATACATACATACATACATACATATAAGATCAAAACCTCCTCAATATAATGGTTACCTTTCAAGAGTCTTCAATCTTAATTTAAAAAAATAAACAAATATGCGATAAATTAATCAAATAAAAAATCTGATTAGATAAATTGATAAGTCCAATTAAGTCATTGGTGTTATATATACATGATCCCATTACAAAAGATTAAGTTTGATCAATTTCCTTACTTGATTATCTAAAATAAATAATAAAAATATAATTATTGCACTTTTCATTGTTTAAAAGAATCTAACAAAAATCGATAAGCAAAATCACATATTTATCTTAAAAAAAATGTGTTCAAGAATAAATTAACTTCATAATATAATCATGGTGTATACATAATACAAATAAAATTACCTAACAAGAGTTTAGAAATAATCTTCTTCTATTGAATAAATATGGTCTTAATATGGTTCAGAAAAATGAGCTTTAATAACAAGCACATTATCTAGACTAATGAAGGAAGTGAAGATCCAAACCAGCCAAACACAACAATTTTGAGTCAATTTCAGGCCTATACATCATTTTATTGGATCTCACATATGATTATTTTTACCTATTCAAATTGAATACAATTATTTATACATCAATTGCCAATCACTTTCAACTTCCTAGACAAGGTCATTATCATTTCTAAAATATACATTTTCATACTTAAATTCAAATAACTAACATTAAAGTTAGAGATATTTGAAATACACCTCTAAACCTTATATTGATTCCATGCTTATGGATTATCATCCCCACTCTTCTTATTATCTCATTTGGCTCTAGTTGTGTTATTCATCTTCTACTTTACCTTTTTAACTTGTATTTTTGACATGGTTTTTATCACTTATTTTTTAAGTATTTATTTCATAAATTTATTTTAAATTTTATTTTACATGATAATTTTACATTTTATTTATGTTATCCCTTAACCTTTTTTTTCCATCTATAATCTTATGTGACATTATCCTTTTTTTATCATTCAAATATCTTTTCCTATTTACCATTTCTTATGTTTTTATGGTTTCTATCATGTATCTATTGGGGCTATAATATTCATGATTCTTATATCTAATTTTTACATTTCTTATATATTAAGTTTACATACATAAATTTCTTCGTGATGTTATATTTTTTATGCTTTCAATTGACATGATTGTAATTATTCTTGATACTATATTGATTATATCTTGAGCCCACAAGGTGAATTTTTTTATGATTTTTTATTTCTTATTTACTAAACTGACATGGGTGAAAATTTATTAAAATAATATATTTTTTTAATAATGTAGTTATATTTGGAAATTTATTGAAAATAAATATGATTTCACAAAGTATCTTATTATGCTACATTTATTAATTGTTTCATATGGTGAATTATACATGTTACCTATCATGTCTTTCATTTGGGATATGATATTCATGATTTTATCACAAATATCACATTATGGAATAAATACCACCCATCATATTAAAAATCATGTTTCTAACAAATGTATATCATTGTACCAATTTTCTAGTAACTCAAATTTTATACAATTTTTTTACTCCTATAGAGGTTTTACTTAGACAATTTATTTACTCCTATATAATGTATCTCAAACTAAATTATCAATCCAATAGAAATTATATTTAGACAATTTATTTTAATCCTATAAAATATGTAATAATAAAATTTTAGTTACCCATGTAAAGGATGTACTCTAACTATTTTAGCTAGTCCTTTGTTAGTAAAAGAGTAAATTTAAAAACCCCATCAATGGGTTAGTCATGTTTTTGAAAGAACAAACAAAAGCATGAAAAATGGATTGGGTGTCACCTTATCTAGGGATGTTCAAAGTAAACTTTGATGACATTTTAAGGGGAAATATAGGTGCTCTAAGGTAGGCTACATCATTCAGGATTGTGTTAGCTTGCTTATTAGACTGGCCTTAAATAATATTTTTTACACAATTAACAATGAGGTAGAGGCCCAAGCCATGGTGATAGGGATCAATTTGGTGGTCCAATATGATATCGATAGAGTTATAAATGAGTTTGATTTAATGATAATCATTCAAGCTATGAGAAATGGAAAGGCATGCTCTTGGAATGCTGAGAACATTATTAGTTATGCTTGGAACTTCTTTGTTGTTATGAATGCTTGGGAAGCCAATCATTACTTTCATTAAGAGAATAAGGTAGAAGATGAGTTGGAGAATAAAGGTATATCTCAAGCTAAGCATATCATAATTTCCAATGCTTGGGAAGCTTGGTTGATGTATAGGCATACCTCATCGTATTATTAGTTCATGCTTGGATAGGATGTGTTTTTGGTGTCATTAAAGGATGGTGGTTTATATAAGTGGTGGAAATTTTATTTAACACACTTGATAGGATGCCTCCCCATGTCCCCACTAGGTGTTGGTACAATGGTATCAAGGTTTTATTCCAAACTATGTCAGAAGTCTTCGACAATTGAGCTAAGTGTTATGAGTCATTGTGGGGTGATGTCATTAGTGATAATGGAGTATATGCCATAGATGACACTCATTGAACACGTTCTTGATGTTAATTATAGGAAAGGAGAGATATAATTTGATGGAAGGGTATTCAATTGTAGATTAAATAAATTATTTTTCATATAGTCTAGTAACATCTTAGAAGCTACTATTAATGAGGTTATTGGGGTGATACTTTTGGAGACTAGTTTTAGGGTTAAGGTCAACTTATTGGTTGTGTTAGATTTTATGGTAAACTTGATCATGGCCTCTAACGATAATAATATTAAATTTTTTATTTTTTTTAGACTCATTTTTGCAAGTTTTAGTGTTGGGCTAGTAGTTATGGTGGAGTATTTTTTTGCTCGAAGAAAAAAATTCCTACATTTTTTAAGAATCTATAGGTCAAGGGGTTATTCTATTGACAAATTTTAGGGATATGTAAGATATGTCAAGAAACCTAATTGACCCCTTCGAGTGTCTTTAGAACTATCTAATTTTTTTAGGCCCTCTAGTAGCTAGTTTCCCATTTTAGACTTAATCATTCTATGTATCCCAACGATTTCTATTGTGATAGCCTTAAGTTGTAGGAAGTCAAATAGGAAAGTATTGATAGTTAATATTTTATCTTATCTTTATGGAACTCATAATTCCCTTCCCCATCCACCCCCAGTGGTCCTAGGGGGGTCCCCTAACCAAACAATGAGTTGTCTTAGCTCTTATGTAGGCCCACATGGTAAGCATAGGTATAACATTGGGTGTTAGAGGATCCTTAGATATAAAGTGCACAAGTATTTTATAATAATGGAGGTGTAAATTAATAGTGATTAATCGAGATAGTTTTGTTGAGGGGTAGCATTATGATGGTGATGGGAAGTTAATGCATAAGGTTCTGGTTGATGGAGTGGATGGTGTCGACTAGACAAAGGTGGTATTAGTAACTAAGGTGGTGGTTCCTACATCATTGGTGCATGATTCTTGCAATCTGGGTCTTGGTGGTGGTGGTCTAGTAGTTGGTCATTGGTGGTGGCATGGTGGTTGTGGGATTATTTTTTGACTATGTGGTGCTCCTAGCTTGTCTTAGTTTGAACACGTGTGGTTTGAATCTAGTTTTATGTTCCTCAAAAGTGTCTTTTTGGTTAAATTATTTTGTGTCCTTTGGTTTTTGGTTCACCCTTTAGGGTGTGTTTTGGTTTTGGCTAGTGTTTGGTCCTTTGGTTCTATTTGGTAATGAATGTTGTAATTTTGTTTCTTTTGTTTAATAAAACATATGAGCTACCTTCCAACCCTTATTACCTAGTAAAAAAAAGTAAATTTAAAAAATGTTATATATATATATATATATATATATATATATATATATATATATATATAGCTGAGGATTGAAAATTGATCTTTTTGATAACATTATTGATATCAAAAAATAAATGTATATTAAAATTTATTTAATTGGTTTATTAATATTTTTATAATATTTAAAATCAAATCATATATATGATTTAATTTTAAATATTATAAAAATATTAATAAACCAATTAAATAAATTTTAATATACATTTATTTTTCGATATCAATAATGTTATCAAAAAAATCAATTTTCAATCCTCAGCGTTCATGTGAATTTTTAATCTACTGATTGATATAATTTTTATTTTAGTAATAGAAATTATATGTTTTTAAATTTATGGACAATTTTATAGATTCACATAAATTAAAATTTATCCCAATTGATTTACATAAAACTTCCTTTACAACATCTTGGGGCACATTTTTATATGTGGTTATGCCTTTTCAACTTAAGCATGCCAACATTTCTTATAAAATGGTATTGCCAAATATATTTCATTATGATATTTTTGATAAATTGGAGGATTATATAGATGAAATTTAAGTAAAATTGACAAAAATGTTTTAATAATTAAGGAAATTTATGGTATGATTAAATCTTAAGAAATGTGTCTTTAGTATAAATTATGATAAATTATTTAGTTTTTTAATTTATAATAGAGGTATACAATTGGATCCATGTAAGTCAAATCTATTATTGAAAATTTTTAGTCAAAAAAATGTTAAGCGATTAAGAAGATTACAAGGAAAAATACAATTACTTACAAAGTTTATTATTCAAATTGTAAATAAGACTCGACTATTTTATATTAAATTGTTGGATAATTATCAGAATTAATAGTACTAAAAATTAACAAAAATATATGCACTATATAAATCTAATAAAATTCTCAAGAAAATTATACAAATATTTATTCTATATAACATTACTACTTTTTTAGATTAATTTCTCTAACTTAAATTTGCTAGTATAATGGTAATAACTCTTTAATACTTACTAGCCTTCTACTCAATTTTATAGATAATAAATAGGCTATGGTGAGATTTATAAAATAATTATTTGGAAAATAAATCTTATTTAAAGCATACCTATAAAATAAGTAACCTTAACATAAAACTTTAATAGTATTAAGAAATATAATTAAATAAACATTTAATTGATAATTTTATCTAATAAAATAATAAATGGATAAATGTAATATAATTAATACCTATTTATATTATAATATTATAAGGATATCTTAAAACTAAATAAAAATGTACATGTAAATAAAAACAATTAATATTTTTGTATTTGTTAAGAAACATGTTAATACTGAATAGGATGAAAAATTTCATTAATATTTTAATACAATCAAAGCATATTTTGTTTATTGTCCTCGTCTTATGATCCATTTAAAAAAAAGAAAAAAAAAAATTACTATATGTATATACGTATACTAAACCGTAAACTTGTTGGCACATAAAGATGATGAAAATAAGGAAGAGAAAAAATATTGCATTAGTATAACTTTATTTATTATAATCACTAATTTACAATTCAATTAAAAATTTATACATGGCTATGATTTTTGAACTAAAAAATTTCAACACTATATATTTAACAATGAAACACATGAAATTGTTTTTTTTTTTTTTTTTTAATTTAAATGTTTGAAAAAGGTGATTCGAAAACCATATTTATCTCATAAGATATCCAAGTTTATGTCACACAAATAAACTAAGGTACAAGATATCCATCAAAATCACTAGAAGCCCCAACATTAGATCATAGCCCTTTAAATGATTTTTTTGTCATGAGTTTCGTGTGCAAAATAATGGAAATAAAAGGTGGACCTTATAATTTTAGGGTTCTAAGGGTGCCTCATGGGTTGTCATAATATTTTCTTTTAACGTTCCTTAAGAAGAAACTATGAAATTATCATGTAGATTGGGTGTATCATGCACTAATAACATCACAAAATATGACTTTCTTATAATTTTTAAGGAACATGTGCAATGAGTGTAAAATCAGATATTATAAATTAATTAAAGAAGATAAATTTTAAATCAACAATTTTTTTATAAACAATAATAAGAATGACAATGTTATGCATAATGTTGTATCTTTATTTATTATTTTTATATATGATGATCATGTTATAAATGAAGTGGCATTTAAAATTAGAAACGACAGATATTTTCAAATTTTTATTAAAATAATTATTTTTCCCATAATTTTCATATAATGATAAAAATATGATAAATAATGGAAAGTCTGTCTCGCATAATTTATTTTGAATGGGGTATTATTAAAATAAAAAAGAAAATAATTTCCATTGTTTTTAAAAATGTCTAAGATATGTATATATATATATATATATATATATATATATATATATATATATATGTTCCTTCTTAAAAGTTACAAAGTATACAACAAATTACATTTCCATAGTTTTCCATATAACACTTTAATTTGATTGGTATGATTAGTCTTCCATACACAATTTTTAAAAATTTTATTATAACCACAACAAAATATTTCAAAAAAATAATAAGATCAACTACCTTAAAAACAAATACAAATTAATTTATTTGAAAATTCCTTAAGACATAAAACTCCATTTTTTTTTTTTTAACCATCCATAATTATCACTAATAGTGGATTATCTTTAAATAATAGGAAAACAAATAAAAAAGTGGTTAGTACAAGATAAAACATACATTATGTATTTCTTATTATCCATGGTGAAGTCAAAGTTTACAATAGGACTACTTTTAACATTCTATCCAAAATGGTTAACAATCATGTTGTTGATCACATAATTAGATATGTTTAGTGTCATGTGAATACAGAATAAGTGTTAAATTACATATTACTACGGAAATACCTTTTTTTTTCTAAATGTATGAGGTTGAAGTCATTATGCTTCTCGAACTTGAAATCTCATGCTAAAGCATATTATTATGACGTATTGTTGATTATGATAATTAAATATATAACATCTGTTAGAGATGTTTTATAATAAAGCCAAATAATACTATTAAAATTTTTAAGGTTATCAAAACCCCCTTAAAATGTTTATTGTAAAAAGATATGTCTAGAACAATAAAATAATTACATATACTCATTCCTAAGAGTTACAATTTATTATGTTTTACGGTCATCTTTCATTTATCACTTTGATTTGATTGGTAAGTTTAATCCTCATTATATAATTTTTAATAATTTTATTATAACCATAAAAAAATATTTTATAAATATTTAAGATCAACTCCCTTAAAAAAATATATATATGTAAATTTATTTGAAAGTTCTTCAGACCATATTATTTCAAGATTTGTTCTACCATTCATAATTATTAATAATATCAAATCACTTTTAAAGAAGAAGAAAATAAATTAAAAATGTGGTTAATTTAAGATAAAACATACATTAAATATTTCTTGTTATCCAAAAATGAAATGGATAGGTCATAGATTATAATAGGATTATTTCTAACATTCTATAAAAATGGTTAATGGTTGTGTTTTTTATTAAGGCAATTAGGAATATTTAATGTTATAAGAATATAAAATAAATGTTAAAATATCTAGTACTATAGAAACATATTATTAATCCCTTTTAAGGTAGGATTAATAGAATCAATTTTCAATTAGTTCGTTTTTTAAATTCAATTAAATATTTTGATATATATATATATATATATATATATATATATATATATATATATATATATAATAATAATAACAATAATAAAAGTGTAATGTTTTGTTAGTTTTTGACACATAATTAACAATATATTATTTAATAATTATTAGATCATATTCCTCTATATTTAATGTAACTTTAAATGAGCTCAATCAAACTAAAATGATCTCTTTCAATTCTTTTCCCACTTCATGTGTGACTTCCCCTACTTAAAAACCACTGACAACCCTACATGATATAAAATACTCTGATTCTTAGGTGAAAATAATGTCAATCCTCAGATTGCATTTGCTTACCCAATTTTGTTTTAGTAGGAGCAACATACACTTATAGGTCCCTATAAAAGTGGCTTCCTCCACCTCCTAAATGATTCACGACCAGGTTAGTCAAGGCTTAATGAATGGTGATGGGTTAGGTATGATGAATGGTGATAGCTAAATCAATGTGCATCACTAGATCAAGAATACAAATCCCAAGAAATTCAGCTTCAGGGTTTTAGATATCATAAAGATGGAGGTCATGGTGGAAGCTATGGCACTAAGCATCAAATCCTTTGCTATGGTTGTCTCCCAGAATCAGGTGATATGACATAACCTAAAACACCTAAATCATGCTTCCTCATATCCTATTATGGTACTAGACGAGGAGGAATTTATGCAAGTGCTCATATCGAAAGAATATTTCTTAGCCATAGGACCTATTTTTAGACTTGTGGATTACTTGCCAAAAAATCAAGAACTTCATGCCTAGATATTGAATAACTAGAAATCCTTTTGGAAAGGAAGATTATAAATCTATCCATCCACAATTTTTAAAAAAAAAAAAAAAAAATTGTCTTTCATCATAATAAGTAAAAGGAGAAGATTCAAAACCAACTTTAGAACTTGAATCATCACCCTTTGGTCTTGAAACCTTGGTCCCTAGCCTTCAATCCTCTTATTGAACCACTTAGTGTAAAACACATTTGGGTTTAGCTACCTCATATCCCTCTTTAGTTCTTGACAGAATACAATCTCAAAGTAATTGTAAAATCTCTGGGTGAGTTTATGGAAATGAACTTAGAAACCGATCAATTTTCCAATACTAGTTTTGCCAAGATTTTGGTAAATATAGACACCTGTAAAGATCTCCCTAAATTTTTTTACAAGCAGGATATCACTCATGGTCTCAACCAATCAAATATTAAGGCCCACTATTTCACTATTGTAACTATTCAAATATGTGACATCTGACCAAAAACTATAGTAACTTTAGAAGAAAGAAATGTTCTTCTTGATGGAAGGGATCCTTTCCTATGCACCTCATAGTGATGGCTGATTTTGGAAACAAGGATTCAATGTTGTATTCAAATGATCCCAAATATCCTTTGCAAATTGAGGACCTTAGTAGCCCCTTCTAGATTAAGGTAAAACTACTAGTAGATCCAATCACTTCAAAGAAGACTTGAAACTTAGATCTAGAAACCTATGAACTATACACCTTTATGAAAGTGAATGTATAATGTGATATATTTAGGGCAAAACCAAAAGAATCTACATCATCATAAGAAAAATCTCATCCCCTTAAATCAATTAAAAATACATTTCTAGATCTGTTGGAGACTGCAAAAGATAAGGGAAAATGGACCAAGGTTCAAAAAAAGAAAAAATCCTGAAGAGTTATGGTTTAGTCCTCATGTATAGATCTCCACTCAAGTCTCAAAAGGTCACGTGAGCATAAGTTTTGTAGAATACATTTGAAAGCGATGGTGGCATGACAAAAGTTTCAAAAAAGATTACTTAATGGTAACTAGGTTCTTAAAAGAAGGTAGTTTCCATTGCTTTGTATGATAGGTCTTGTTTCCTTGACATTAAGATGTTTACTCTAATTATATGTTATTAGTAGAAGCATCCCATTTAAGCATGAATGTTTTTATCTTTCTCTCCATTATATAATGTTTTGGGAGCTTCAAAACCGATGACCCTTAACCTTATCAAATTAAAAAAATGTATCTTTAAATGCACCTAGCCAGCTCATCCTCATATTTATATACACTTAATCTAACATTAACATATATCCCTACAAATAATAAAAAACACAGTGAATAAAATAACAACTTACTAGTTAACACAAATAATCTCATGCCCCTCAAAATCCTACTCTAGGCACTTTGGCTATTACATAATTTATCTTTGTTTTTCCTCCATGACCCTTAAGTTTATCAAATTAAAAAAATGTATCTTTAAATGCACCTAGCCAGCTCATCGTCATATTTATATACACTTAATCTAACATTAACATATATCCATACAAATAATAAAAAACACAGTGAATAAAATAACAACTTACTAGTTAACACAAATAATCTCGTGCCCCTCAAAATCCTACTCTAGCCACTTTGGCTATTACATAATTTATCTTTGTTTTCCCTCCATTGTACCCTAGTCCCACTATATATCAAACCTAGTCCTCTGTGTACATATGGAAAAATACCATGCTTATGTAATATCTCATTATTAGTTCTAGGCGATATCACAATATGTTGTTGAACATGGTGTCTTGTCCATGTGAAACTAATGCCGTTTTGGAATCCATTGTTATCAAGATCGAATGCTTAATCTTAATTTGTCATTGACTCAATTTTAATTTCAAATCTTTCCTCCCGGCTAAATAGAGCCCTTCAATTCATTCTTTAGCATTTCGAAAACTACATTTGCGCTGATGGTATTGGAACACATATAAATTGACTGTAAATGCAAGCCCTTATCGTAAAAACTGGTAATCCATGGATTCTTGATTGACAAATCATAACATTTTATATTTATGTAGGGAACATTGATCAACTCTAGGGTCTATTATTTTCCAAGCTTAAAGGGGATTCTTTTTTATTAGGAAAACTTTCAAATAATTCACAAAACAAGTGATGGAATTAAACGGTCACAAAAATCTTTTGAAAAAATTCAAAAAACAAGTGTGGGCATGAACCAATATTTCAGCACTAGCTATCCATCTTACACTTATAGTAGTTTATCTTTATCTAAAATCATATTTATTTTTATTTATTTTAATTACTTAATTTTATTTGTGTACGAAGTAATTATTTTTCACCTTTTTAACATGTATTTTTCTCAATATTTTTATCATTTATTTTTCTCAATGTTACTTTATTGATTTTTCTAATTTTTACCTTTTTAATTTATTTATTTTTTAATATTTTTATCACGTATTTTTCTCAATACTTATTTTACAACATAATTAACTTTACCTTTTATAAAATTATTTTCTTGTTTCTTTCCACTTAATTGATGTTTAACCTACATATTTCTCTATTTTCTTATGTTACATTACATGTCTTTGATTTATTTCTCTATTTTCTTATGTTACATTACATGTCTTTGATTTATTTCTCTATTTTCTTATGTTACATTACATGTCTTTGATTTTTCGTTATTTCTAGCTTGCAAATATATGTTTTGAAAAACATATTTGTATGTCATGCATGCCACTATACAGTTTTTTTTTATAATAACTCAAATTTTATTTAGTTTTATTACTCTTACATATTTTTGTTACTCATGTAAAGGATATACTTTTAATTGTACATAATATTTTCCCCCTATACTTACATTGCAATCAAGGTGTTAGTCGATTCATTTAGAATGCTACTCATAATTTTATTCATACATTTATAGCTTGAATTGGGGGGCTTCTTGCCTGAAACAATACAAGAAGCACTGCTTCACTTTATATAGCTATTTTTTCAAAGAACCATGCGCTATCTGCCTGGTTTTCGGGTGAGCTGCCATTTATTCTCCAAAAGGGTACCAAAATTAAAGTGCAGATACACCTCAGAATAGCTTCAGCCGTGGAAATGGGCAATCGACCAGGCTTCATATTTTCACTAAATATTTAATTAATTAAAGTATAAATATCTGTCGTGTCAAGATAGATGGTGTATTATTATTATTATTATTATTATTATTATTATTATTATTATTATTATTATTATTATTATTATTATTATTATTATTATTAAATGCCTAAGCGTTACAAAGAATTATTGAAATTACTAAACATCTCTCACATATTTTGGAAAAAAAATATAGTAAATTATAACGCTGAGTAAGCATATATTTAATTTAGTGAGTTCCTTGGTTAAACAACCATGATTAAGGGGCATCCATACCCTCAAAATCACTAGAGTATCTAAAAGGATTTGGACTTTCATGGATGGATATAAAGAACTATCATCGTCAATAGTTGGACTAGAACCCTTTGGATCATTCTTATTATTTTGATTTTTTATTTTATCTTAGAATAAGAAATGTACATTTAATCGATGATCTTTTAATGTTATTAAGATCAAAAAATTTGTTTGCTCTAAAAATGTTTATAAAAATAATAATATATGTTTCAATTTTGGTTTACCAAGGTACTAGTTTGATAGGACATTTCCAATAGAATTATCACTAATCAAATTTAAATTGGAATAAGTATTTTTTATTTGATAATTGGAAAAGAGGGTTTTGACAGGTCCCAACAACTCGATACAAAGACAAGAAAATCATCACCCCAATTAGAGGAAGCCTACAACAAACAACAAGACATTCACCTAACCGATAAGGCCTCAGTCACTCAAGAAGACAACGTCCACAACCATCTTCCAAAAATCTACACATAGATAGAAAAACAATTAACCTTCCACCAAAAATCACTCAGAAGTCTACAACAGGATGGGAAACATGCAAAAAGAGAAGGAAAAACCTCCCAAAGCTTAGCTCATTAGAATAGGCATTGGAAACCATAGCTACTAGAAACCAACCATCTACTCAAAAATAAAAAAGAGGACCAAAAAATTAACCAATGGTCAGCACTCTTCTCCTCTAATAATAAAGAAGGGCTTCCATTGTCCATTGAATAACATCCTTTACCATTTTTACAACATTTGATCTAAGCTTTTTAGACTCCGATCTTCTTTCATTCTTCTTGACACATAAGTCCACTAGAGCTTTGAGCTTCACTAGCAGAGAATAAGAAGAGATGGAATCTATTAGCAATGGCAAGGAAGAAATTGAAGTCCTAATGTGTTTAGGCCCTACTCTCAAAGGATCCTTTCTCAAAGGGGAGGAACCCATAAATGGAGGTGGAAGTGACCTAGATAGATGATAGAAAATTCCATGATTGTGCTTGATGAAAACATAATTTGGATCCCCTTATTTTTTTAATCCAAACCAACCTTGAATGATAAATGAAAATCTAAAGGTTATTAAAGAAACACCCTACATCATGATGCTTGATAAGGTTGCAATGAAAATATATGAAAGGCATCCCTTCAAAGTTGATAAAATGAACCCAAGAGTAGCAGGGGGAACAAATCTTGATTGAGTGATAGAGAGGCTTGAATAGATCCACAATTGCATAAGCTCTCATAAATATCTTATCAACAGAGATTTTTCCCAACCCTATAAAGGAGCCTACCCGATTGATCAAAAATCTAATGTGATCCTCTTTTCTCAAAATTGGTGAGGATGTTGTACAATCTGATCCAAAGGGGAGCAACTGAAACCATCTCCTTTCCAAGGTTAAATAAGAGGTACTAGGGAAAATAAAAATACCAAATCTACTAAAGATCCATAGACTTAATGTCTACATAAAATCCCTAACAATAGCATAACAGAAAATGACTTGGAAGAAACCATGTTTGAGCAAAGTGAAAGAAGGAGCTTTCAAATAACACCAAATTGACTACTTGACCAAATAAAAATGTGAGATTAGGGAACCCGCACATTTTCAAAATAAACACCTATATCAACATCTAAGTCCATTTATTGAATAGATTACTCTAAAACCTCTACCTCTAGAATATCCTCAATGAAGGGAAAAATGATTGTCACCCAATAAAAATGATGGGTAAATTTCAAAATAGGGGAGGCATGTTCCTCAATGTTGAATTCAACCTGAATCATCAAAGGAACAAATCTATTAGAATTAGAAGGCAACCAAGAATTGCAAAAAACAATAAACTCATGGAACAAATTCACCATGTTCATGCAGTCAACAAAAACCCATATCTCAACCAAATCTACTTTAAAAGTAATGAATGGATAACAACTTGTTGGGATACAAGGTAGACAATAGGGTAAGGTAAGGATTGAAATAGCACTGGATTTAACTACATCCACTCTTTTTGATGATGGATCCAACTTCTTATTTGTCAATCCAACCCTATTGGCAGAGGAAAGAATGTCTTCTAAGTGTGTTGTTTGAGTCCTCAAAAAATATGACTAAGTTGAGGCATAGGGACTTCAAGGAAGGAATTGACCTTAGCCATGGCCTTTTCCATAGTCCTAGATGTCTCATCGATATCTTTGCATGGCACATTAGAAGATATAGGGTTAAAAAACCCTCTTAATAGCCTAGCTTAAAATTTGAGGAAGATAACAATGCTTCTCCTCTATAATCGTTGACATTGGGAACAAAATAATTCCTGGCTTTTGCTTTCATTTTCTCTGTAAATTGAGTGTCCCCTTATTCCCAACCATTAGAATCATCCTCCCAACTAAGTCTAAAGTTTGAAATTTTAAATCTATAAAAAAATATTCAAATGACAGTTAGAGAAGGAGAGGAATAAAAATTTTAATATATTTTTTCCAAAATATTGATTTTAATGAGGATAAATATAGACTCGATGCACCACCATTACAATCCAATTATAGTCTTCAAGTTGCACAATATTAAATTTGTATTTTCAACTTTAAATTATTAAAGTAAGCTTATATTATAAAGTTATATGCAAACTCAAGAACAAACAATTCTTAATATAAAAATAGGGACTAATATCTATGCAACCTTTGTTAAATATTAACACATTCATGTGTAGTGAAATAAAATTGTTTATGAAAATTATTAGGTTTCTTCCTATAAACCTAGGTATGTAATATTTTTGGTATCAAGCTTTGTATTCTCTCCTCTATTTTTTTTTTCAAAATTTTATTATATTTTGGAGCACCACAATGCTCATTCTATCCCCTTTGGGGCTCTTCCATGTGAAATTCCATTTGTCTGCTTTGTTTATTTATTTTTAATTGTGTTCATTAGATAGATTGTGTACTAATATGACCTCAATAAACTAGAATAATAACAAGATAAATAAAACTCCAATATGCCAAGATTCTGGATAATAACTAGTATTGATTCATATTGAATGATTCAAATAATTACAAACCATACATAAATAAGCCTCAACTTAGAATTTGATGCGACATGTAAAATTCAAAACTCTAAAATAAAATGAAACTTAACCTTCTATTTTTATCAACTTTGATTTTTAGTAAGTTTCACATGCAAGCACACACAACTCTAAAATATCCAAAAATAAACTAAACACTAAGATTAATCTATCAGACAAATTTAAACCAAAGTTCAAGTTTGGTCACAAAAATAAATAATTTATAATTTTAGAAAAAACCAAAAATAAAGATAAACTATAATTTTAGACTCTCATATGGTCACATATGGCCTCTTAAAAATACTGAAAGCATGTCGTAATTGGAAGGGTAGTTATTGATGCATTGAACATTTTGAGATAGTCATATTGATCTAAAGATGGACTCAAACAGAGCTATGGATCAATAGTTATTGCCTCTAAAATGTTAGCCTCTTTTTCTACATCATTCTCCTCTGAATCAAAATAACTCAGTGCCTACAAGATGCTCTGATTGTATTATTACCATTTGTTCTTATCAATCTTCTTCAGATCCCATTATGTAATCTAATTTTTGTCTTCCTACTCTAATTCTTCCCACTATACCAAAAACTCATCATAAATTCCTTGCCTTATTTATACTATCTTCTTATCCAGAACCTACACTATTTTTTTCTTCTTCTTTGGCACTTGTTGCTTCCAATTTACTTTTTCATCTTCTTCACCTTAACCATATTCTCCATGGAAATCATATAAATTTACAACATTAAATAATAGAGAGATATTAAAATTTTGTGATAAACTCACCTCATAAGCATTGTCATTGATTTCCTTCACATTTTTGCATGGTCTAAATTTCTTGTACTTCAACTTGTTAAATGTGACGTTCAAAAATCTCTCTTTTATCAACTAAACTATCAATAAATCTCCTTCAAATATTTTTGACCTTCTAACATCTACTACTATTTTATACTTTTCATTACTTGTAACGTTTTTCTTACTTCTTCTTGTAATAATTGTATACATTCTAGAAATGCTTCTACATCATCACTAACTCATTCTTCAATTGGTAACTATACAAAATATACAACACTGATAGGTTTTTTCCCATAATAATATAAAATATTGATTTTCGTATTGATTTGTTCACTCAACTTTTGTATGTAAACTTAGCTTGTAGTAAATCCAAGTCCCACTACTTGAGTTTCTATCCAACTATGCATCTCATTAAATTTTCCAAGCTCATAATTACAACTTTTGTTATCCATATGTGTGGGGGTGGTATGCACTACTAATTTTGTCTTAGTCCCCATCTTCCTCTATAAAGTCCTTCAAAAATAATTTATAAATTTCGTGTCCCTATCTGATTTAATGGTTTTTAAAACACCATGCAATCTCATAATATCCTTAAAAAATGGTTCTATAACTCTAGTGGAATCATTGGATTCTTACATGCAATAAAATGAAGCATTTTAGAAAACATGGATATAACAACAAAAATTGAATCATAACCTCCCTATGTGTTTGGTAATCCAACCACAAAATCCTTACTCACATATGTCCATGGTCCTCTCAGAACTAGTAATGGAACATTACAATGTTATATTTTATGCATGTCATTTTGCAACTTGACATATCCTATACTTTAAACATATCTTGTCACATCTATCTTCATATTTATCCAAAAAGGTCTCATCCACCAAAGCTATTATCTTTGTTTTTCTAAAATTGTCCCTATATTCTATCATGTTCAGCATGATCATGTATGATGGGCTATTAAAGGAAAATAAATCTATGCTCATTTATTTTTTTTGACATGAAATGACGTATAGATACACCTTAGAATAGCTTCGGCCATGGAAATGGGAAATCAACCTGGATTCATACTTTTAATAAATATTTAATTAATTATCATATAAATACCTTGACACATGGTGTATTATTATTATTATTATTATTATTATTATTATTATTATTATTATTATTATTATTATTATTATTATTATTATTGAATGCCTAAGTGTTATAGGGAATCACTTAAATTACATAAAATGTTAGTATCTCTTTCATATTTTGGAGCAAAAACATAGTAAATTACAATGTTGAGTAAGCATATATCTAAATTAGTGAGCTCTTTGGTTAAACAACCATGACTAATGGGTGTTCATACCCTCAAATTCACTAAGGTATCTAGAAGGATTTGTACCTTGGTGGATGGATATAAACAGCTATCATCCTCAATAATTGGAATACAACCCTTTGGATCATTCTTATTATTCTGATTTTTTATATTATCTTAGACTAAGAAATGTACATTTAATGGATGATGATATTTTAACATTATTTAGATAAAATAATTTGTTTTCTCTAAAAATGTTTATAAAAGTAATAATAAATGTTTCAATTTTGATTTACCTAGATACTAGTTTGATAGGACATTTCTAAAAGAATGATTGCTAATCAAATTTAAATTTTAATAAGTTTTTTTCATTTGATAAGGGTAAAAGAGGGTGTTGACGGGGCCCCACAACTTGATATAAAGATAAGTAAACCATCACCAAAATCAGATGAAGTCTACAATAAACACCAAGGCATTCACCTAACTAACAAGGCCTCAACCACCCAAGAAGACAACATTCACAACCATCTTCTAAAAATCTGCCCATAGTTAGCAAAATAATTAACCTTCCACCAAAAATTAGCTAGAAGTCAATAAATGGATGGGAAAATTTTAAAAAGGGAAGGAAAAACATAACAAAATCTCAGCTCATTTAAACAAACATTAGAAACCAAAGCTACTAGAAACCAACCATCTACTCAAAAATAAAAAAGAGGACCAACAAATTAATGAATAGTCAGCACTCTTCACCCATAATAAGAAATAAGGGCTTCTATTATCCATTGAGTACCATCCTTCACCATTTTTACAACATTTGATCTAATATTTTTAGACTCTAATCTTCTTCCTTTCTTCTTGAAAGATAAGTACACTAGAGCTTTGAGCTTCACTAATGGAGAATAAGAAGAGATAGAATCAATCAACAATGGCAAGGGAGGAATTGAGTCCCCAAGGTGTTTAGCCCCTACACTCAAAGGATCATTTCTAAAAGGGGAAGAAACCATAAATGGAGGTGGAAGTGACCTAGATAGATGATAGAAAATTCCATGATTACACCAGATGAAAACATATTCTTGATCCCTTTATTTTTTATCCAAACCAACATTGAATGATGAATGAAAATCTGAAAGTTATTAAAGGAACACCCTACATCATGATGTTTGATAAGGTTGTAATGAAAACATATGAAAGGTATCCTTTCAAAGTTGATAAAATTAACCCAAGAGTAGTAGGGGGAACAAATCTTGATTGAGTGATAGAGAGGCTTGGACAAATGATGAAGAAAAAAATAGGCCAACCTTCTCAAGACCATAACTTTTGACTCAACTCCATTTAAGCTATTCCATGGACCAAAATAAATGTATCAAAAATTTTGTTACTTTAATAAGTAATCACACACACACACACACACACACACACACACACACACACACACACACACACACACACACACATATTAGAGGCCATAAATGATCATCTAAGGGTCCAAAATTACATTTAATTATTTTCTTGGTTTTTTCTATTTTTAAAAATTATATATTTTTAGGCCCAGACATTAAATTCAGTTGAATTTTGTCCCATAGTCTAATTATAACATTTTGGATATTTTTAGAACTATGTAAGCTTGTATGCAAATTTACTATAAATATCAGCTCCTAAAAATAGGCTTTTTTTTAGGTTTTAGTTTTTTTTTTAAATTTTGCATGTGAACTTTAAGTTTGAGTTTAGGCTTATTTAAGCATGGTTTAGGTTTGTAATTATTTTAAGTCATTAAATATGAATCAATTTTGAGTTATTGATTTAGATCTTATCTTATTGGTAATTTTATTCTCTTGATAGTTTTTGGTTTCATTATCTGGTATCAGAGCAATTTTAAATCTTAGAGGAGAAATACATGGTGAGAGGATAAGGAGGTGTTGTATAGATGAACCGGACTATACTAGAGCTATAGAGGCAAGTTTAAAAATTAACTGAGTTTATCACCAATCAACAAAGAAGATAAGGTGGTGATGAAAAAGAGACAGGTTGTGATGAAAAATTTTGGTAAGAAGAAGAACAATAAGACCAACCTCCGTCAATAGAAGAGAGTATGGTTTAGGATTTAGAAGGAAGAAATGAATGAATCAAAGTTTATGTTCTAGATTATGGAGGTAGTTTAAAACTAGAGAAGTTGATAGATTAGATGAATAGCATGGAGTAGTTCTTTGAGTGGAAGACTATGAGAGAAGACAAGAAGGTAACATTTGCATGCACAAAATTGAGAGGTCATGCAATGATTTGGTGGGATAAAATTTAGAAAGAGAGATAGAAGAAAGGTAAAGAGAAGATTAATATTTTAAAAAATATGGAGAAGAAACTGAGGGATAAATTTATTTCTATGGATTATGCACAAACCTCATATAGAAGATTCTAGAATTTGAGGCAAAAGGATCACAATATACAAGTGTATACATATAGGTTTTATAAACTTTCCATATGAGTGGAGCATGATGAAACAAAAGAGTAGATGGTTGAAAGGTATCTAAATGGTTTGCAATTTTATATTCAAGATGAATTAAGCATTCATATAATACTTTGCATGGAGGAGGCTTATCAATTAGCTTTGAAGGTAGAAGAAAAAAATAGAGAAAATTTTAATAGAATGTCTCTTGGTCCAAGAAGAGGTGGATCATAATTAGGGGATGAGGTGGGTTTAATACCACTATAGATGGTTATGATACCAATAGAGGTGAATCATCATGTAGTATAGAAAGATAAGATAATTATAGATAAATGTTTTAATACCAACAAAGAGGATGAAGATTTCAGAGAGGACAAGGTTATGGTGGTGCTAGAGGATGGTTTTTGAATCATTATATATTTTATACATATTATAGATATAGAGAAGAAGGGAATAGAGCATTTGAGTGTCCAAACTATCAAAATCAAGGAGGTAAAAAAATTGCCCAAAAGTAAATATAGTTAAGGCTGAAACAGAAGAGTAGAATACTGAAGTTGCACTAGTAGAGATTGAAGAGAATATCAGGATGAGAAGAACCATGATCACTCCAAATAAGGAACAAGTTCATAATAAATAAGGTGGTGATGCATGGATATGATCAAATATTTTTTGAACAAGATGTACTTTAGGTGGAAAGGCGTGCAAAATAATTATAGATGGTGGTAGTTGTGAAAATGTGATTTCTAAATAAATGATAGAGAAACTAAATTTGCAATGTGAAAAGCATCCTAATCCTTATCGAATTTCATGGTTTAACAAAGATAATGAAGTTATAGTAAATAAAAGGTACTTAATCAAGTTTTTAATAAGAAAAATCTATAATGATGAAATATGGTGTGATTTTATTCTGATGGATGCATGATATGTGTTATTAGGGAGATTGTGGTAATTTGACAAGAAAGTAGTTCATGATAGAGAAAAGAAAACAACAATTTTTGGAAAGGTGGTACAAAGTTAGTTTTATTACCTCTTAAAGAGGAAGAAAAGATAGAAAGCATGCTCTCTACTAAATAATTTATCCAAGATATGAAGGTGGCAAGTTGTTTTTATGTATTATTAGCAAAGAATGAAGACACATAAATTGTGTGAAAACCAACTGAAGTAATAATAATGTTTAAATAATATGTAGATGTTATGCTTGATGACTTACTAGATGGTTTACCACCAAAGAGATATATTCAACATCACATTGATTTGATTCTAGGATCAGCTCTACCCATTCAAGCAACTTATAATATGAGTTCAATAGAACATACATAATTAAATAAATAGGTTACTGAATTGCTAATAAAGAAGGTGATAAGGGAGAGTATGAGTCCATGTGAAACATCAATATTTCTAAATCCAAGGAAAGATGGAGGATGAAGAATGTGTGTAGATAGTAGAGTAATTATAAAAATTATAATAAAGTATAGGTTTATTATACCTCATTTAGATGATATGATGGATGTGCTTTTAGGAGAAAAATATTTTACCAAGATTGATCAAAGGAGTGGCTATTATCAGATTCGAATTCATGAAGGAGATTAGTGGAAAACCACATTTAAGACTAGGGATGGCTTATATGAATGGATGGTGATGCCCTTCGGATTATCTAATACACCTAGCACATTTATGAAGGTGATGAATACAGTGCTATGAGAATATATTGGTAAGTTTGTGATTGCTTATTTTGATGATATTTTGATATTTAGTAAGACTAAATAAGAACACTTACAACATTTGAGAATGGTAATGAATTTGTTAATAAAAGAGAATTTGTATGTAAATTTGAAGAATTACATGTTTATGCAGAACAATTTAATATTTTTGAGATTTGTAGTTTCATAGATCGTGTGAAAATGGATGAAGAAAATATAAAGGTAA
The DNA here is from genome assembly GCA_037957365.1 of Torreya grandis. Classification (NCBI taxonomy): domain Eukaryota; kingdom Viridiplantae; phylum Streptophyta; class Pinopsida; order Cupressales; family Taxaceae; genus Torreya; species Torreya grandis. The sequence continues at coordinate 182,831 of JARHVA010007517.1, forward strand.
TTGTTGAGTGGCCTATTCCAAAAAGTATTACAAAGGTAAGAGGTTTCCATGGTTTAGCAAATTTGTACAAAAAAATTATTAAAAAAATTAGTAGTATTGTGGCACCAATAATAAATTGCATGAGAGGGAAAGAATTTGTATGGACTAGAGAAACCACACATATTTTTTAATTTTTAAAGAAGATTATAAAAAGACCAATTTTAGCATTAATAAATTTTAGTAAAGTGTTTGTGGTTAATTATGATGCTTCATTTATGGGAATTGGTGCTATGCCGAGTCAAGAAGGAAAGCCAATAGCATATTTCAATGAGAAATTAAATGAGGTATGAACAAAGTATTGTACATATGATGTTAAAATTTATGAAATTGTATAGGCATTAAGACATTGGAGGCATTATGTGGTGCCTAAGGAGTTTATACTATTTATAGATAACAAGGATTTGAAGTATGTGAATACATAAAAGAAGTTGAATATTAGGCATGAAAAGTGAGTTTATTTTTTATAGGGATATAATTTTATGTTGAAGCATAAATCAAGAAAGAAGAATTAGGTTGTTAATGAATTGAGTAGGAGGGTAGCATTATTAACTACTATGGTGAGTGAAGTAGTCCGATTTGAAGCGATCGAAAAATTATATGATATTGATCTATATTTTGGTAAGATAGTTGAATAATAAAAGAATCCATTAACACATGGGACATATATTATTCATTATAAGTATCTTATATAGGAAGGTTATCTATTCAAAGAGAAAAAAATATGCAATCCAATTGAGTCTCTACGAGATAATATAATAAGAAAATTGCATAGTGGTGGTTTGATTGGACATTTTTGTAAGACAAAGACAATATATTTGGTAGAAGAAAAGTATTTTTAGTCAAAGACGAATAGAGATGTGACAAGGTATGTTTCAAGGTGTATAATAAATCATGTGGCTAAAGGACATACAAAAATACTAGACTATACATGCCATTATCAATTTCAAGAGGACCATGAATAGATTTGAGTATGGATTTTGTGTTGGGAGTGCTAAACACACAGAGAGGTAATGATTTAATTTTTATTATTGTAGATAGATTTTATAAAATAGTTCATTTAATGTCATATAAGAAAACCAATGATTCCACTAGAGTTACAAAAATATTGTTTAAGGATATTGTGAGAATGCATGATGTTCCAAAAACTATTACTTCAGATAGGGACATAAAATTTATAATTAATTTTTGGAGGAATTTGTGGAAGAGGATGGTTATTAAGCTACAATTTAGTAGTAAATATCACCCACAAACAAATTGATAGATAGAAGTTGTGAATAGGAGCTTGAAAAAATTATTGAGATCCATAGTGGGAGAGAAGCCCAAGCAATGAGACTTGGCTTTAACACAATATAAGTTTGCATATAAAATTTAAGTGAATAGATCAACAAGAAAGTCACATTTTCAAATTATTTATGGGAAAAATCCTATGAGTATTTTATATTTTTTATAATTACCGATTGCAGATCAAATTAATGATGATGTAGAAGTATTCGTAGAGCATCTACAATAGTTTCAAGGAGTAAGAAAAAAGTTGTAGGAAAGTAATGAGAAATATAAATCAACAACAAATGTTAGAAGAAGATCTAAAGTATTTGAAGAAGGAGAGTTGGTAATGGTTTACTTGACAAAAGAAGGATTTCCAAAAGGCCCATACAACAAGTTGAAGTACAAAAAAATTAGACCATGCAAAATTATGAAGGAAATCAATGATAATACTTATGAGGTGAGTTTGTGATAGAATTTTGATATATCTCCAATATTTAATGTTTCAAATTTATATGAATTCCATGGGAAAGATGGTAAAGATGATGAAGACAAAGAAGTAAATTGGGATAAACAAGTTCTAAAGAAGAAGGAAAAGATAATGTAGGTTTTGGATATGAAGATAGAGAGCACAAGGCAATGGAATTATAACAAGTATTTGGTGTAGTGGGAAGGATTGCAGAAATAATATAACACATAGACTAAAAAATGAGAGATAAAGAAGATTAACAAGGAAAAATGGTAGCAGTATAATCAGGGAAACTCATAGGAGATGAGTTGTTTTCAAACAGAGGAGAATGAAGCAAAAAAATAGGCCAACCTTCTAGAGGCCATAAAGTTTGACTTGCAACTCTGTTTAAGCTCTTCCACATGCCAAAACAACCGTATCAATTTTTTTTAATTGTCTTAGGAAGTCTTACCTACCTATTAATGTTTTTGATATTTTTAAGTGGCCATAGATGATCATTTAAGGGTCCAAAATTATGATTTAATTATTTTTTTGAGTTTTTTCTATTTTAAGAAATTCTATATTCTTAGGACTAGACATTAATTTCAATTGAATTTCATCCCATAATGTAATTATAATGTTTAAGATATTTTGTGATATTTTTAGAGTTATGTGTGCTTTCATGTGAACTTACCATAAATAATAGCTCCTAAAAATAGAAGTTTTTTTAGGTTTTAGTTTTTTTTTAAAATTTTCATGTAAACTATAATTTTGAGTTTAGGCTTATTTAAGCATGGTTTGGGTTTTTAATTATTTCAAGTCATTCAATACAAATCAATTTTGAGTTATTGATTTAGATCTTAGCTTATTGGTAATTTTATTATCTTAATAGTTTTCAGTCTCATTAATAGATCCATAATTGCATAATCTCTCATAAATATTTTATCCATAGATATTTTTACCAACCACATAAAAGATCCCAGCTAGTTGATCAGAATTATAATGTGATTCTCTTTTCTCAAAATTGGGGAGGATGTTGTACAATTTGATCCAAAGGGAAGCAACTGAAACCATCTCCTTTCTAGATTTAAATAAGGGGGACCAGGGGAAAATAAAAATACCAAATATATTGAAGAGATATGGAATTAATGTCCACATAAAATCCTTATGAATATCATAATAGAAAATGACTTGGAAGAAACCATGGTTGAGCAAAGTGAAAGGAGTTTTCAAATAACATCAAATTGATGCAGCCTATTTGACCAAATAAGAATGTGAGATTAGGAAACCCACACATTTTAAAAATAAACATCTATAATAAATATCTAAGTCCATTTATTGAATGTCTTACTCTAAAAGCTTCACCTCTAGAATGTCCTCAATGAAGGAAACAAGATTGTCACCCAATAATAATGATGGGTAAATTTAAAAATAGGGGAGGAACATCCCCTAATGTTGTATTCAGCCTAAATCATTGAAGTAACAAAGAAATCAGAATTATAAGGAAATCAAGACTTGTATAAATCACTAAACTCCAGGAACAAATTTACTACACTCACATAGTCAACAAAACCCATATTTGAGCCAAATCTATTTTAGAAGTAATGGTAAGACAACAACTTGTTGGGATACAAGGTTGACGATGGGATAAGGTAAGGATTGAAATAACAATAAATCTAACTTTAAACACTCTTCTTTACCATGAATCAAACTTCTTATTTGATGAGCCAACCCTATTAGCAAATGCAAAAATGTCTTCTAAGTGTGTTGTTTGAGTCCTCAACAAATATGACTGAGGCACAAGCATAGGGAGTTGAAGGAAGGAAATGACCTTAGCCTTGGCCTTTCCTATAGTCTAAGATGCATCATTAGTCCCTTTGCCTGGTACCTTAGAAGATACAGGGTTAAAAAACCCTCTCAATAGCCCATCTCAAAATCTGAGGAGGATTATAATGATTCTCCTATGCAATCATTAATGATGGGAATAAAACAATTCCTTGCTTTTGCTTTCATTTTATTTGTAAAATGAGTGTACCCTATTCCCAACCATTAGAATCATCCTCCCAACCAAGTATAAATATTGAAATTTTAAATATATAAAAAATATTCATATGACAATTAGAGTAGGAGAGAAATAGGGCTTTGAATTTAATTCTTTTCCCCAACATTTTGATTTTAATGAGGATAATTATAAACTCGATGCACCACTTTTACAATCCAATTATAGTCTTCAAGTTGCATAATATTAATTTTATTACTTTCAAGTTGAAATTATTAAAGTAAGCTTAGATTACAAAGTTATATGCAAGCTCAAGCACAAATAATTCTTAATATAAAAATAGGGACTAGTAGCTACACAACCTTTGATAAATATTAACACATTCATGTGTAGTGAAATACAATTGTTTATGAAAATTCTTACGTTTCTTCCTATAAACCTAGGTATGAAATATTTTTGGTACCAAGATTTGTATTCTCTCCTCTATTTTGTTTTCTAAATTTTAGTATATTTTTGGAGCACCATAATGCTCAGTCCCTCCCCTTTGGGGCAATTCCATGTAAAATTCCATTTGTCCTCTTTGTTTACTTTTTTTCTTAAATTATGTTCATTGGATATATTGTGCACTAATATGACCTTAATGAACCTGAATAATAACAAGACAAATAAAACTCCAATATGCAAAGATTATAGATAATAACTAGTATTGATTCGTATTCGATGATTCAAATAATTACAAACCATGCATAAATAAGCCTCAACTCATAATTAGAGTTGACATGGAAAATTCAAAACTCTAAAAATAAATGAAACTTAACCTTATATTTTTATCAAATTCAAGTTTTAGTAAGTTTCACATGCAAGCACACACAACTCAAAAAAAATCCAAAAATAAACGAAACACTAAGACTAATCTATCAGACAAATTTAAACTAAAGTTTGAGCTTGGTTACAAAAATAAACAATTTATAATTTTAGAAAAATCCAAAAACAAATAATAATAATAATTTTAGACTCTCATATGGTCATGTATTGACTTTAAAGAATATCTAAAGCATTCCATAATTAGAAGGGTGATTATGGATGTATTTTTATTTTTGAGATAGTCATTTTGGTCTAAAGATGGGCTCAAAAAGAGCTACAAATCAATAGTTATTGCCTCTGGAAGCTTAGCCTCTTTTCATACATTGTTTTCCTCTGGTTTAAAACAGCTAAGTTCCTGTGAGTTGCTCTAATTGTACTACTACCATTTGTTCTTATCAATCTTATTTAGATCACATTATGTAATCTAAGTTTTGTCTTCCCACTCTAATCCTTCCCACTATACCAAATACCTATCATAACTTTTTTGTCTTATTTATACTATCTTCTTATGCAAAACCTACATTATCTTTTCTTTCTTCTTCTTTGACACCTATTGCTTACAATATAATTTTTTATCTACTTCACCTTCACCATATTCTCCATAGAAATCATATAAATTTTAAATAATAAACAATGGAGAGATATTAAATCTTTTTGATAAACTCACCTCACAAGCATTAGCATTGATTTCCTTCACAATTTTGCATGGTCTAATTTTCTTCTACTTCAACATGTTATTTTTGCATTTCAAAACTCTTTCTTTTATCAACTAAAACATCACTAAATCTCTTTATTCAAATATTTTTGACATTATTATAACATCTACTACTAATTTATAATTTTCATTACTTTCTTATAACATTCTTCTTACTTCTTTTAACAATTGTATATGTTCTACATATGTTTCTATATCATCACTAACTCATTATATAATTGGGAACTGTATGAAATATAAAACACTCATAAGATTTTTCCCATTAATAATATAAAACTTTTATTTTCCTATTGATCTATTCATTCAACTTTTGTATTCAAAATTAGCTTGTAGTAAGTCCAAGTCCCACTACTTGAGTTTCTCTCCAACTATGCATCTCAATAAATTTTCCAAGCTCCTATTTACAACATATATCCACTTGTGTGGGGGTGGTATGCACTAATAAATTATAGCTCAGTGTCCATCTTCCTCCATAAAGTCCTCAAAAAATGATATATAAATTTTATGTCCCTATCTGATTTAATGGATTTTGGAACACCATGCAATCTCAAAATATCCTTAAAAAATAGTTTTATAACTCTAGTGGCATCATTGATTTTTTTACATGCAATAAAATGAACCATCTTAAAAAACATGTCTACAAAAACAAAAAATGAATCATTACCTCTCTATATGTTAGGTAATCCCAACATAAAATCCATACTCAAATATGTCCATGGTCCTCTAAGAACTAGTAATGACACATTACAATGTTATATTTTGTGCATGTCCTTTTGTCACCTGACATATCCTATACTTTTAAAATATATTGTTACATCTCTCTTCATATTTGGCCAAAATAACTTCTCATCAACCAAAGCTATTATCTTTGTTTACCAAAATGTCTAGCCAAACCACCATTGTGCAATTCTCTTATAATATTATCCCTTAGAGACCTAATTAGAATACATATTTGTTTTTCTTGGAATACATAACCATCCTTCATAATTTAATATTTATAAATATTACTTTTGTCACCTATCAATAGATTCCTTCTTTGTTTAGCTATCTTTCTAAAATCTAGACCAGTATCATATACTTTAATAAATTTAAATCCAACTAATTCATTCACCATAACAGTTAACAACCCTACTCGCTTGCTCAAAGCATCAAATACTTGATTTTGTTTTATTGATTTATGATTTAACACAAAATTATAACCATAGAAGAAAGACATCCACTTTGCATGCCTAAAATTTAACTTCTTTTATGTGTTCACATAATTCAAAGCCTCATGATCAATAAATAGGATAAACTCCATAGGCACTAGTGAATGCCTCCAATATTTTAATACTTGTACAATGGCATAAAATTCAACATAATATGTAGAATAATTTATTCTTACCTCATTCAAATTATTACTAAATATGTTGTTAGCTTCCCTTCTTCACGCAACATAGCACCAATTCCCACAAATAAAGCATCACAATCAATCTAATCACTTTGATGAAATTTGGTAATACTAAAATAGTTTTCTATGTAATTGTTTTTTCAACAACTCAAAGATTTCAGTTGTTGCCCTTGTCCATGCAAATTATTTTTCTCTCAGATAATTTTTTATTGGTGCAGCAAGACTACTAAAATTCTTAATAAAATTTCTATAAAAATTTGATAAACCATGGAAACTTCTTACCTCTATGATGACCTCTAGTATGGGCCACTCAAAAATTACTTTTTTTTCCTTCATTCATTATTATGCCATCTACTAAAACTACAAATACCAAAAATATGAAATTGTTCTACATAAACATGCATTTCTTTTAATTCGTATAGATCTTATCTTTTTTTAGGAATTCTAATATCATTCTCAAATGTTATAAGTTCTTTTCTTTAGTATTAGTAAATATTAAAATATTATCAAAATAAACCAACACAAGCTTACCACTATATTCTCATAGAATTGTGTTCATCACCCTGATAAATGTGTTGGGTGTATCGAATAAATTGAATGGCATCACCATACACTCATATAAACCATCTCTAGTCTTGAATGACATTTTATATTCATCTCCTTCATTAATTTGAATCTAATAGTATCTATTTATTAGATCAAACTTGGTAAAATATTTTTCTTATGCAAGAACATCCATCATATCATCTAAATGAGGTATAAGAAACTTGTAGTTGATTGCAATTTTTTTAATTTCTATATTATCTACACACATCTTCTAACCTCCGTATTTATTTGGACTTATAAATGTTGGTGTTGTACATGGACTCATGCTCTCCCTTACTACACCCTTCCTCACCGATTTAGTAACCTGGTTATTAAATTATGCATGTTCTATTGGACTCATCCTATAAAATTTTTGATTCATTATAGATAATTCTAAAATAAAATAAATATGATGTTGAAAAATTATATTTTATGGTAAACCATTTTCAAACTCATCAGGTACAACATTCGCATATTATTTCAACACCAATTCTACAATTTCTAGCATTTGTACCACTTGTATGTCTTCTTTATTTTTTACTAACGCATAACAAAAACCTGTCATCTTCATGTGTTCAATATATTATTTTGCAATCAACATGATTTCAGCCTACCCTTCTTCTTTAGGAGGTAACAAAACTAACTTCATACCATATTTTTAGAAACTATACATGTTCTTTGTTCAATCATGAATTGCTTTCCTATCAAAATTATATGGTCTTTCTAATAACATATGCCATGCATCTATTGGTATTAAATCACAACATATTTCATCCTTGTAAGTTTTACCTATATATAATATTTGACTAAGTACATTTTATATATTGTATCTTCATTTGCTTTTCTAAACCATGAAATCTGATAAGGATTAGGATATTTTTTACACTATAAATCAAGTTTATCAATCATGTCTTTAGAAACCATATTTTCACAACTACCACCAGTATAATTAGTTTGCATATTTTACCTATTTAAGTTCAACTCATTTAAAATTCATTTAAAATATATTTGTTTGAAACCATGAATCAACACCTTATTTATTATACACATGTTCTTTCTTTGGAGTAGTCATTATTATTATCATCATGGGATTTTCTCCAATATTTGCTGCTGCAACTTCAGTATTTTGCTCTTGTATTTTAGCTTTAACTAAATTCACTCTTGCGTGATCCTCTTGCCTCATTTATTGATCTTCGTAGTGTTGACACTCGAAGGATCTATGGCCTTATTCTCCACATCTATAACAAACATAAGATGTATATTATTTTAGAAACCATCTTCTACCACCACCATAGCTTCATCCTCTCTAAAATCCTATTAATCTTTGTTGGTATTGAAACCCTTGTCTATTATCTTCTTGACTTTCTACACCACACAATGATTCTCATTTAGTGGTATTAAACCCAACTCTATTTGTATTAAATCCACCTTGTCCCTTTATAAGAGGGGATTGTCCTCTTCTTGGCCCAATAGATGTTCTTCTAAAATTATATCTATTTTATTTTTCCTTTGCCTTCAAAGATGATTGATAAGCTTCCTCCATAAAAAAATATTATATGCGTGGTTAATTCATCTTGAATAGAAACATTCAAACCATTTACATAGATTGAATACATCTATTTATCTATCTCACCATATCCCATGCATATGGAAAGATTGTAAAACTCATCCATATATTCTCATATACTGTGATCCTTCTGCCTCAAATTTTGAAATGTTCTATATAAGGTTTATGCATAATTCACAAGAAGAAATTTCTCCCTCACCTTCTTCTCCATGTTTTTCCATGAGTTGATCTTCTATTTACCTTTTCTATATCTTTATTTCTACTAATGATCCCACCAAATCATTGCATGACCCTTCAATTTCATGCATGCAAACTTGAACATCTTGTCTTCTCTCATAGTTCTCCTTTTGAAAAACTTCATATTATTCATCCAATCTATCAACTCTTCTAGTTTTAAACATCCACTATAATCTAGAATGTTAACCTTAATTCCTTTATTCATTCCTTTTAAATATATAACTATCATCTCTTTCATTGATGGTAGATATTATTATTTCTCCTCTTTCATGATTTATTTTTCATGATTTATGTAATCCTATACATCATCTTCTGCTCTCCTTTGTCTTTGATTTGCATATTAGTTAATTATTTTGCTTGCCCTTATATCTCTTGCATGGTGTGGTTCATTTGAGCGATTCCTCTTCATCTTCTCACCATCTCTTACATGTCTAAGATTCAAACTTGATTTGATACCAAATAATGAACCTCAATACTAACACGACAAATGAAAATCCAATAGGACAAGATTATGAATAATAACCAGTATTGATTCATATTGAATGATTCAAGTAATTATAACCCATGCATAAATAAGCTTCAACTCAGAATTGGAATTGACAAGTGAAATTTAGAACTTTAAAAATAAATAAAACTTGACCAGTTATTTTTAGCAGTTGCTATTTTTAATAAGTTCATATGTAAGGTCACACAACTCTAATAATATGTAAAAATAAACTAAACACTAAAATTAACCTATCAAATGAATTTCAATTGAAGTTCAAGTCTGGTTATAAAAGTAGATCATATATATATATATATATATATATAATTGTAATTTTGAACTCTCGGATGGTCATGTATGGACTTAGAAAAATATCAAAAATGTTTTGTAATTAGAAGGGTAAGTTATGGTTACATTGATGTTTTTTGAGGGGGTTGTTTCGATGTGAAAAAGGACTCAAACGAAGTTATAGATCAAATTTTATGGCCTTTGAAAGTTCGGCCTCTTTTTTTGCATCAAACCTTGATTTGAATTCACTTTCTTGTAAATACACAATAATTGTAGTTCATTGTTTTACACAACATATAGCAATAATCTATTTAGAACTCATAGGCCTTCTAGAGATCCAAAATTTTATTAGAGAAATTATTATTGTGACATGAAATTTATTATTTGTCAAACAATCATTAAAAGGAGGAAAGATATGTTGCATAAATAATATTATTATGGAGCCTTCTTGGGATACAACCTAGGGATTTATTTCTCTACAATTGTTTTTAATTATATAATTTTTTGTTTTTAACATATTGTTAACTTTTTAGGGCCTTGATATTTATATGGTGATTAGATCCCATTCACCAAACACTTATTATTTTCTTTAAGTTTCAAATATTGTTTACAAATTAGGGTAAGGAGAAGAATGTTGTTTTTTTCAAGTTACATGGATAACAACACAAAGATTGGAGTGAAGGAATTGAAGATACAAACCAACCAAGCACAATAGTCAAGTCAGTTCTAGACCCATTTTGAAATTGCTTGGAGCTCATGTTTCATGCTTTGTATGTATTTGAAGCATCCACAATGTTTTATGAGTCAATTGTCAATCCGTTTAAAATATCTAGGTGGAGCTATTATCACTTCTAAGTGCACATTTTAATTTTCAGATTTAAACAGCTGCTACTAAATATTACAATATATGCCTTTAATATTTATATTAATACTTTAATTGTAGATTGCAAAATATCAATTAAACTCTATTATTAGTTTATAAATAATTATTATACTTAATTCAAATTATTTCAATTATATATAATACCTTTAAATACTATGATCCACTTATGTGGAATTAAAAATGATTTAAATATAATCCTTACTTTCAATACTTTTCAAATAAGTTTTTTAAGTGACAAAAGGAATTAGATTTGAATCAAACTCTTAACACTTCAATGTTTTTAATTTCTAAAAGTTCGGTAGGCATACATTTTACATAATTTTAATGCCACACTTTTTCCAGTTTCATAAGCTTAGAATATAGGTGATATTTGATTATATGAAGAATAAAGCTATAAGTTGAATATAGAATCCCTTCCTAATTATCATCAATGAATTTTAAAGACATTTAATGCACACAAGTATAACTACCTATAATTTAGGTAAGCCAGATGTATTTACTATGGAATGCTCCCATGAGTCCACAATAATCTTTTATTTGGGTTAGTGTATCATGATTTTCCAAATTAATAAACTGTATGATTGCTTTCTGAATTAAAAAAACATGTCTGCGTTGTTCATGATAGACTGTATCATTTATTTATTTTTTAAATTGAGAATGGGACGTATGATTTAACAATTGGCCAGCCTAAATAGCATTTATAACATATGGTTACATCTTATTTTACCGGAATTAAATAATTATATGCTTAACCACCAATGATTAATGTTTGACTTGTGGTTATATGTGCTTCTACTACCAACATGCCTTGCAATGGAATCCAAATAATTGTTTGAAAATTGTTAACATATTGGCTGTTTGTTTTTGTTTTTTTGTTTTAAATCTTATTGGAAGCGCTGGAAAACAGAAAAATATGTCAGTTCAATCAACAAAGAAGGCGAAGGCTGAACAAACCCAGCTTAGATTGCTTGTATTTCAAATGTATATTATTTTTAGGCTTAATGTGATGTCAATAGGGGCCATAGGAGTGTTTTTATTGAATTTAACTGTACATTGTCTCATCTGATGTGATGTTGCTTTCTTAAATTATATGGGATTGTCAAGGTCTTGGCAGGCGAAGGACCATAGCTAAATAAGCAGAAGATCAAAAGCTAGCCCTAAATTAGATATGCCACTGAAAAAAACTCCATCACTCGAAATCAGAATAGGCATCAGGTAAAAGTCTAATAGTTTATTGACTCTGCAAAATTATGCAGCACTATTTGGTTTTGAGTAGGAATACCAGTTTGGTATTAGCTTCAGATCTGTTTTGGTGGCAAGTGTCCCTATAGCACAAACTTTTTGAGCAAGGTAAATCATACTGTAACCTCTAACCTGATTGAGCATTGGATTAGTGATGGGAAAAAAAAGTAATGGTGCAAGCACAAATAGAAGAGGAACAAGGCATCCAATCTACATAGGGGTAAGAAAGAGGAAGTGGGGAATGTGGGTGTCAGAAATCAAAGAGCCGATGAAGAAGAAGAGGATATGGCTGGGTTCATTCCCTACGCCAGAAATGGCATCTCGTGCACATGATACAGATGCCTTCGCCTTAAGAGGGGAGTGTGCCAATTTCAATTTCCCTGAATGGATTCACTCCCTTCCTCTGCAACAGACATACAGGCCGTTGCTGGCCAAGCTGCATACTCTTCTTCTCAACGGGCAGAAGAAGAGTCACCTCAACTGTTTTGCTGCAACGACAACAATGAAGATAGCTACAATAACTTTGTAGACTCGGAGCTCCTCCTACACAAGCCCTGCAAAGAAGCTGAATCCACTGGTATTTCGGGATTAACTTGTAACAACAGTGATCAGGCGATGGAGTCATGGCTGGATTGGCCGAGATTGCTAATGAACATTGCAGATGGAGTGCCGGTTGGATCTTCTCTCCTCTGTCACAACCAATTCATTGAAGAGGAGGAACAATATCACCAACTCATCTCTCTCTGGGATTTCACTTAACTTTATCTCTTTGTTAGAATGATATGCAAGGTAATGATTATAAGAACTTGGTTATTATATGAAATGGGTTTCTGGGATATTAAGATTGTTTTAAGGTGGCCTACTGGCTAGATGCATATGTAATACTTTCATGAAACAGCTATTTTGGAGATGTATATACATGTTTTTCGAACATTTTTTTTTCAAGGATCAAAGCTTAGTCTATTTAATTAATCACGGGGAATGCAGATGCAGTTCTTTCAGAAACGGGCGTGTGTGTATATATATATGTGTGTGTGTTTTCTCTTTTTGAAATGGGTGTGTGTATGCCATTTTATATTTACATACCTCATGATATCATCGGCATATATGTGTGTCATCTTTGACCAAACCTACCTTAACTGAATTCCAGAGTTTTCTTTCTTCCAAACATACCTTAACTGAATTCATTTTCTGCTTTTTTTTTCGCCTTTGTATGTTAATGCTGATGATGTAATTTCAACAAAATGTCAAAATAATATTGCTGAATAATGTACACGGTACAGCTGAATGATTCATTACAACTCTGTATGCATGTAGATAGATTTTCAATACTGTTAACCTCAATCAAAGTTAAGGTCATAATTGGCTTTGAGAAATTGAAGAGATATTCGAATATTTTGCATGGCACTTAAAAGGCCATAGCACAATAGAAACGTAATACATTGTTTTATTTCTCAGAATTGTTATTCCATTTTCCAATGGTAATATAATTTTAAAACTGAATCTACGGTGCGACCAGCTTTTAAATCTCCTTTTCTCCCCATATTTTTTTAGGTTTTGTTTGTATTATGGCGATAGACGTGCCTTTGTTTGTATTTTGTCAAGTTGGTAAGTCTGTTTTGAAGATAGGGATCTATTATAGTCGATGTTATTAATTTTTTTAATGTTTGATTTTAATGCATATGAATGTAGATATTTTATTTTTTTCAATTAATACATTTATTCTTCTCATAAGTTTATGTACAGATTTTTAAGGTTATGATTTTATTTTTTCTTATATGTTATTTTATTATTAGAAGGTAAAATTTGTCCTCTCAATAACATAAAGAATTGGTTATATCATTTTTTTTTAATAGTGTTAAGTTATATTGGATCCTTGTATATAAAACTCTATAAAAGGTTCCAAGAGATTGAACATGTAGTCATTGTTAGGTAAATTAAACTTGAGTTAGTATTTTTGCATGAATGTGGGGAGAATATTTTATTTGTCTCAATTATATTATTAAGAATAATATAATTTTTAAAAGTTAATATGTTACTTCTTCTCATAAATTTTTGTATGAATGTGCATGGTCATGATATCATTCTTTCCAAAACCCTATTTTGTCATTAGAAGATAAGATTTATCCTCCGAACAGCCAAAAAAAATGGTTTTCATATATATATATATATATATATATATATATATATATATATATATATATATATATATATATATAAAATGTTGTTTTATTATATAGAATCAATAGATTCTTGTAATCATAGATCGTGAATGGTTTATGACTCATATTAAGGTTTATGTAGAAATAAGTTGTGGATTTGAAATATTTTGTTGTATTGATAGATTAATACACATAGGTTATTTTTTAAATAAAATTAATATGTTTCTTCTAATAAAGTTGCATTTATCTATGTAGGATCATGATTTTATTTTCCTCAAAGTCTTGTTTAACTTAATGTATATAAATTAGAAATTGAAAATATAACCATTATCTAGAGAATTAAGCTCAAATCGATATCCTTACATGAATACAAAGAGAATTATATTTTATCTTAATTTTGTTATTGAAATTGATATTCATTTTTTAATTTATACATTTTTTTTCCCTCAAAATTTTTTACAACTCTATAAGGTCATAATTTAATTTTTTTTATAAAGATAACAGGGTGCAAAAATGCATGGTATGTCACAAAGACTAGAATGTTTTTGGATCTCTATACAAAAATATTAAAATGAATTCTTAGATATGAGGTTATTTATGTGATTATATATATATTTTTTAATTTATAATATTTTTCTTATTGAAAACTATATGTGTATGTGTATAACGTGAAGAAGAATTTATTCCATTCCATTCACATTATAGACATCTATATAATTATATGTTTTTAGAAATAGGCATGTGTTCAATTACTAGATTTAACGTTTAAGGTGGAAAAGAATCTGTACCATTCCATTCACATGATAGACATTTATGTAATTATATGTTATTTAGAGATGGGTATATGTTAATTTAATTAGGTAGTCACTAAGTGTTCATCAGTGTTGTAATTAATGTGTTGGTTCTTTTGGATGTCAAATACTATAAATATTTGCCAAACCCAAATATTATACCGTCAATAATTTTAAAAATTGAAAATAACATTATTTTATTTTTAATATATATATTTAAATTATAAATAAAAAATCCTTGAATTATTTATAAAATGGTCATTACATTTTAATTAAATAGAAAATATGGCATAGAATATTATGCATTGGCATATTTTTCAAAGTTATTATTGCATAACTTTACAAAACAAATAAATTTTTATGATAAGAAGTATTTTTTTTAATTTGAATATAAAATTATAAACAATATATTAAATATTATAGAGGAATAATCCATTGGTAAGTTTGGGCCCCTACTTCAGAAATATCAAGCTTTTAGTAAGGAAAGCTTACATTCAAATTGTTACCTTTCCCTTTTTAGTTAATCATTTTGTAGTTATAAATGTGTTTTACAAAATATTTCAAATGTTGTTAAGACCATTACATTAATTCATATTTCATTTTATTGGCTATTTTTTTATAAGAAATAAATTTTTTAGCTATTAATTTTAAATATCTAGGAGATTGGACCTTGTATTTTGTACTTGATCATTGTTCAAAATTCACTATTGAAGGATGGATATATTTTGTTTCTCCTATTTGAAATGTATGTCATGCATTAGTGTCACCATGTCGTAGTGTTGGTATGGTTGGTGATAATGTGTCTTTCACCAGAGATGCTATCGACATTGATGCATAGGAAGATATATACATTGATACACTAAATGTTATTAATTTTTTACTATATTTTAATGTTAACATCAAGATTACAGGTTAACCTATGGTGTTATCAACATAAATTAATGACAAAATTAACAATACATCAAGCTTCAATGAAGACTTTTAGACTATATATAAGGTCGTAAACTTTGAGATCAATTTTGTTATCATGTAGAGAGCATGCATAAATCATCTTCTTGTGAAAGTAAACCCATTTTACTTAGCATTTCTTTTTTATTTCTTGAGATACAAAAAAAAAATTATAAATTATTTTTTTTAGTATTTTGATATGTTATTTTAGTTTGGTGATAGTGAAAAATTGGTTCACTTAATTTATTTCTTTGTCTTTACCTAGAAAAATAAAGTCAAAGTGTAGGAGAGTGCAGGAAAATTAATTTGTTGAGTATTTGCCATATTTTACTTCTCTCCTTTTTTGGATTATGTTTGAAAATATTAAGTTTATCCCTTGATGTATGAGTATAAAAAGCCTTGTTTTAGATTTTTACCTTTAATTTATGATAATTTTTGAATTGGTTTAATGCCTTAGGTGGGAAAATGTTTTTATTATTAGGTTTTATTTTTTGAGAGGCTATATTTACCTAAATAGTGTCTTGATATTCGCATTTGCATCTATTTTTATTGAATCATCATATGGTATATATCGGAGGTTGTAATGAATGATATTATAATTTAATATAATTTAATAACTTCTATTTAATTTATATATCAATCTACGAAGTCATATTTACATGTAATACCTACTTTTTGAACACTACATGACCTAAAGTTACAACTACCAATTACATCCACCTACCAATATATCTATCCCCCATCACCCACTTGGAAAGATACTAAACGGATATACATAAATAAATTCATGTATGTTTTTATTATTTTCCATTTTGAGTCTAAGAGGAGCTGAATGAACCCATAAAGGTTGTGATGTAGAAGCATCATCAAGAACTTTGGAAATTTAGCTTATCTGGATTGATAGGTCATAGATAGGTCAATAATAAGATTGATATTACTTAATTATATAATGAATTTATTATTTGAGAGTGTGGAAGGTATGGTAAGTTCATTATTTTTACAAATTTTATCTTTATGTTATGTTTTCAATTTTCTCGCCAAAACTAGGAAATTCAAAAAATTGAATAGCTTGGGGTGATTTCACATGTTTGGAAGGTCTTAGATAAATTATAAAGGGTATTAAGGTTAAAATATGTTTTATAAATGTCCTTAAAGCATAACTCAAGTTTAAACTTATTCTATATCTTACCAAGGTGTATTCAACATAGAAGGAATGCTTTGTTATAAGAATGTAGGATAAGTTAGAAGAATGTGGAGAGATTTTTGGTCTTGGACCAAGGATAAAAAAATGATATACATGTTTTTATAAGATAATTAAGTTTAAATAATTTAAGGTAGAGTCCTAAAAAATGCAATTAAGGAAAGATAAAGTCTACTTTTACATTTTATTATAGGAGGTTGGTGTAGTGTATAGGGGTTAGTATATGTAAATTTAAAGATATATTAATAAAATAAGGTATTGATATGCTATAAGATGAAGATAAAACTATTTGGTTATGTAAGTATATATTTTTTTATCATTATTTGATCTAATTACACACTTTTATGATAATTCATAAACTAGAATGGTATGTAAACTCTAATATGTGAAATACAATATGATATAATGGTGTATTTTCATGTACTTTTGTTATTAGGGAATTTTGATAGTATTTATAATATAAAGGTAAGTTATTATAGAAATCACCAAGGAAAAAATAGTATTTAACATTGTATATAACTCAATATTTCCTCAAACATGTGTTTTGGAGTCTTTGTTACTTGATCATACTATAACAACTACTAAAAGAAGGTGTTTTTTAATAAAATATTGAGATTATTCATACATTAGTAAATTTTTATAGGTAATTAAAAACTTTTATAGTCTTTATCCAACATTAAATAATCCATAAAATTTATATAATCCAATTTAGCCTTAAAATAAAGCTCTATGCTTGTCATAGTCTATTAAACTCTAGTTCAAGGTTTTGGTCACAAAAAGACTTATAATTTGAGATTTAGAAATATAAATGTTTTATAATGTTATAGAGTGATTTGAAATGAAATTTATAAATTTTTTGAGGTGATTTAAAGAGGATTATAAGCCTATAGATAAATGTATACCTAAATCTCATACTGTAGCCCTGTTCGGAGACGTAAAATCCTTGTTTCATGTTCAAAACCATAGTTTGAAGGATGAGAAGTGTTTAAAAATGTCCAAAAAAATTAATAAAAATATAATAGGATACTTATAAGTCAATTAATCTATTTTCATGAAATAAGAGAGTGTGTAGAGGGATAAATTCCATTATATCAATTAATAGGGCTATGTTTCATAGTATAAACCATGTCTTGAGAGTTCTAGAAGAGAGTATAGGTCCAAAATAAATGAGTATAAGGATTTAAAACTTGGTAAAAAATAAAATGAGTTGGTGTGTGAAGTTTTTGATGATTTTTTAGAATCTTCTGATCCTTATGCTTTAATTTACAGTCACTTGATTAACTTCCAAGTTCCTATATAAGACCTAAAAGGGAGAATCTTATTTCCTAACTAAAGATTGATATAAAAGGTTATTTTAAAGTTATATTATAATAAAGGATGTATTATTATAACTATAATAACCTTATCATAATGAAATAATTATGAACATGGAATAAATTATCCTTAGATGAAAACTAGGAGCCATTGAAGAAGGCCAAAAGCCTATTGATATTTATGATTATAGACATAATAAAGGAAGGCAAGAAGATTCTATAAGAGTATTATATGATAAGAATAATGAGAGGTATAGAGAAGTAAGCAATATTAGTCTTCATTGAGTGAGATCAAGTATACAAAGTTATTAGGACTAAAAAGGCTATAAATATTCAATGATATAAATGAGACCTAGTTGAGTAGACGTAGAAGAGGCTTACTTACATTAGATTTGTAGTAGAGCTCAATTGAAGCTCTATGGATAGTTTGGCATAAGTACATGTTTTAGTGAGAAGTTTGAGGGTGATTAAAAAAGCAAAAAGATGAGAAAATTTCAAGTAGTCCTATAGTCAATTGAGGCTTAAGAAAGTAAGGAGAAAGAGCACATTGAGTATCAATAAGTAGTTCAAAATTGGAATAGACATATAAATAGGGTCAACATACTACGTAGAGGATATAACCTAGGCTGAGACATAATTAAGGTGAATGGACTTGTTATAACAAGCTAAAAAATATTTGTTAGAAGAAAAAGAGGTATAAAGAGAAAGGGAAGGACTGAAAAGAGAGAAGAACTGAATAATGAAAAATGTGGGAAGATAAAATAAGATTATCTATAGAAAGAGATAGATGAGATGAATCAAACCTTGATAGGTTTAATTCAAGGTTTGAAAAAATCATTTCAAAATTAGGAAAAGAAAGAATTAATATTCACAAAGATGATTAAATATCCAATCAAGTAAATGGTAGATAAAATAAAGTAGTAGTATTAAATCAAAAATTAGAGAAGACTAATAAGGGTGCTAGAAAAATAACTCAAGAAGAATCTTGAAGAGGCAATAAAGCCTCAATATTTTAACTCTAATATTTTATTTGATTGTGTGACTGTAGGAATGCAAGTTGATGAAGAAGGTGCACCTTAAAGAATTGGTTACAGAAGTGAGACATGAAAATTAAGATAGTGAAAAATAATGTGTAGAAGAATCTGAGATAGAATCTAAATAGAAAAGTGAAGAATGGATCAACATGAATAAATTTATAACTCATGAGAAGAAAGAGTAGCATGTTAGTATTAAAATGAATATGAACATGCTATAAGAGCATGATATTTTATAAATTTATTATCCATAAGAATATTCTCAAGAAGAAAAATGTCTCATTGAGGAAATGAGAAAAGGAAGAATATAAGAAGGAACATTACTGAATCAATAAGCATTTGAAGAGGCTATATGGCCTCAACTTTTTATTTCTAATGTTATTTTCTATTATTTGTATGTATATTTATAAGTTGATAAGATGAAGGCCTTAAAGAGTGTCATGAAAAAGGAAGTATTTGGGGCATTTTAAAACCTCATTGAATGCATGTATGAAGATAAATATCCTAATGAATTGCTTGAAGAGTTATGGGAAAAAGAGTTCATTTTGATGAATAATTCAAAAAATAATAAGGTAAAAGAAGAAAAGGATGAAGTGCAAGGTGTATTCCTTGAAGAGCTAATAAGAGAAACACTTGTAATGGTATTTGTAGTAAGAAGTTATATACAATCCTAACTTACCATATGATGAATAAAAAGTCCAATTATAGGTTATGATATAATTTATAGTACCTTATCAAGAAGTAGTCATAATTAAAAATAATAAATGGAAAAATATAGTGGATATGAAAAGCTAATATGGAGGAAAATAATATATGGAGTAGACTTTTTTAGACCTCATAGGTGATAAGGAAGACATTAAAAGTGTAGAAGTTGAGATATTAGAGCTCTTGAACCAAGATAATAATGATTTAACTTATATAACAAAGAAGATCTAATAAAACTTCTAAAGAGTAGCTATAAGGAAAATAAAGAAGGATCATGGAAGGAGGAAGCTAGTAGAGACATTCAAGAGATAGGAGGATGTGAAGATCAGATAAAACATGCAACTAAACAATGCAAGGTACCAAGAAATTGGAAAAATAGGAAAATAAATTTTATTTGAGTTGGACCTCAAATATTCCCACTTCAGGAGCATGATGCAAAACTCTCATTAAGAACTATGTAAACTTTAGCTTGTTTTGATTCATAGGTCATAGATAGGTCAATAATAATATTGATATTTATTAATTATGTAATTAATTGATCATGTGAGACTATGAAAGGTCTGATAAGTACATTAGATGTAAAATTTTTGTCCTAAATTTATGTTATGTTTCTAGTTTTCTTGCCAAAACTAAGAAATTCAAATATTTGAATAGTTTGGGGTCCATTCACATTTTCAGAAGGTATTAAACCAATTATAAAGGATATTAAAGGTCATAATATGTGTTATAAATGTCTGTAAACCATCACTCAAGTTTTAACTTGTTATAAATCCTACCAAGGTGTATTCAACATAAAAAGAAGGCTAATATAAACATGTAGGATAAGTTAAAATATTGTGGAGAATTTTTTTTTCTTGAAGCAATACCAAAATAATTTTATACATTTTATAAGGTGATTAAGTTTGATTATTTCATATAATATCCCAAAAAATGCAATGAAGGAAAGATAATCTCTGATTTTGTAGGTTGTTATAGGAGGTTGGTGTATTGTATAAGGGTCTATATATGTAAATTTGAAGATATATCTATAAAAAAGGTAATAAATTGATCTCATATTAGTATTAAACAATTTGAGTATGTAATTATAATATTTTGATCATTTTTTTTGTAACTACATAATTTTATGATGCTTAATAAACTAGAATGGTCTACAAATTTTGTTATGTGAAATATAGTTTGATAGAATGGTGCATTTTTACATATTTTTGTGATTAGGGTATTTAGATAGTATTTTTAATATGAAGGGAAGTAATTTTATAACTTTAAAAAGGAAAAAAAGAGTCCTTAAAAGTATATACAACTCAATATTTTCTCAAATGTGTGTTCTTGGGTCTATGTTTGTAGATTACACTATAACAACTAGGAAATGAAAGTGCATTTTTTGTGAATTCTTGAGACTTTTCATACATGAAGATTATTTTCAAGTTAAATATAGATATTCAAGGTTTTAATACAATATAAAATAATACATAAAAGTTTATATAATCTAATTTAGTCTTCAAAGAAAGTTCTCAGCTAGTCACAGTTTGTTAAACTCTAGTTTAAGGTTTTGGTCACAAAAAGACTAGTAATTTGAGATTTAGCCATAAAAATGTTATATAATTATATAAAATGGTTTATATTTCATTTATAAATATTTTTATGTGATATAAATAATATATTAAAATGTATATCTAAATCTTAGACTGTAGCCCTGTTTAGAGACCTGAAATCCTTGTTTATGTTTAAAACCATAGTTTGAAGGATGATAAGTATTTAAAAATATATAAAAATTTGAAGACACATTTAATATGATTTATGGAATTGAATAAATATATTTTAATTAATAATAAAGTGTTTTGATGGAAAAATTCGATTATATCAATCAACAGTCCTACGTTCATATGCTAAAACCTGTCTTGAGAGTTTCAAAAGAGAGTATAGGTCTAAATTATATGAGTTAAAAGATTTGAACCATAGTAAAAAAAATTAAAAAAAAAATATTTTTTATGTTTTTAATTTTCATGTATGAACTTATTACCCTTGTATTTTAATTTAAATTTACTTGACTAACTTTCAGGTTCATATATAAGGCCTAAAATGGAAAATGTTATTTCCTAACTAAAGTTTAATATAGGAGCGTATTTGAATGTTATATTATGAGATAGGAGGTATAATTATAAATTTAATAACATTATAATAGTTAAATAATTGTGAATTTGGAGGAAACTATCCATAGAGGAAGTCGAGGATCCGTTGAGGAAGGTCACAATCCTATTGATCATTAAGTGTACAAACATAATAAAGGAAGGCTAGAAGAGTCTATAAGAGTATTATTTATTAATAATAATGAGAGGTAAAGTGAAGTAAAAATTATTATTATTTTTTGAGTGAAATGAATTATATAAGGTTATTAGGACTACGAATGACATAAAGCCTCAACGAGACAAAAAAGACCTAGTTGAGTAGACCTAGAATAGGTTTACTTGCATCAAATTGCCATCATGAATGGTATATGATCAACACCATTAATAATTTCAAACCATAATTTTTATAAATTTTACAAACAACACTCCCAACATGTTCCATATACTCATTCCAAATTAAACTAAATGGATTATTTCTTTCCAAAAAATCCCCAATGCTCTTTTTCATTCCCTATTTATGCAATGTGAATCCATTATAGTAGTAATAAAAGAAAGGGTGGAAAATATATATGACAAATAAAACATTTTAAATTAGTAAAATAATCAAATACAATGCATCAAAAATTAATACATGATGCATATGCATCAACATCTTCATCATCAACCTCTCCTTCCTCAAATTTAACCTTACTTTTCTTTGCTTATTATACTTGTGTAAATGAATGCCTATTTTTTTTCAAATCTTATTGAAGTTTTAAAATTTACCATGGGGTTTTTTTGGCACTAAATTTTCTCAAGTGTTTTATCCTTAAAAGAGTGGAAAAGATACAAGAAAAATATTTTTTCTAATTAGTAATATTATAATAATTCAATGCATTATGAACCCCATATAGTAGCTATAAAAGAAACAACATAAACATACAAGGAAAATTCAATACTCATAGTTAGTATGATTATCACTCCCTATTTATGTAGTGTGAAAACCTTATAGTATCATTAAAAAAAGGAAAATAAAAGATACAAGGCAAAGGTGGCATTCACAATTATTAATATTATCATAGTACAATGTAGCCCAAATTAATAGATGTTGTATACGCATTAACATCCTCCATCACCCTCTTGATCACTGAATTTTCCCCTTCACATACTTTACTTACTATATTAGCCTAATTAAATGCCTAATTTTTTAAATGTTTATTAATATTTTAGATGCTACTATGGTGTTTTATTGGAATTGTATTTTATCAAAATTTCACTACTTGTAAGATTTTTGTATTTCATCTCATTTATCTTTTGGTTGATTACCAAGAATGCATGATCACATGTACATACACATCAGATAAAAATAAGAGAAATTTCAAACCTCCATGTCACATTGAACCCTTCATTCAAAATAAATCCATTTAATTTTATCTATCAACATTGTCATTTTACCTTCATATAATTACTAGTTAAAAAAAAGTTAAAATGGTCAAAGAGTTACTAGTAAAGTTGTTGATGCAGACATATATCTTTTGAAGGCCAGAACTTTTGATATAGGAACCTATTTGAGCTTTGGCTCACATCAAAACTAAGATATATAAAATATGAACTATGATTATGTTCCACTCCTATATCTTTTCAGGGCCATAAGAGATCAACTTAGGGTCTAAAATTACATTCTAGTATTTTTAGTCAAGTCTTTAATTTTGAAAATTGCTTGACTTTATAATTGGACATGAACTTTCGTTGAAACTATCCCAACATTGTGACTTTTGAGATTTAGGAAATAATTTAAAATTTTTAGGCCCATCTAATTTTTCATATAAAATTTACTAAAACTAACAATGGTCAAAATTGGATGTAGAAGTTATTACAAATAACAAAGTTTAAAAATGCCAGGAGCTAGTTAAGTCGAGTATTTTTTATTTATTTATTTAGATTTAATTTTTTTCAATGTCAAATTTAATTTTGAATTTAGATTTATTTAAATACTCTCATGTAATACTTTTAATTATTCATGAATAATCATTAAATATTATTGTTTCAATAAATTTAGAGTTGTGCCTATTGAATTTATTTTGCTATGTTAGTTCTTGGATTCATCAATTGCTTGGCTTACCCAAATCTATTTTTTTCTAATTACAAAGGAATTAGTCAAATAAGTGAGGTAGATTGTTAATTATAATGTCTTTTTATATTTTAGGTCAAAATTTCAATGTCTATATATTTTACATCAAAATTTCAATGTTTTATCTTAGTTTAGTTTTTAAAAATACATAAACACCCAAATTTTGACATCTATAAGATAATGGAATAAATATATACGAGTCCTTACATTTTTTCACACCTAAAAAATGATTAAAATATAAATGTATGAAAAGAGAACTATTTAGAAGATGAAAATTATGTAAAATTTATATTATTTGATAAAGGAGTGTTAATTTTTTGTAGAAGATGAGTATCCCATCTAATATATGAGGGTCTAGATTGACACTTATCACCATAGTGTTAGAAAAAAATTCCAACCCCTTATTTTTCTAGTTTAATGTATTTTTTAAATGTATTTGGTTTACCCTAAACAAAGCTTTGTGATGTTTTTTTGTTTGTTAATGTTTTAGGTTTTGTAGATAAAATTTATGAGGACATGTTTTTAATAGACTACAAACATTTTTAGGGCACTATTTTAAATTCATATTTGGACTACAATTGCATTAAGGAATGCCATTTTCTTTCAAGTATTGCATGAGGTTATGGCATGTTTTGAGTGAAATGGCATTAGAGTATGTCATCATTAAATTATAATTTGTTGTAATCATTTCACAAGTTTGTAAAAAAAATACAAGGTTGTTACATAAGGGTATGTATATCCATTCATATTTTATATATATTTTAGTTGAAAATACTCTATGTATTAAAAAGGTGGGAGAAAAATGTGATAGAATATACAATGAATTTGAAATGTTCAAAAAATATATTTGGAATGATTTTTTTTCACATGTATAATAATGTTTAAATGATCCTAACCATGGGAAAATATACAAATAATGTGAACTATGTGACATAATGTATTAATGAAATATGGTCACATAATACTTATAGGATATTAAAAAAATAAATATAAAATGATGATCTCAATGTATTCTAACTAATGAAGCTCTATTACAGATACCCTAACCAAATATATAATGAAAAAGTATATTTTATGAGGATGTTCTCAAACTCCATACCATTTTAAATGAATTGAGGAATTACAACATAACACACCATGGAAATGACCCCTTGGATGTATCATTTTACCTATATCTTATGGACCAAAAATGGTTAACACAAGTTTGTGAGTCATGCCTAATATTTAAATAATACCCTTCATATTAGGATAGAAATGGTTATAAAAAATGTGGGGTGTAGTAAATCCAACTAGTCAATCTCACTTTCTCACATACAAGAAGAGTGATCATGATTAAACATGATGATGTTTAACATTAAAAAGCACAATCTGTAGGGGTGATAGAGACACAATAATAAATATACATAGAAGAGGAGGCAATGTGACTACATGATCTCAAATAGAATCTAAGATATATCGACTTCAATTCAGATTAGGATGACTTATAGATTTATGAGCACACATTTTCAAATATTCAAAAACTATAAAAATAAAATAATCATAAAATATAAAAACATTCAAATATTAAAAATAAAATAAAATAAAGACCCATTGAATATTATTCATTATGTGGGTTAACTTTATTATCCTATGTTTATTTGGGTGTGTGTATGATTTCTATTATGTGAGTGTTTAATTCACACAATCTAGTTTTTATGATCTATCACACCACTTTTTTCCCTTTCGAATGGAATATTGAAGTTCCATGTCACTTTTAACTCATTCCACACTTGGACACACTTCTTCCTCACTTTATGGGTATTACTAACATTTGGTACACACACTAAAATTTTTGTGTAAGTTCATGATAGATATTCTTTACAAATCCTTTCTACTTCCTCACACTGTTCAAGGAGATCTTACCTCCTCTCTCACAAACTTGAAGTTCAATATTATTATCTATTCTATTTTATTCCTCTAAGATTGTAAATTGGATAATTTTTTTTTGGAATCTCTACTTCATAAATCACATGGTGGTTTCTTCCATTGATTCGGTTTCCCCACATATCAATCTTTTGTTACACATTTTCAGGGTGCGGATTACTTTTGAGGAAATGTATTATCATTTATGCATTATTTAATTAATGAATTCAAAATTCATTTATAAATATATTGGCATTCATTCTTTCATGGTATTAAAATAGGCCATTTTAAATGTTGAACTTTAAGTGTTTACAGGGACTTGGGTAGAGAAATACATTTTTTTGAATTTTTTTTAATGAGGTCTTATACCCTTGTAAATTATTATTAATGTATTTAACTATTTATATTAACCTATCGATTAAATATAATAAGTATTTTATTTACTTTCATGCAAACATTATGTTTTGAAATGTTAACACAAGGAATTTTTTCAGTTAATATGGTTTCTTTTAGTTGGTTCCATCCTCCATGTACACCATTTTAATTTTTGTTTGGATAATTAAAATAATAAATTTAAACCATCAATCAATAATAATTGAGTTATAAGGTTATTTAATTATATAGTGAAAACCAATCCCTTTGGATATTTTTGGGTGTGAAATTTTGTGTATTAATCTTTTTTCCCTTGAAACATATTCCTTTTATTCTTTATCAATAATTGTTTTTATTAGTTTTTGGTTAAATTACGGTCAAATTCCTCTTTTGATATTTTTCATTGACATATAAATTTTTGTATAATGTTTTGAAAATAGGATTTGCATATAGTTTCTTATTAATTTTTGACTAATTCCATTTTGACTGTGCATGATTTAAAACTTTAGAATTTATCCCCTTGATCTTATTAGGTCTACATTTTATGTATGTAGATCCTATTTTATGGCATTCTTCTTTCTTAATCCAAGGATTAGTTTTGGATTTTGTGTTTTGCAGATTATAGTGGATCATTTTTTTTATCTCCTTTTGTTGGTCTTAGTTCCAAAGTCAATTGACCATTTATCTAATGAAGATTATTTAAATATTCTAAATGATTACACCTACACATTTCTAATACTTTGGTGATATCTATTCTCTTCTTATTTATTCTCTCAAACAATTGTGATATTTTTAATTCCTCTCAAAAGCAAGTTATCAATATTAGAGAGTATTATGTAATGTTAACTCCCTTATTTGTTTAGTATTTTATCCTCTTTTGTAAACCCAAGTAAAGTTTAAGGTGAAGTTTTGGAGATTAATCTTTATTTTCACCCAATTTATCATCTTAAGTTTATCTAGGTGCGTGTATATTTTTCTATACAGGTTAGGGAATTTTTTAATGATGATTTCAATAGAATTAGATTAATCCATACTATAATTAATGTACATTAGTTGGAGTCTACTAGTCTTATGAAAATCTAATAAAAAAATGCTTACTCCTTTATATAATATTATTTCATTAATAATTCTTTTTATTTGAGTAATAAGTGTATGTTTATGAGGTGTCATAATTATTTATTGAATTTTTAAAGGAATTTTGGAGTTCCAAATCACATGTAACTCCTTCCATAACACACATTTCCACCTCAGATCATGGAGATTAATGACACTAGGCACATACTAATAAGGCTATGTAAGTTCATGATGGATAATATTTGTAACTCCTTTTGTCTTCCTCACTCTATTTAAATATTTATCTCTTCCCACTCACAAAATTGAATCTCATTCTTCCTCTCTATTCTCTTTTCTTATTCTAATACTGCGATATAGAGGATATTCTTTTGTATGTCTTCCTTCTTAACATACGTGGGGTTTTCTTTAATTGATTCAGTTTATCTACTCATCAATATCATGTCTCATATTTTCATGATATGGCTTAATTTTGTGGTAATATCTTACCTTTTACATATTATTTAAAAATTAATTTATAAATATCTTTATATTCATTCTTTCAAGAGTTGAGTATGATCTGATTACTATATTTATGCTATTTACATATATTATTTATTACATGTTCGGTATATAGTATATTATTTTTTAACATATATGCATTTCACATTATGTGAATGTGATGTATGATAAATAAGTTACATATAAAAATATAGATGTTGGAGTTTCCTCTATCCATTGGCCATGCTGATACTAGGCACGTCTTATTTCATATGTTTCACTATTACATATTTTTCTATAATGTTTCTACAATGTTATACAACCTAGATCACTTATACATTTATTACTAGTCAATCATATCCTACATAGTGATAGACGGATTGGTAATTATACTAAAATGTGACATTAATAAGTATATATGGTGTCTACTGATTTCATTATTTTGTACTTCACTGATGTTGTTACTCTCTTACATAATATGGTACTTTGTTCTTATCTATTCTGTATGCCCCTAGTCTTGATTAAAACATATTTATCTTCCATTGCATGTGGCCTTTTGTTTTGTTTAACACAACCTTTATTTGTAATGTATTTATGTCCCTTATGTGTGGACCTTGGACTTGTTTGTTGTGACATATCTATGTCCTTTATATTTGGAAGTTGTCCTTATGTGTGACACTAACACTTGTGTTTGTTAATATTGCTAATGTTGAGTGGTTCTATGATATATATCATGAAGTTTTAATTTGTATTCCTATTCATAGATATTTATACTATGTTTTATATTGATACATCTATCTAGATATGACACTTATATGCCATGCATTACATATATACCCTAAATGACACTCATATTACTAAGATAACATATTATTCACATATATAAATGATATTATAAAAATTTACCTTTATACATGACATGATAGAGTCAAATCTTTATTTTACATGAGTGATTTACATGATACATACCACATCCCAAAATGGGGCATTATATTTCACTTTTCGTATAGGCATAAGCCTATATGAGTATAAAATCATATCAAAGAACACCAATACGATATTAAAATTTATTCAAATATAATATGGTTCAATAAATTTATAGATATTTACACATCAATATAGATTACAAAGGCATATACACTCACTTTTCAGACACTTGAGCATAGATTGATACACAAGTGGGTGCACATACATAATACTATGTCCATAGTTTATAAAAGAGTGAATTATAAGTATTCACATGTATATACATTTGAGATATGTAGTCTCAAATTTAACATATATATATGCAAAGCATTTTAAATCAATTTGTACATATTTTGGGGGCATGAAACTAGTTCATACACAAACATTTTCATATTTGTAAGGCTTATTATTGGTTCATATACATACACAATTCAACATAGTTTATAGTTTAATAAAAAATGGTGGTTTTATACTTCACAATTATAAATGTGATCATGGTGGGGACATGAATATTTTTCATTATATTTTGATCATCCATTTTATTTTACATTGAGTGAAACTATAGAGTCAAACATGTGTTCATGATGAGGGAATGAAAATTGGTCATTTCATTTCAATAAAGTTTCTTTATAGGGAGAAAAAATGAGGAAAATGATTAAAAATATAAATTTAAATTTGAAATCCATCTACAATGGTTGTTTCAATTTATTTGAGCCAACCTAGTCTAATGGTTGACTTTTTTACTTGTGTATTTATTTGGTTTAGCACAGTGTATACCTTTCCCACATTAACAAGGTTTAGATAATGTTGTTTTCCCAACCTAAGAGCCTACATAATGACATAAATTTGGGGCACAATCATGACAAAACTCCATGTGATTTACAAAGGAAGCACTAGTTTCTCCAATGCTTCATATAGGAATCATCATTTGTAACAAGTTTAAAGTACAATGCAATTTTCACCAACACGTGTACTCTACACTCGTTATTTCAAAAAAAATAAAAATAAATTAAAATTATCAATCTATTGACATTGACTACACATAATTATATGTTTTCATATTGAGTGACCTAAAACAATTAAGATTCATACCAAATATAGAGTTTATTGCATACACTCAAGTATATTTTATCATTTTATTCTATCAATTCCACCACTAGAATAAAATAAGAGAATTTTAGGTAGTAAAATATAGTACTTAGTACTTTAAAATGACAAGCTTGACACACATTTACCGTGCATGAATTGAGGACTCAAATATGGTCCTAATTCACCATCCTCTCACACATGCATACTTTTTTATGATTTGACCCTTCAATTATATTGTTACACACTATAGGAATCTCACTATCTATTTCAATCTATTAAATACCCTGCATAGACATCTATAGACTCTTAGTTTAGTCTATCTAAACACAAATCAATTACACTATATCTGGTAAATATATTTAGTATGTAATCACCTAATCTTGTTAAAACTGACCTGCTCCCAACAATGATTAGTTTTAAAAATAAAGTCTCTCTTTAGATTTGGTCAAGTTTCGTAGATTGTCAATAACATGATAAATTATCCAATCAGACTCATATATAAACAAATCAATATCTCATTGAAAGGGGACTTGACACATATCTGATATACATATGTACACTATTTCACATCAATAAAATATACCTATTTCAAAATTATAAATGTATCACTTGGAGCAGTCATATGTCAAGTCTAAAGCATAGTCAAGCTAAGTCAAATCAAGCTTTATTAGGTTTCAAAGATAAATCATTAGCTATAGACATACAATGACGAAGTAAAATTTCAAAATCAAACTTTGTGGGAGAATTACATGTGACTTGATTTTATTCCTTAGACTATCATATATGTAGATATAAATCAATCATAAAATAGAGTTGATTGGGGCCAACTCAACCCATTACATCTTAGTTTTTGGAAGGTTTCTATCCCTCACAAGCACACATAATTTTTCAAGGCAAATGAGACTAATTTTTGAAATTATGTACATCATCAGTGTTTAATATCATGAATATCAAACATAAAAATATAGATGCATATAGCCATATAATCAAAGTTCCTCATTTCCTCAAAAGTCAATACCAACCAATGAAGGTTAGTATTGACTAGTGATATTGACCAAATCTGGTGAAACTGACCATGTGTAGATAAATCAATTCTAAAACCAAATAAAACATTATCTTTTTATATCTTGATTTTAACTTCTACAATATAATCACAATTAGATATTAAACTAGGAAAGATAAATATTTATACTTTTTTTACTTACTATATTTAACATATATTACTTTTCAAATAATTATAATCAGTTTTAGTATTTGACTTCTAAATATATGTTTGAATATCGTATCTTAATATATGAATTATTATATGAATTTTATCTTATTTCAATTAATTAATTCACCTTAATATATATTAGGATAAAATAGATAAATAATGGCTCAAAACTTATCATAAACTAAGCATTGAAATCTTGGGCATTAGACCACATCCCTTTAGATGATAATTTTGGTGGATAAAGTTTTTATACATATTGGTGGAAATAAAATATGGATAATGTATTTTTATGATTTTAAGTGTCCCTTAATTGGGTTTCATATTGATTTTTATTATCACTAATCAAGGAGAAACTATAAAATTATCGTTTTATAGATTCAATTGCACTAATAACATGAAGAATATGAGACACTTATCTTAAAAAATTTAGCAATAAATAAAATGAGGGTATAGACCATCAAGGTATATGAAGGTTATAAACTTGGGTTCAATCAAATTGTAGATTTTATCAAACCAAATAATAAAAATTCATCTTTATAGAGATCATGTACAATTTTTGATATTTATACATGTTGATGTTATAGGTAGTGTTTCTTTTTTTTTTTGTTATTTATGATGGTCATGTTTTTTTTAATATTAATATATTATAAAAATCCAATTACTAAAATAAATATATATATTTGATAGACATATATTTTAATTTAAAAAGTCAACTATTTAAAAAGAATTTTTTTTTAAAAATTTACTATTATTATTGATAATGGATCTCCTTTCTTTAAAGAATAGTGCAATAAAAATAATTTGTGATAGGTAAAAGATAAATTATACATTTTTATTTATTATTATCTAATTATAAATAGACATCTTGAATCTTTTAATAGTATTGTATTTAACATTCTATTAAAAATGGGTAATAGCTATAATAAGGATTGTCACAACTAGATAAATCCAATGTTATGGGAATATAAAAGAAGTGTTAGTATGTTTATTAAAATAGAATCTTAATTAATATTTATTATCTCTAATAAAATAAAATTTCCTTCTGATGGATCCTCTACAGGCTCATGAGAATGGCTCCCTAAGTTGATCTACCCACTACTTCATTAGCATATGCCCAATGCCTTTAACTTTATCAGTCAGTCCTGTATAGAGCAGAGGGAAGGTTTATTCTAAGCCTAGTAATATAAACAAATATATTCTCCCACCCAACACAATTTAAATTGGTGCTCAAAATTTTTCTTTAATGGATCTATTGGGAGGGGCCTTTCCTCCAACTAAGCTCTATCCACTACTGTTCCCAACTTCTGCCAACATCTAATAACTTTGATATGCTCCATTTGATGGGAAGAAGACTTTGATAGGTCATGAAAATTCAAATATTAGATAATATGTCATGAAAATTAAGGTAAAGGTCAAAATGGAGTCTAACAATAGGCCCACCTCTATCATCGATGTTATCTCCTACAGGCCAGCCCTGAGAATGATCCCAAATCACTCACCCCTACTTGTATTGACCTAGCATAATTTTTGATGAAGAAGAAACCAAGGTTGTTCTCAAATTGAAGGAATATTTTTATTCCATGGGTATCATATATAAATTTTTGGATCTCTAGGGAAATCTACAAGATCTTAATAGCTAGATATTGAAGTAATGGAAAATGCTACTCTTAATTATTCATGATATTTACCCTTGTGCTAAAAGCTTTTTAATTATTGTTTTTGATAATATTGAGGAAAAGGGTAATATTTAGTACCAACCCTAGATCTTGAATCACCACTCCTTACTCACAAAACCATTTTCCCTTGACTTCAATCCTCTCACTGAACCTTTGAATGCAAAACCCATCTGGGTTCCTCTGCCTAACCTTCCACTATAGTTTTGGATGGAATCTAGCTTGAAGGCTATTGGAATATCTCTATGTGGGTTCTTTTGAATGCATCCATATACTGATAATTTCTCTCTCACTACATTTGATAGGATCATGGTGAACATTGATACCTCCAAGAACGTTCCTAAAAAAAATGTCCCTGCATGTTGGAGACTGCACTTGGTCTCAATATATTGACTATGAAGGTTTATATTTTTGCTACCATAGTTGTTTTGGATATGGGCACTTGACCAAAATTAATAGTCTACTTAGGAAAAATAAATATTCTTGTGGGTGCAAAGATTTTATCCCCCAAAACCTCATGGTGTTGGCTGCTGATAAAGAGTGTGCTACTGATAGTGAGGATTCTACCTCCTCTTCTGAAGCCCCTACTTCCCCTACTTCAAAAAAGGATCCTAAAATCTCATCACACTCTAAAGAAGAATTTTTAGTCAACTTAATCTATCCAAAGAAGGTTTTGTCAATTTCAGCCTCCTTGATGGAGATCACATATCTAAATTCTTCTAGTGCAGATACTAATCTAGCAACAATAACAAAAGACAAATCCTAGCCCTACATCCTAGTTTAGGAAGCCTCATCAGCCCTTTAGGTTGAGAACAAGGAAGGATGGTCAGTGGTTCAAAAAAAGGAAAAAGAAATAAAAGCAACAACCCAACCTTCCTATTTGTCTCTCCATTCAAGGGGACCCCATGGTAATATTTTGAAAATCAGGGAAAATGGGGTCAGGGCCACAGGATAAGTTTGGTAGAAACTTCGTAGAAGTTTCCTTGATAAGTTTTTATTTCAGTTTGTTTTTTACAGAAATCCCTATGGTGTGGGTTTCTTTCTACCCATGTAGTTGCCACTAGTATAGGTGTCCCATTAGAGCATTAATGTTTTATTGTTGGTTCTCTCCATTGTATAAGACTACGTGACCTTTCAAAACTTATTCTTTAACCTATCTAATAAAAAAAGATAACATCTTTATTATATCATTTAAAAATGTTTGATGAGAAAATAACTCATACTATTAAATACATAAAAATGTATTAAAATCATCTTCAACATAATATAAAAATAATTTGATTATAAAAATTCAATATCTAATAAATCTTAAAAAAAATTAAAAATAAACATATAACACCAATTTTAATCTAAATTAATTTATCCCATTTTTAATTATCAATAAATTTGCATCAAACATAAAAAAGCGAACCTATGGATGATCTAATCAAAATCATACATTAAAATATTTTTATACGTGATTAATATGTTGTTCCATACCACCATATTGCTTTGACTTGATGTTTATTTC
>JARHVA010007517.1:222500-582500 GCA_037957365.1 Torreya grandis
TCTAAGGAATAGAGAAGTTACACTAATCTAGCAAAGGTAAAGGTAGTAACACCACTCTGCTAATATGATGATAGTAGAGGTAGTATCTGATCTTGTTCTCACCATCCTGCCAACTTAGGGTGATCTTATTTTTGGTTGTCAAGGCAATCTATTTTGGGTCTATCAAGGCAATTCTCTATTTTGTTTGTATACTTGCAAAGTATTAAGATTTGGTAGGATTGAAGGGTAACTCATTAAATAATGAACACAAGGATTTATTTAGGCCAAATTGATTGACATGAGCTTCTTTTTTAGATGATTACTTATATGGTTGTCAAGTTTTATAATGAATTCTCTAAAATTTGTGTGATTGTCTTGATGTAATATTTCATGTACTTTGTTAAAATGTGAGATGTATTGAAGGCTACCACATTAAACTATAATAAGATAGTATAGTGTATATTTCATTAAATATCTTAGTTCAAACCTAGTTAGACATGTTTCCATTAACTTCTTAGACAAACTACATTTTAAGAATGCTTGTGCATTAAAAACAATATATTAAAATTTCATCTGGAAACCTCTTGGGTAGGGAAACTATCTTGGTAGTTAAATAAAGGTGAAATTATTGTCCATTTTTAGGGACGTGTCATTATTTATATAATTAGGTGATTTCCATTAGTTTCTAGGGTTTTCTACCTCAAACTACTGAGGCTTACCTCCACCAAATAATTTATCTACGTATTGAGTTATGAACTAGGGATCCCCATAAAATATAAGTTAGATTTAAAGCCCTATGATTTCTCAAATAATTGTCAAATCAAAATATATTTAACCATACCATTTCTAACAAAAGTAGACTAAATACTCATTATTGAAAAATTTATTTCTTTTAACTATCTCTCTATCTCTCTCATTATATATATATATATAAATATATATATATATATATATATATATATATATATATATATATATATATATATATATACATATATATACATACACACACTGGAAGATATGGAAATCAAGGTTTATATATATATATATATATATATATATATATATATATATATATATATATATATATACACACACACACACACACACACACACATACACACTTGAAGATATGGAAATCAAGGTTTATACACACACACACACACACACACACAC
This sequence comes from Torreya grandis, assembly GCA_037957365.1. Lineage (NCBI taxonomy): Eukaryota > Viridiplantae > Streptophyta > Pinopsida > Cupressales > Taxaceae > Torreya > Torreya grandis. The sequence goes on from JARHVA010007517.1 coordinate 223,656, forward strand.
ACACACCTTGATTTCCATCTCTTCAAGTGTGTGTGTACATGTGTGTGTGTGTGTGTGTGTGTGTGTGTGTGTGTGTGTACACTTGAAGATATATATATATATATATATATATATACACACACACACACACACACACACACACACACACACACACACACACACACACACACACACACACACACACACACCTTGATTTCCATCTCTTCAAGTGTGTGTGTACATATGTGTGTGTGTGTGTGTGTGTGTGTGTCTATATGTGTGTGTGTGTGTGTATTTCCATCTCTTCAAGTGTGTGTGTGTGTGTGTGTGTGTGTGTGTGTCTATATATATATATATATATATATATATATATATATATATATAGACACTTGAAGAGATGGAAATATATACACACACCTTGATTTCCATCTCTTCAAGTGTGTGTGTACATGTGTGTGTGGGTCTGTGTGTGTGTGTGTGTGTGTGTGTGTGTGTGTGTGTGTGTGTGTGTGTGTGTGTGTGTGTGTGTGTGTGTGTGTGTGTGTGTGTGTGTGTGTGTGTGTGTGTGTGTGTGTGTGTGTGTGTGTGTATACACACTTGAAGATATATGTGTGTGTGTGTGTGTGTGTGTGTGTGTGTGTGTGTGTGTGTGTGTGTGTGTGTGTGTGTGTGTAGACACACACACACACACTTGAAGAGATGGAAATCAAGGTGTAGATTTTTTTTTAGTTTGAAATACTTGAACAAAAATTTGACATGCATCCTATGCATCTACATGCAAAATTTATTTTGAATACTGAAGAAACACTTCCTAATCATCTACTCTACCATATCACATTCCATGAGTATACTAATCGGTATGGTCATTTTGAAAAACTATTTACATGTCAACTATCAAAATATTTCATGGATGCATTTTATCAAATAGTTCAAGTTCATCCCTTATGAATTAGGAAAATATTGAATGTCATGTTTCCCTAAGGTAGAAAGAGTTTGATAAATATGACATTTTTTTGCATGAGTGCTTGGATATTTTACAAGAAAGATTCCATGAGAACACACTCCCCTTCATGTCACAAAAAGAATCTAACCTTACATTCTTCTCAAATTTATTGTCGATTAGCTGACACTGGTTTCTCTAATCCCACATATACTTTTTCTACATATGATTTATATTTATAAATATGTGCACACATTAATCCTATGTGATACTCATTCATACCGCAAAGAGTTCTTGCCTTGAATTATTTCAAATTTCTTAGTAAAGTTTTATTTTTTATTAAAATATAATTTGTATATATTTTTACTTTAAATTGTTAAGAAAATAATTAATTTTTGGTAGAGTGTACTATTGTATTTATAAACTTAGAAATGTTACTTTTTTGTGTACTATTTTTAATGGGAGAGTGTACTATTTTAATTTAATTTATTAAAAAATTATGTGTTTTCAAAATTCATTCAATTTATTTATAAACTTAAAAATGTAAAAATATTTTTTACAATCCATAAGACAACTGAAATATAAAATCTTATAAATATTAAATTTAATATTATTATTTTTATTTAGTTAGATATTAATAATTATTTTAACTTTTTAATCTTAAATTTATTTAAATAAGATTAAAAGTTAAAATATTATCATTTTTTTATTAAAATACACAAATTAATTTAATAAAAACATATAGTACAACTTTATTATAAAAAAAAGTGGGTGGAAAATTAACACTAAATTAAAGAAGCTTGGGGGGGGAACAAGTTTAATATAATAAAATATATATAAACATTTTTAATTATTAGGGAATATTTATTCTCCTCTTTTCTGGTTATAGATATTTTATGATATCTGATATTCACTGGGATTCCATCTAAGATCCAAGATTCTTGCTTACAACATTCATGTCTATATTCAAAATAAACTGTTGGAAGGTTGAATGTAACAAATCTTAACTAAATGCATTTTTCAAGAAATTATGATTATGGGATATTCAAATGTTGTTTATCAAGTTTTAATAATATATATTTATTACATAGATTATTATTAGCATCATGCATGGTTAAACAGGGATTTTTATGATGCAAAAAAAATAGGCCAACCTTCTGGAAGGCATAAATTTTCACTCGTAAGTCCATTTGAGCTCTTCAATGAGCCAAAACATCTTATCAAAAAGTTAAATTCTACCCTATGCCACTTTATCCACTTATATTTTATTTTGATATTTTTCAGAGGCGAAACATGATCATGTGAGGGTCTAAAATTAACATTTAATGACTTTTTTGGGAATTTTATATTTTTAGAATTTTAAGAATTGATAGTCAACTTTAGTTGAATTTTGTCTCATAGGCTATTTTTATTATTTATGTTATTCCAAGAAATTTTTAGATCTGCACAAGTTTGCATGCGAAACATATTATAAATAGAGGCTACTAAAAATATATATTTTATTTTAGATTTTCAATTTTTCAAATATTTTCATGTCAACTCAAAATTATGATTGGAAGATTACTTAATCATGGTTTAGGTTTGTAATTATTTCAAGTAATCAATACGAATCAATTCAGAGTATTGTTTCAATATCTTGGCCTATTGGTAATTTTCTTGTTCTTGATAGTTTTTAGGTTCATTATCTAGTATCAGATAAAGTTTGAATCTTAGAGGAGTAAAGAATACAAAGTAGAAGATGAGGTATTGCACATATGAATTAGACTATACAAGAGCTATAGAGGTAAGTTGAAAAATTAATAGAGTTTATCACCAATCCAATAAGGAGACAAGGTGGTGATGATGAAAACACAAATCATTATGAAGAAATCCAGCAGGAAGAAGAATAGCAAGAGTAGCCACCATCAATGGAAGAGAGGATGGTTCATGATTTAGAAGGAAAAATGAAGGAATCGAGGTTGATGTTCCATATTATGGAGGCAATTTTAAACCAAAGGAGTTGATAGATTGGATGAATAGCATGGAGAAGTTATTTGAGTGGAAGACTATGAGAGAAGACAAGAAGGTAAAGTTTGTATGCATGAAATTAAAAGGTCATGCAATGATTTGGTGGGATCACCTATAGAAAGAGAGATAGATAAAACATAAAGAGAAGATTAATTCATGAAAACATATGGAGAAAAATCTGGGGGAATTTTTTTTCTTATGGATTATGCACAAACCATATATAGAAGATTTTAGAATTTGAGGCAAAAAGATCACAGTATACAAGAGTATACATATGAATTTTATAAGCTTTCCATATGAGTGAAGAATGATGAAACATAAGATCATATGGCTACAAGGTATGTAAATGGTTTGAAATTTTATATTCAAGATGAATTAAGCATGCATCGAATACTCAACATGGAGGAGGCTTATCAATTAGCTTTGAAAGTAGGAGAATATATATATATATATATATATATATATATATATATATATATATATATATATATATATATATATATATATATATATATATATATATATATATATATATATATATATATATATATATATATATAATTTCAAAAGGATGTCCATTGGTCCAAAAAGATATAGATCCCATCTAATAATGGGATGAGGTGGGTTTAATACCACCAAATTTGGATTTAATGCCAATAAAGGTGAATCATTATGTTATGTAGAAGGATTTGTAGATCCTATGCAACAGTTACAAGGAGTAAGAAGAAATCTACAGGAAAGTAATGAGTAATATATAGCAACAATGGTTGTCAGAAGAAGATGCAAAGTATTTGAAGAAGGAGAGTTGGTAATGGTTTACTTAAGGAAAGAGATGTTTTCAAAAGTCACATATAATAAGCTAACATAAAAGAAAATTGGACCATGCAAAATTATGAAGAAAATCAATGACAATACTTATATGGCGAGTTTACCACAAAACTTTAATATATCTCTAGTATTTAATTTTTTAGATTTATAGGCATTCCATGGAGAAAATGATGAAGATGAATAAGTGAATGGGGAGCAACAAGTTCCAAATAAGAAAAAAGAAAAAATAGTGGAGGTTTTGAATATGAAGACAATGAGCACAAGGTAAGGGAATTATAACAGGTATTTGGTGTAGTGGGAAGGATTGAAGCAAGAAGACAACACTTGAATTATAGAATGGGAGATGAAGAATATTGAAAATGAAAAATGGAAGTAGTACAATTAGGGCAACTCACAGGAGCTGAGTTAATTTCAACTAGAGGAGAATGATGCAAAAGAAATAGACCAACTTTTTGGAGGCCATAAAATTTGACTTATAACTACATTTGAGCTCTTCGACGTGCCAAAATGACCATATCAAAAAGTTTTATTCTTCCCTAAGCTGCTCTATCCACTTATATTTGATTTAGATTTTTTTAGAGGCCAAATATGATCATTTGAGTGTCTAAAATTAATGTTTAATGATTTTTTGTGAAAATTTTTATTTTTAAAAATAGTATATTTTTAGAAATGGAATGCAAATTCAATTGAATTTTGTCTGACGGCTAATTTTAGTATTTAGGTTATTTTAAAAAAATTATATCCACACGTTATTTCATGTGCTACTTACTATAAATAGTGGCTGCTAAAAATAGACATTTTTTTTAGATTTTAGATTTTTAAATTTTTTGCATGTCAAATATAAATTCTAAGTTGAGGATTATTTAAGCATGGTTTGGGTTTTTTTTTTTTTAAATTATTTCAAGCAATCAATACGAATCAATCCTGAGTATTGTTTCAATATTTTAGCCCACTGGTAAATTTCTTATTCTTGATAGTTTTTGGGTTTATTATTATGATTTTATCTAATGAAAAGCAAAGGAACCCTCATCGATGATAGAAGCCAATGAATCTTCATTGGCCCTTTCATACAAACACATACAAGACAAGTTTGACATAATTTCCCTAATTAAAAGCAATGAGACTTTTATTTAATAATAATAAATAACAAACACTTCATCTTAATAGAAATTGCTATTTATCCTTTCTTGACATTATTAATAACAACAATACCAAATTATAATTTATTACATAAATCACAATGAATTAAGATTTTCCTTCCCATCAACATTTGTTTTTTTAATATGTTTGAGATGTTTTGAGGAAGAAATAAAATCACATTTCTGTAGCACTACTAAAATGAGTCAACGGTGATTTACACTAATTTAGAGGGATCAAACCCAAGTGAGATCGAAAGTGTTATATATATATATATATATATATATATATATATATATATATATATATATATATATACACACATATATATACACACATATATATACACACACACATATATAGATACACACACACACACACACACACACACACACACACACACACATATATCAAATAAAATCTATAATAGTGACATTAATCTATAATTGATTAAATCTAAGAATAAGTGAATTTTATCAAACATATTTTCTTAACAAAATAAAACTAATGTGTCAAGGATTAGTTCCATAACTTAAACTATTTGAGAGAATGGAAAATTTACTTAAGGAATTGAAATGGAAAATAACATGTATTTTTAGGAGAACACATATTTATGGGAGAAAATCTTCTGGGATGTAAAAATCCATTGTGAAAATTATGGTTACGCTTTGTTTCCTTTTGGATTACACTATGACGACATGAGACATTTGCATTATGATTTCTCCAATTTCTATAATTTACTCTTTATTTTTTTAGATTTCCCCTCATTTAACAATGTATAATTCATTTCTATGCATTCTTCTTAGAAGCAAAAATTTAATTGTAAAACTATTTTATATTAAATTAATTAATTTTTTAAAAATACAATTAATTTTAATATTTTTTAGTTGACTAAGAATTTTTATTATATAAGAATGTTCAACCATTTTTTTATGAACAAGATTTATTAATAAACGATATATAATCAATATTTATATTTCTCTTAATTAAAATACTTTTAGCTTGGATAGTTGTTAAGTGGAAGCTTTAGATACAAGAACAACGATAAATTTACATGTAAACTCTACTTTAAATAATTTAAAATATAAAAGCATTTACCCTTTTTGAAAGAACTATTTCTAATTAAATTAAGTAATCTTGTATTGTAGATTTACATGTAAACATATACTAACGATTTATTAATACAAAAATAATTCAAAGGCAAGAACATGTCTTCTTGGATTTTGACCTAGAATTATTTTTAATGATATAATTTATTATTTTTAATATATTATTTATTGTTTAAGCACATGATAATTTCATGATGCTTAAAACCTAAGCTAACTGTACCACAACATGAAGATCAAAGTGAAGGAATTGAAAATCTAGACCCAAGAAATTTAATAGTCAAGTTATTCTTAAACATGTCTTCCAATTTTTTATAGCAAACATGATGCTTTGTATCCTTTCAAATCACTCACAATATTTTTTTACATTGATCATCAATCATATTTAAATTTTTAAACGAATTCATTATCACTTCTTGTACACATTTTCCTATTCGAATTCAGATAATTATTACCAAAACTTACAATATTTAAAATACATCTCTAACACCTATATGAATGTCATACTTATAATTTATAAAATATCATTCAATTATTATTATTTTAAATATATTCATAACATTTGATTAAAAATAATTAAATTATTTATATTACATTTAAATGTAATTGATTTATCTTTAATACAAATGAAGGTAAAGATCATTTAATTTTTTTTTTCCAAAACTTCATAACGTTTTAAAATGACAATTTTTTTTTAAATGACAAGATATTAGTCTCCAATGAAACTCAATGGTTATTAAAAAAAAAAAAAAATCTTATAAACTGAATAGTCAGACGTTTTACATAATATCAATCTCTCAGTAATTGTTATCAAAGATTGCTCTAATAAGACATAATATTTTTTGATGTGAGGAATAAAAAATGTCAAATAATACTTATATAGGATAGTGGAAAGTTGTGTACTTATATGATTATTCATATGGTAATGAAACAAAGAACATTGTAATTAAGGAGTTTAATGTAATATCACAATATGTGTTTTAACTTCATCATTCCACCAAACTTCTAAGAAAACTAATTGTTAATTTGAATATAAAATCACTTCTTAATTATTATAAACGAATTTTTAAATTTATTTTTAATGTATTTTATATAATTTTTATTTATAATTAAAATTATTACATTTATTATATTTTAACAATTACAAAGAATAATGAATTGTTGTATATCTATTCAAATATTCATATAATAATAAAATTTATTTTAAATAAGAATTAAATTCAATTATTGTATAATTATATTTATATTTTTTAATTATAAAATATAATTCATTTTTTGAATACATCTTATTCAATACAAAATAAAATTTTAAATAAAATATCAAAATTTCTAAAAGATTATTATAAATATATAAATTATTTTACATATTTTTTTCTTTTAATATAAATTATAATATTATTTGAAAAATACTATTGAATAAAAAACAGTTGTAAAAAGAATCATAATAAATAAAATCAACTGTCAAATTTAATCGAAGTTCTCTCATATAATTACCTATAGTTAAACCAATTGTATAATTACCTATAATTAAGCTAGTTGTATTTACGATGATAGGCATCAAAATTGCATTATGATTATCTTATAGGTCCCTTGAGTCCACAATAATCTTTTATTCGAAAGCATGTTTCATAATTTTCCAAATTAATAAACTTTAGGATTACTTTTATGAATATAAAAACCATGACTGTCATGATTTTCCAAATTAATAATCTTTAGGATTATTTCTTGAATATAAAAACCATGATTGTCTTGTTCAAAATAGACTGTGATATAACAATCGGCCAACTTGAATAAGATCTAGAACGTAAGGTGACATTTATATGAAAGGAATTAAATAATTATATGTTTAAGCAACAATGACTATTGTTTGACATGTGGTTACATGTGCTCTTGCAAAGGAATCCATATAATCCACAGAAATAACATTTGTTGGCCTTGTTAAAAATAGATAAGGGTGTCTAAATATAATATTAACAAGTTTGATGTTAGTTTTTTTTAATCTTGTTGGGTTGTCAATGTCATGGTCGGTGAAGGAATCAGAGATATCAGTGCGATGATTCTGATTTTGGGGAATCACCTCAGATCATATTGTGTGTGTTTGTGCTACCCGATTGAACATTCGCCATTGGTGATGGGGAAAGAAGGTCCAAATGCAAGTGAAAATGGAAGGGATGTGAGAAAGAGTAAGTTGGGAATGTGGGAAATGAAGGTTCAAATGCAAGTGCAAATGGAAGGGGAACTAAGCACTCAATCAATATAGGTGTAAGAAAGAGCAAGTGGGGGATGTGGGTGTCAGAATCAGAGAGCCCATGAAGAAGTGGTGTCTATGGCTGGGCTCATTCCCTACGCCAGAAATGGCAGCCCCTGCACACGATGCAGCAACTTTCGCCCTAAGAGGGGAGTGTGCCATTTTCAATTTCCCTGATTGGATTCACTCCCTTCCTCGCCGTACAACATCCTCGCGGGCAACAGACATGCAGGCTACTGCTGTCAAAGCTGCATGCTCTTCTTCACACCCAGAATAAGAGCTACCTCAGATCTGCTCCAACAACTATGATGATAATACCGATAATTTTTTACGCACACAACTCCTACACAAGCCGTGCAAAGAAGCTGAATCCGGTGATATTGCAGGAATTTTTAACAGCCGTGAGGTGGTTGATTCAGGGCTGGATTGGCCAAGCTTGTAATGAACATTGCAGATGGAATATCCTTTGGATCTTTTCTGCTCTATCATAACCAATTCATTCCAGAGGAGGAACGAGATCACCAGTTTATATCTCTGTAGATTTTCACTTGAATTTATCTACTTATTAGAGGGATTGCCAAGGTAAGGTTACACAACTATGCTTAGACGTTGAAAAATGTAAATAGCACCCAAATGTAATGACTTTCAAGTAGACGATTCAACCTTATAAGAGATGGGTTATTGTATACCATTACTTATGAAAGATAGGTATGCAAAGTGACTCTTACGTGAGCTAAATATTTCTTCCTACCACATCTTTAATGTTTATAGTTTAATTTTTATAGAATATGAAAATATTAAATTTTTTAAAATTAAAATAAATTGTTTCCTAATAATATAGATTAAAAAATAGATTTATAAATTTTTTACATTATTACGAACATGTATAAATTAATGTAAATGTAAATTCAAAAATTTCTGTACAAATTAAGAGTGAATGATTTTTCAAACTAAGAGTGAATGATGCTTTAGTTATAAAAGATTTTTTTTGGTTTGCTTGTGTACTAATGATGTTAATCTAGTTTTGCCAAAATATCAAATGTTGATGAACAATATACCGTTAAATACTTTATAAGAACTCTGTACGTAGATCTATTTCTCAATATTGACCTTTAACATCCACAATCGAAGATAAGCTCAGATGTGGGTTTGATACTTGAAAGAGTTATAAAAGCTAGGATTAATTTTTATAGAGCAAAACATTCTAAATTAGAAAGGTAAGACAATATTTTTAGTTTTTTAGAATTGTTAAGTCACTTTCCAATGGTATGTTATGATATTTGGATTAACGATAAACCTTCACAAAGCTGGGATCGGGTTTAACTCAGAATATAGGTGGGGTCCAGGTCCCAACAAACAAAGTAACAATCAAGATAACTGAAAGAACCCATAATCAAAAGGTGCACGCGTGAAAAAAACAGAAACCTTAAAAACAACCAGTTATGAGAGGATTCACAAGTTGCTAATTTTTCATAAATTCATTCTCTTCATCATGATTCCTGATCTTATAAAATAATTCAGTAGGGGGATGACTTAGAACTTTGTCATCAATCCTCCAATAACCAGAACCATCTGTGAGTTCCTTTCCTTTGAAATTGCTATCTTGCAGGGTACCCTGGATCACAGGGCACAAGCCCCTAAGATGACCCAAATATCCTGCAATAAGAATAAATAGTTTTTTCCTTTTCATACATAATAATCTGATTCCAGGAACCCAGAGCAGATTTGAGCTAGATAGAACTAGGAAGAGATTTCTAATGAAGCTAGTACAAGGGCCTGAGCTGAGACCAACCATTTTCGTGAATGTGTGATTGAGTCGATAGCCACCAACTCACCGATGGTTTCTACGATGCTTCTCAAAACCTGTTCATCCCAGCACGTAAGAGGAAGGCTTGGGAGGTTAATCCATAAAGGAAACTTATCCATCTTAAGAACAACGGGGGACCAATGTAGCTTCCATGGTTGAGAAACAAGAAAAGCTTTACCCATTAACGATGGGCCTTCACTAAAAATCTTGAGATTATCTTCCTTGCGATCAAAAGGAAACAACAATATGGTGTTAAATTAAGCTTAAAACTCGACCGTTTTTTTTTTCCTCTTTTTTTTTTTTTGGGTTGTTCTTTTTGGTTTCTTTCTCTTTTTTGGGTTTTTAAGTTATATTACTGCATTTTAAGTGGGTTATATTTTATTTTGTAATACCCTATACAAAAGATAGATGGTGATTTTTTTTTAAAAGATAAAGCAGCCCCATAAAGTTTGGGAATGTTGTAGTCTTGGGAAGTAGTATAGGGAAGCATTTCTTGTTGGTAAATCATAGAGAGCAAGAACTCCTCTTGAAAATGTACACTTAGGGTTGTGTTGGCTCTTTTAAACTTGTGTGAGGTAATATGGATGCCTTTAATAGTAAATAGTCATGTATTTTATACTTTTATTTAAGAGGAAAATGTGGATTTATTTCTTGAAATCAAAAATCAAAATCTTTTAACATTTTCAAGCTGTTTAAAGAATTGGTGGAGAAATAAATGGAAATTATGTGAAAGCAATATGTTCAAAAATTAAATAATACAATAAGTAATTACTATTGAAATTAAACTTTGTTATTCATAAATCTTCTTTAGATGTACATAATTTTTTTTCTTGAACAAAATTATGTGTCACAAAACAATTGTTGGTCCAAGCTTTTCTTGAATATTCATGATAAAAAATCTATATTTCACCATTATTTTTTCAAACTTATAGACATCTTTGTTTTCAAGACAAAAACATTGTTTTAAATCTATTCTAAAGTAGACTTAATTTTTTTAATAAATAAATATATTTTAAATCCTTTTTTATTTTAGTTTAAAAAATTAATATGTTATGCTTTATTTTGTTTTTAACTTTATTTATAGTTTATATTTATTTAAATTAAGAAAAAGAGGAAAGTTTGATTTTCTAACACCCTTCCTTAAACTTAACTCTATCAAAGATATTACATCTAAATTTTCCTAAAGTCTTTCAAAATCATCTTATACCAATGCTTTTGTAATGATATTTGCAAACCATTCTTTTGACCTAAAAAATTCTAAACTTATCTCTCGATGTCTAATAATTTCCCTAACAAAATTCCACCTTATGTGAATATGCTTGCTGATTCCATACAATATTGGATTTTTTTAAAATATAGGTGGACATGTTTTTAACAAAAAAAATATTGATCCATTTCATTTTAAATTTAAATTTGATAAAAACTCTGTTCTAAAATATCTTAAAAAATTCTAAAGCTGTAACTATATACTCAGTGTCAGTTATAGAAAGAGTGATAATAGGTTATTTTTTAGAAGCTTGTGAAACTACCCCTAATCAAAGGTGAAAACCATAACTAGAATTGTTCTTCTTATCATCAACATTACCTGTCCATTCACTATGTATCCAAAAAAATAAAATCATCTACTAGTGTATATAACATACAATGATTCTTAATCCCTTTTAGATATCTTAAAATTAACTTCTAGACCTGTAGGGGAGTATCCTTTGGATATTCCATGGACCTGGATATTAAGATTACTACATACTTAATATTAGGGCTTGTAGTTGTCAAATACATCAAGATTCCAAGAAATATTTTATAAAATTTTTGGTTTGCATCATTGCTACAATAATGTTTTCTCAGATTTTGAATGACAACAATCAATTTGGTGTTGTTTTACTATTCAACATTCTAGACCTCTTCAAGACATCATATGCATATTTGGTTGAACATATAATATTTTATCATTTGTTTGATCCACCTTAATAAAAAAACATATATCTTAATGAACCCAAAATATCGCATCTAAAAATACTTTTTCATTGTTTATATGAACTTTTTAATCAATAAATTCTATTTCTAGACACAATTAAGTAATTCTTGTATAGGAAAACTATTACAATATCACCTTGATTATTTGCTTTCATGCAGAGAGTTGATTTAATATTATTCTTTCTCAAGCCATCAGATGTTGGCACAACAAAGGATTCCAACCCAAGCTTAATGTGGTTCTTAAGCCAAGAGGATCAAAAGATGTAGGGATTGGCACTATTAGTAGATCATTCCCATCACCCAATGTGAAAGGGAACAATCTGAGCCATTAAAAGAATGCCTTATGGCTCATGTACTAAGTCAAATATAATCCATGATATCATATTTATAAGCCATAACCATGAATAATAAGTGATATTTACTAAAAAAAATTATATCAATCAATGTGGCTATACCAAGCCCTAGGTGTTTTTTTGAGTCCATATAATACCATATTCAACTTATAGAATTTGTTTATTCAAATAATCAAGTGGTTTCTCCACATAAACCTATTCTTCTTAGAATCCATTAAAAAAATTCAAAGATTACATCCATCTAATAAAATTTCCAATTGCGCTCAACTACTATTTCAAAAAATGCTTTCATAATGTCCAATGTTTCTATAGTGTTAAAGTTTCATTATAGTCTATTTTGGGATTTTACAAAATCCTTTTAAAAAATAATATTGTCCTATGTTTCTCAATCTCTTCATTTACAATGTATTTAGTTTTTAAGGCCAATTTGACATTAACTACATTACCTTATAGTAGAATATTTATTAAATCCCAAGTATAGTTTTTCTCAATTGAATCAATTTTAACATATATTTATTCTTTTCATCTACTATTCTCTTTTTTCTTCCAATACATACTCATGTGTATATGCAATGTATTCAAACACACTCAAATTTGACACACTATGTTTCATCATACTACATTCTTCCTATTACATCCCCATGGGATCCACCTAAAAATACATGATTTTTTATTTATTTATTTTGAAAAAATGTTATTTTATTAAACTTCATCATGAGGATGTAATTAATGATCTAGATAAAACATTCTAAATAAGTCAACCGTAAATTAAGTATGTGATATATATCCATCATTTATCACTATGATCATGAGAAACACATCATAACTAAATATAGAATGCAATTACAGATATCCAACCATGGTTGGTATAAACATACAACCACTTCAATCAATGTATAATAATTAAATAATTACATCTCATCAAAATAATGTCTCAATAATAATAAATATAATATAATGTATAAGATACAAGATACAAGGCTCCATGGAGAACGAGTGCTCAAACTCTAGTATCTATGGCAATCTTCAATGTTGTCTCTAAATAAGTAGTACTATGAGGAGGAGAGCATCATCCAAGCACTTTTAAACATTGACCATAAATCATTGATCTCCCACATAATCTCTCATTAGGGAATGGTCTTCCATTAACGAATGAGTAGATAACGACAGTGTGGTAATCCAAAAAGGCAATCTAGTACCCATGTGTTTTATTATTTTTAAAAACATATAGTGTACTATAAATAAATATGTTCTAGCATGATATCACACAAATATATAAATTCATATTTATTAAATGATAATGTTTAACTAACATTACTTTTTCCAAAAAAATTAATAGTTATTGATCTTTAAGATTAGTCAAATTCATACACACCACTTGATCAAATTACCTTCATCTAGAAATGGTGATGCTAGCAAGCTAATGAAGTCCATATCACTATTTATTCAGTACTAGTAATATAAGATTTGGTTAATACACATATAACCAATAAATTCATACATATTACTTCCTATTAATAGGTATAAAACATGTTAAAGACAAGAATAGCCAACATTTAGTTCATCAAATATATGAATTAATCTCCATAATATTATTTATCATATAAATAATATGCAAACAATTATAATTTATACCAATCAGGTATAATATATATTAGACTGCGTATTGTATTTTCTATAAGTAGATACAAATATAGTACTTTATAAGACAAACAATAACATCATAGTCTATAATTTTCAAATACACACTACTCAATTTCAATAGCTAGTCATAATATTTTCAGAGAATCCTATAACTCAAAAACCAATTTATAACCTATATGAACATAATATTTTATTTGAACAACTTATTATGTTTCTAGAAGACTATATTCATATTTTTATATTTTCCTATCCCTCAAAATTCTTATGATTTATTTTAGCTATAGGTATAGGCTTATGACCCACTACACCTATATATATGTTATATTTTCATATGAATACTAAAGTTTACAAATATATATATATATATATATATATATATATATATATATATATATATATATATATATATATATATATATATATATATATGTATATGTATATATATGTATATGTATATATATGTATATGTATATATATGTATATGTATATATATGTATATGTATATATATGTATATGTATATATATGTATATGTATATATATGTATATGTATATATATGTATATGTATATATATGTATATGTATATATATGTATATGTATATATATGTATATGTATATATATGTATATGTATATATATATATATATATATATATGTATATATATATATGTATATATGTATATATATATATGTATGTATGTATATATGTATGTATGTATGTATATATGTATATATATGTATATATATGTATATATATATATGTATATATATATATATGTATATATATGTATATATATATGTGTGTGTGTGTGTGTGTGTGTGTGTGTGTATATATATATGTATGTATGTATGTATGTATGTATGTATGTATGTATGTATGTATGAGTATTTGTACAATATAGCGTTTACCATATATAAGTACACAAATGATATATAAATACTATATCAACGGTCATTTATATTTCTTAATCAAGAACTGCATATGACTTCAACAATCATTATAACTTTCTTTCTCACAAAATACGTTGACAATATTTATAAGACAAGGGATTCAAAAATGTAATTCACTTTCATAGTTTTTTTCCCTAACAAAATAGATTTTCATCTTGATATATTCAAAATGTATATAAATTCATACATAGGTTCTCAAGACAACATATTATTTCATATTATGATTCACATTTAAGTAATTGATAATATACAATTTTATCTTATATGATACACTAAAGTTTCATCAAATATATAAACATACAGATTAATAAGGTTGTTACAATATGCTAGTTAGAATCTATGCTTACATCTAGATATATGTATGTATATGTATATGTACGCATATAAAAGTTCATATATTCTCATATAAACATATTTTGTATATTTACACACCTTGCAAAACATATACTACATAATAAAAAATTATTGTTCTATCATCCTTACAATATTATTCATTTTTATTAAAAAAACTTATGTGCTTCTAACGAATATTTTACCTTTCATGAAAACGGAACCAATTTCTATATATAATTGTCTAATTTTATTTAAATTCTTATTAAATGAATTAGCATACTTCATGGAGGTGAATCCCTTATCCATTACTAACCATATACTAATTAAGTTAAGAAAAATAATTATTAATAAATTGTAATAGACAATTGTATATCATTTATAATTTACATAATCACCTCTCTAATTCTCATATTAAAATAGCTTGATGTACCAATACTCAGATGTAATAATTATTTTAAATTGTATTTGAACCCCTTTAGGAGATGCCTAGCTATGCTCATCCAAGTGGCATAATGGAAACATTTCTCTTTTTGTGGGTAACGATTTGGTGAGATGAATCTCTAGAGGGGCTAGTTCCCTTGATGCACTCTTTGAACTACTTTCTTAGCTATCAAATTTGGATGAAAAGGGTTAATTAACAAAATAAGGAAAAATAAAAGGTGATTCACCAATATTTTATTTCTTCCTATTGACTGAAATTATACTACTTAGAGCTAAACAAAGATTCTTTCACAAAAACTCTCAATTCAAGTTGTATTGTCACATCAATTTTTTATATGCTAATTTCAAGAGGTATTTTTATTTTTAGGAGGGTAATAGATGATTATTTTATGGAATAAAATCATGAAATACATTTAATACACCCATAAACTTATAAAATAACACTAATAAAGACCTGTAACAATTACACTTTTACACACTTGGTTAATAATTAAGGATAACATGTAAGAAAAGATCATCTTCTACTAGACAAGACCAAAAATATTGAAATAAAAATAATTTTTCCAAAATATAAGTAGGTGAAATCACTTATTTTTCTTCAAAATTCATTCGATTACAAAATTGTCTAGGGTCTCATCATTAACCAATGCAAGCTGCTAAGAAGAGCCAACAGAGTCAATATTTATAGCCTTTGGGAGAAGAACAAGAAAAGGGAAGTCCAAAGGTCACTTGGATTCTTTAAAATTTAAGAAAAAAAGGTTAAAATTTTATTATAATTATGATATGGAATAAAACATGAAATATGAGGAGGCCCAAGTGGGCATACAAATCATGAAACCTATGAAAAGTGTCATAAAACTCCTTATCTTGGCTCAGAATTTTGCCTCCATAATTTGAATTTTTTTGAATGTCTCAAAACTAACTAGGGATAGGTATTATGATTTTAATGAAAGGAAAGGACTTCAATCATGCCTCTCCATGAATTTTTTGTATTTATACTCATCTAAAAACTCTTAGAAGGAAGCCATCACTACCTACAGTCTAAAAAATTTCTTTTTAGTCACCCCTTACACTTGACCTCAAAATTGTATTTATATTTACATTAAAATACATATAAATGAGTAAATGACACTTTTAAATAATTTCCATGTCCTTATAAAGCTTAGGCACACCTTAAATGGGCTCACACTTAGATTTTTCACCCTTCTCACCCTTGTGTCCACTATGCCAGTTTTGACTGGATAAGATGAGAGCCATGGTTTGGATAATTAGGAGTTTTTAATTATATATAAATGAAATATGGAGTTATTAAAATTACTAATATTCCATCTCAACTTTATTTTATCTTCAAACTCCTCTTCTAGCCTACAAAACACATAAAATGGTCAAAAATACCCCATTTTTCACCCTGTTCGTACAATTCCATACAAATCAAATGCATGGAAGGAATCCTAAGTGAGTCCTATACAAGTTTAAATATATTTAATGATTAAAATATGTCATCTAAATATATTTTCAAGCTTTTTTCCTCCATCAAGTCTTGACTGAGGGTTTACTAGGGTTTTAGGTAGTTTTTGTTGTTAAGCTTTGTTCATAAATATTTGACATTAGAATTTCAAAAAAATTACCAAAAATTGATTATAATTTGCCTTTATAATCCCTAAGAATTATTTTGGTTACTATGAAAAACCTTTAGGAGATATGGACACTTGAAAATACCCCATCGAGCTTGTCTATACGCTTTTTTGCATGCTTGGATTCTCACTGAGATATTTTTTTTATAGGTTTATATGCATACTAAAAGTTAAAAAATGTCTATTTCCACCTCCTCAAAATGTATCAATCAACTATATATTAATCCAAGAGTTAGAAGTGAATATGGACCCCAATTGGTTCTAGGTCCCTTAAAGGACTAAAAGGGTTTAACATGTAGCTTGCAAGTTTGAACTACTTGAACTGATATATCATGTATGGGATAGTATATCATGCTTATTAATACTCTATTAAAACATTAAAAATCAACACACAACCTCCCAAGTACTCCTCTTCTTCTTTTTCCCTCATTCACCAACTAGGCCTAGTGAATGTTTGCCTAGTTGGACTGAGTGCAGGGGTATTTTGGTCATGTTGAAATGTATAAGCCTTAATTAGTGATTTTATAGAATTTAATTTTATTCCATATAACTCTTTATATGTTTATTATGGTTTCGAAAGCTCCATATCAATCCCTTTTCACATTTTGTACTCAATAACTTGCTTTGTTAAACCCTAATTTTCCTAGATTGGCTGATCTCTGAGACAAAATAGTGAAGTATAACCCTCATCCGCAAGGGAAAGTTAGAATTTTTTGAGTTTTTATAGGTCATGATTATTATTTTTACCAAAATTTTTATCTATATTCCTTGATATAGGTGCCTAATCAGCTCAAAATGCCCAAAAAAGGCCTCTAAGAAGCCCATTTTCTTGCTTTTTCTTCAAATCCTCCTTAGAGTGACCTCTCCAAGTTTTAAAAAAATGATAATAGGCTATATAAAAATGTTTCTCATATTTAATTAATGGTCATTAATCTTTACGTTCACCCAGAAACACTCTTTTTCATTGGATTTCTCATACTTGCCTATTAAGTAAAGAGGTTTCTTGGAGTAACTGTATGGACTGGTGAATTTTGAACAAGTAGGAAAGGTATATGGTCATCTTGGAATTTTCGTGTGCTTATGAAAACATCTTTTATCCTATCATGACCAAAATTTCATTACTTGTAACTCTTTTTTTTTATCTCTTTAGCATACTCACCTCTTACCCTCACCAAGACTGTACCCTACTGAAGGAACATATAGGGGTTTAGGGAGGTATATATAGGTGTTTTTCATAATTTTTGGAGCGTATGAAGTCCCTAAATATCTAAATGGATATGTTCATGTTTCATTTCATTAGGTTCAATTTCTCTTCAACCCCTCAATTACATTTTTAGCCTCAATACTTAGTCTCTCCATACTTAAGTAAGCAACCTTATTTATTGACCCTACCTATAGGTTAATTTTCTTTAGCTGAAGTTGATAATTATATGTTTGGACTTACCTTGAATCCATTGTGGTCACAATTTACTTGTATGAGCTAGCATTCACCTATTTAGAGTTTTAAAGCACCATTGAGGCATAAAGTTTAGGGTCATTGGTTTGACTGGGATACATGCCCTTTAAATCTTGCTTGTAGGTGCATCTAAATATTTTGACATAGAATATTATATGAAAATACTCTTTATTGACCCAATGAGGAAAATTTTATAACCAATTATACATGAAACTCACCTTCTATGCTCTTTAGGTTCACAAATTTAACATTCCTGTCATAACTAAGACACCCATGTTATAGGTGTGTGCCGAGATCCAATTGTGCTCATTCCTAATGTTTATAGGTATTAAATAAATCCTTATAGGTCAAAAACTTGTATTTTAACTAGTATTCTCATTTGAAAATCTTAGGACACTACTTTAGACAATAAATTGGGTCACTGTCCTAACTGAGATACCCTATCCTGAAGACCTTACTATAGATGTAGTTCAGCTTATGAGGAGTTGGTCATGATGCTTATAGGACTTATTTGGATCCATAGGAACCATTTGATATATTATTATATATTTCACTCACTATAAATTCTCTTTGGACTCCTTAATTAAGTCTCCTTTTTGCTATGACTGAGAAACCTTATTTTTGACTAATGTAGGTCTTTATTCCCTATTAAAAGGACACTTATAGGTGGCCATAGATACTTCAAGGCCATGTCTCAATCTTATCTTATTATCCTTCAATAAATTTATACTAGTCATGAGGATTTTTCCTATTTTCTTCTTTATATACCAAAAGACCATTCAAGATTTGAAACCTTTAGACACTAATGGAGTATTTCAGTGTTTTTAAGGGGATATTTGAGTCCCTTCATTTCCATCTTCTCCTCATATTTTGATACTCATATTTGGCATGTAAAATATCTATGATAGGATATATAGGATTCAACTATTTAAATGTCTTAAAATCCTTTACCACCATGTTTTAAGATAATCACAAAAATCCCCTTGACCTTTGTTTTGAAATTTTAGTGAAAACTTCCCTAAACTTAGTCATGATCTTTAAACATGATTTCACACTTATTATTTCCATTTTGATAGTTTATATGGGTCTTTCATGGTTATTAATCATACCAAAATACTAAGGAAGTGTCAATTTGTTTCCACTTTCCCATAAAAATGTTTTAATCTTATACTCAGCCAACTATAGATAGATATTTTGGTGCACAAACAATGAGTTGAATATGAGAAATATGAAACTATCCATTACTATGAAATTTATATGATCCAATAAAACATGCCATTACACATCTAGTAATGCTAAAATGTTGGAACACACATCAACCTTCTCAAACCTCAGTGTGATATTAGTAAAGGCCCTGTAGGTGTGGTTTGGGCATGTTATATAGGTAGGGCATGGAATGGGAAAAAAACATGTTTGTGAATAGCTTCAAAACAACTCACATTCATTTCCAAACTTCAAGTACATGATATAAATTAGGGAAACTTTGAAATAAATTATAAAACATATTCTCCAACATGAAAATCACTTGCATATACATGGAATAGAGTAATTAGGAGCATCAAATGATTGTTCTAGCATGGTGAATGAACTTGTGACCACACTTGTACCTTTTTCAAACATCTAACTGGAATATTTAAAACCCTTTATGTATTTAAAAACTATTAAACAATAATTATCATCCCATGAATAAGTTGAACAAGCTTTAATCTTATGCCTACAAGTGAAGTTGGGCAAAGAGTTGACAATGGAGAAAGACAATATTACAAGCTACCCAAAAGTTGACATGGTGAAACCAAATAAATAAATAAGGTGGATATATGAGCTTGAGAAATATTTAAAATCATTTACCAACTACATGAGACCCATACAGGAGAATAACACTTTGAAAATAAGAACCTTGATTGAGACTACACATGGTGGTACCTTCCTATAGCATGGACTAAATTTATCCTAAAAACATCATGAATAACTAAAATAAAAATTAAAAACTTTTTATGAGGTATAAACTATATTTTATAACAAACATCACTAATTGGTTCATATGGATTTGACCAAAATGAAACAAAATCTTGAGGGTACATGAAATAAGTACTAAAAAAATATAGTCAACTTCATGAGGATGGATCATGAAGAAAAAGACAAATTTATATATATATATATATATATATATATATATATATATATATATATATATATATATATATATATATATATATATTTAAATGAATATATTTGAGTTTAATACAACCTCCCAAAATTATTTGTTTTAAAACCTCTTCAGTTATTTGTACTGAGCAAAATCCTGAAGGTCACTTTTGCATGTCTACAAAACTAAGAAAGAAGCATAATGGTTTTGGATTTAAAATGAAACTTAAAGATAAAATAAATGTATAAATTATTTTTATTAAGGTGAATATTCATTCCATGATCTTTTCCCATTTGTCACACTTCCCCATGGGTCATACAAATGTCATTTTCTCACCTTTTAAGTTAGTTTCTTGGTTTTCAGTTGGACAACCTATAATATTCAAAGGTAAATAACATGTATTTTAGTTAAAATAGACTATTTTATGTTTTAAAGTAAAATAGGATACTTGGTAACCTTGGGAACTATGCCACTTGCATTTATGACTCTTAAAAGCACATTCAATAATCTAAAATGACAAATAAGCTATAAAAACCATGACTAAGGGTATAAATACATTAGAAAACATAAATTTAACCATAATATATCCTATGAAAAATATAAATACCCATAAATTTATATAAAAATAAGTTTTTTTACTATAAGGGTCTGTGTTTGACTTAAAAGTCAAACTTAGTCAATAAAATGGTGATTCATAAGGGTAGTATGCCTACTATACTAAAGACCAATAGAATTATATTATAATGGGACAAGGAAGTCAATGATTTATTGAAAACACATACACATAAATTTCCTATAACACACAAAAAACAACCACAACACACCAAGCAAACACAAGACAAAGAGAGACACAAACAAGACTCACACATGTGCATAAACGCTTAGGGAAACAAGGAAAACAATAAACTATGTACAAAGAGAGAGAGAAGATCCTTAGTATAAATTATTTAGATATATCCCATTTAATATGATATGAATCTCCCCTCCATTCAATTTTGAGAGTTGGGAAGCATTGTGTTACTTGCATTGGATGATAACATTAGGATCACTCCATAAAGCATAAAACTTTGTGTGTTTTCCAAATTTAGCCCTATATTCATCCCATTTTAGAATAATGTATCACTATTGGAATATTATTTTCATGTATTTATTGTAAAATTATCTCTTTTTTGGATCTTGGTGAGTTGTCATAATTTGCATAGCTTGATCTCTTCTCTTCAAGATCCATTAACTCACACACCCTGACTTTCATGATTTCATTCTCTAAGTGAGATCTAAGGTTGGTAGCTTAAGTGAAATAGGTAATATGTATTCTTTCCCTTAAACAATTGTATATGGTGAGTTTCAAATTTCTCTCTTGGGGGTAATCCTATTATCCCAAAGAGTTGTCTTCAATTTGAAATGCCAAGTCCTTTGGTTTTCCTTCATTGTCCTATGTATGATCATAATTATATTGTTATTGGTGGAATTAGATATTCGATTCCCTTGTGCATAATAGTTGGATTAAGTAATAACATAGATTCCATGTTTCAAATCCCAGTCACTTGTCCTCATTTCAAGGAAAACTAACACATTGTCTAAAATCATTGTTGAAGGATCCCCAAACCTTGTCACTATGCCTTCATATAAGTCAAGAACTAAATTTTCATTTGCTTCCTTAAGAAATTCATCCTCCACACATATTTTAATGACTTCATATAAGTCAAGAACTAAATTTTAATTTTCTTCCTTAAGATATTCATCTTCCACACATATTGTAAAGTAATCTATATCAATCAACACTCACTTGTAGCTAGAACTAGAAGGTGGGTTGATTATGCCTATGAAATCTAGACCCCATTGCATAAAGGGTTTGTCAACATGTATTGGATGAAAAGGCAAGGATACAATATTTTTATAACCATCAAAGATATCACATTTTAAAAACTTCCTTACCCAATCTTGGTGTCTTTGAACAAACTAGTCCAAAAATATCTGGCTCTCATTATCTTAGTAGTTGTGGTTTTTGGAGCAAAGTGACCACCAAATGGTTCATCATGAAACTCAAATAATATTTTATAAACCTGATCTGATTCCAAACACCTTAATAACACAATTAATAAGTCCTTCCTAAACATAAATCCATCAAAAAGTACATAAGGAATAGATTATAATCTAAATTACCTTCTTTTATCTATATCTAAGCCTTGTGGACACTCACTAGTTTGAAGAAAATGGATCATATCTTGTGTCCAACCTCTCATGGATGAATATTTAGTTTTCATAGGTCATCCTAAATTTATAGAACAACCACTTTTTGTTCCTTCAATTCTAAATCAATATCCTCACATAAACCCTTCCCTTTCACTTGCTTGTTTGTCTTGATTTCTACATCATACTTCATCACTTTTGTGATCCAACCAGCCGTTTTTTCATTCAAATATCTTCTTCAAATAATGTATTTGACACTATGTTTAGGTACCAATATGTGAATCTTGTTGTTATATAACATATGTCTAAACTTCTTTAGAATTATAAAAAAATAAAAGTACTTGCTTCTCAACATAGGTATATCTTACCTCATATCCTTCTAATCCTTAACTAAATAAGGCAATAGGCTACTCCATAGTCTCTTAATTTTATTGAGTAAGCATGGTATATATTACCTCCTCATTTCCAAAGGTATACAAGTTGAAGTGCTTTGAGAAATTAGGACTTGTAAGATTTTGAGCTTGGGCAACGGCTTGTTTAATCTCTTCAAAACTTTCCTTCATTATTCTTGTCCAAGTGAAAACTTCATCCTTACTTAACATAGATGTTAGAGTCTTGAATAAATTATACAAAAAAAGAATTAACCTCCTTATGAAATTAGTTTCACCAAAGAAAAGTTTCAAATCTTTCTTATGTTTAGGCAAAGTAATGCAAAGATTGTAGTCACCCTTTCAGGATCTATGGATAGGCCCTTCTTTGAGACAATGTGTCCTAAAAGTTTCCATTCATGGATAGAAAATACACACTTATTTGGGTTAAGAGAGATTTTAAACTCTCTACATCTCTTAAAATCTACCTAAGGTGATTCAAGTGATCCTTTGTATCCTTAGAAAAAACTATGACGTCATCAAGATACACCAACAAAATGTCATTTTTTAGTCCTTGAAAATCCATATCCATTGCATGTTGAAATTTAGCTCTAGTATTAGAAAATAAAAAAGGAATTTTAATATAATCATATTTACCCAATTTAGTAGTAACTATTGTCTTATATTGATCACTATCTTTTACCAAAATTTGATTATACCTAGAATATCCATCAAAGAGAGAAAATATTTCAGTACTTGCTACAATCTACAAAATTTTCTCCATGGAAGGAAGAGGATAATGGTCCTTGAAATAAACTCTATTCAAGTCCCTAAAATAAACACAATCTAATTTACCCATTATTCTTCCTAATAGGGAGTATGTTTTCCAACCAAGATGAATGCTTAATAGGAAAAATGATTTTGGACTCAATAAATTTAGTAAGCTCCTTATTCATGACAGGCTCAATCTTATGATTTATTGGACTTTGTATTTTCTTTATAGTATTAGCATTCTCATCTATCTCTATGGTATGTTTAGCTATGTTTGGATCAAATCCCTTAAAATCACTATATTACCATGTAAAGACATCAAAAAACTCCTTGTATAACTCAATGAAACCATGTGTTTCCTCACTAATACATACCTTCCCAAGTGAAAGCAACTTATCCTTGAAGATTTGTACTTTATCATAGTTTCCTTTATTAGTAGACATGATTACCTTTTATTTCTCTAAATAATCATCATCATTTAAGATAATCTCAAGTGTGACTAAGCCTTTAGGATGCTTGTTTAACCTCAATTGTATAATATACCCTTCATATTGTTGTTGTAGTTTGGATTGATTCTTGGAAGAAAACTTAACCTCCTATTATATAAAAAGTTTTATTTTTTGGTCATTATCAAACACATGCCAATTAGTGATGTTATAAATTATGGAGGGCATTATAATCACCTTGAGATGTGGTTGGTTCTTATCTTCTCTTATCCCTTTTGGAACATCAAACTAAGCTTCAATTACTGCCAACCTATCAACATGTTTATTGTATTATCTTGGGATAGATTGGAAGTTTAAAGCTTGTAAATCCTTCACAAGATCCCACACTCTATGCATATAGGACTTAATTAAAGAGTTCCTAGTCATATTTTGGCCTCTTTCTTCATTCAAAATCAACTCCTTGTCACCATACACTTGTATCTTTCACACCTCTTTTCCTAGCCCACTCAACGCCATGAATAAGGGCCTCATATTTTTCCATATTATAAGTAAAAGAGAAGTGAAATATGAAAGTGGAATAGTACCTTTATTTGGATGGGGAAACCAATATTTCTCCACCACCTATGCCAAATTTACTTCTAGATCTATCAAAGATAGCTACAATAAACCACCCATGCCTTCACTTAGCTTCATAAATATTGACTTGGAAGAGTCCTCCTCATGAATGAAATCCACTCCAAGAATATCTTACTCCATTAATTTATAATAATGTTCATCCCCCATTAATATAAATACAAATTAGAAACTCCTTCAAGAGAAGATGTTAGAGATTGATATATGTGAAGTTCTTACTCATTAATAATGCATAATTGACATTTTACACTTTAGGAATGTAAGGATATAAGTTATTTTTATGGATAGGCTATGATTAAATATTCACCTTGGTACCATACTTTATCCTAAAACTCATATAGAAGCATTTGGCTACCAAGTATCCACCTATCTTGGCTGTAAACTCTCTTGACAAACAAAGAGCAAAGTGTGGAGGTAAAGTTACCACAAACACATTATGAGGGATGGAAAAATTAGGATAATAATTTAAAATAAATTTTAAATCCTTGAATACTACCATGTCCTTTTCTGGTGATCCATCCAATTGTAGGATTCCTTTAGCCATTAGTTCATACTTGAAGCCTAGTTTATCCACTATAGACTTGGGCATAACTAAAGTACTAGCCCCACTATATATGATATAATTACGAAATAAGAAATGAAAAATGATTAAATATAGGTAAAAAAGAATATTATTATTATTTTTATTTAGTTTTACATCAATGGGATGATTTTCATTCATGAAGACAACATTCTCGTTCCTAGTTGATCCAACTTGCTTACCTAGTCCTTACAATTCCTTTTGAAGCATATATTTTTGTCCCAATACTATCAATGAATAAAAGAAGGAAATATTTATATGTAAATTTTCCATTTGATCCATAAAATCTATATAAATATCACTCACCTTGAAAGGCTCTATGGAATCACTAATACCTTGTGCTATAGATTGTGAAGATGGATTTGTAAGAGGAAGACTTACATTCTAAAAATTCTTATTTTATTTCAACTTAGGGATTGATTTATACCCAACCACAATTGTATATGATGTAAGAGTTACAAAAAGTCCTTGACTATCCCCTAGTGTCTCTTCAGCATCCCTCTTCTTAGACCTAGTGTTAGAGAATACAATAACATTCACATTGCTTGAAGTTCGTAAATGATTGATGGAAAAAAAATCACCCTCAAAATGATTTATGAGAGTAAAATATATTGTGTTTTTTTTCCATTAAATTTTCAATTATCACCTCAAAATTGGAAACTTGAGATGTTTGATTACCTTGCATTGTCATGTCTTGACTAGGCATTTCATTGGCATATGCAACTTGGCCTTGATTTTGGTCATACGAGGGATATCATGGTTTTTATTGAATAAATTTGTTTTTAGTCAGAAAAAAAATATTTGGAAGATGATGGGGAATTAGGATTATAACATTGGTAAGGTCTAGCTTGAGTGTTTTGACCTTGTCCTTGATTATTACCTTGAAAAGGAGGACTATTTCTTTTCCCAAACTATTTGTAGGACTGGTATGGCCTATAAATTAGAGCTTGTTTCCTTTTGAGGGAAAACAATTCATTATTAACACTTTTGAGCAAACTCTTGACTTAATGAATCTCAATGGTGGAAGTAAAGGTAGATTTCTCTTGACTAGGCAAAGGAGCCAAGGTAGGTAATGCAACTTGAATAAGAGGCTACAAATCAGGGAATAATGGCATTAGTGGTCTATAATAAATATTCCCTACTTGAACAAGATAATTCTCAGCATTGATATCTATCTCCTAGGTAGTAGGTAGTGTATTGAAACACATGGATTGGATCATCATGGATACATCACTATTTAATGCTTTGAGATAGTACAAGAAGGCATGATTTAGGGTAGGTTTGAAAAGGGTTGGGATCATTTCCCATGTATTTAGAAATGTACTATTAAAATATTGCATAAACTCTTGTTGTGCCCTCTTGATAGTGGTAAATTACTTAGCTAATGATATATGATAAATATTATCTCCAAAACTCTTATTCAATAGATCTCCTAGTTCATCCCATGAACTAATAGAAATTTTATGTAGAGTCTCATACCAATCTAAAGCTTTCCCTTTGAAATAAAATGATAATATCCTAATATCCAAATTATCTTGAGTGATATTATGTATATTTCATAAGTTTTATATGTTTCTATTGTATTCAATGGGAGTAATAGGACCTTCTCCACTAAAATATGGAACACTTTTTAAGGGATGCTCCTGGAATTTGGTCATATTATGCAAGATTCAAAGGAGATATCCAATGAAAGGTAAAAAAGGTTGATTTATATCCAGATTATAATATATAATATGGGTATTAGAGGCTAAAACTAGTAGGAACCTCAAGTTATTAAACACTGACTCTCTTGAAGAAGGATGACTATTCACAAACCTAAGCCTTTTGACGCAATATAAAGGCAATTGAAAAAAATCAAAGGGTATACATTTATCAATAGATCTAGTGGTCATGTTTGGCATCTAAATTAAGGACTACTCAATAAATAAATATTTGAAAAATATAGTGCATTCACTAGGTATTGAATAGACATGTTCATGTAGTTGCAACTACGCTAAGACCAACACCAATCTTGGATAATCTTCTAAGACTTAGAGTCCGACCAAGTGTGACAAAAACTATTGTCACTTGGATTTTCACCCCTTGAGGAGATTCCTATCCCTCATCATCCAAGTGGCACAATAGAAACATATCTCTTTCTATGGGTAATAATTTGGTGAGATGAATCTCTACAAGGGCTAGTTTCCTTCATGCACTCTTTGAAGTACATTCTTACCTATCAACTTTGGATGAAAAGGGTTAAGAAAAAAACTAAGAAAAAAAAAATGTGATGAACCAATATTATATTTACTCCTACTAACTGAAAATATACTACTTAGAGGAAAATAAATATTCTTTCACATAAAACTCATAATTCAAGTTGTATTGTCACATCAATGTCTCATATGCTAGGTTCAAGAGGTATTTTGATGCTTAAGAGGGTAATGGCTGATTATTTTGTGGAATAAAGTCATGAAGCACTTGTAAGACACTCATAAACTTAGAAAATAACACTAAAAAAGACTTATAACAATTACTCTTCTGCACACTTGGTGAATAATCAAGGATAACATGCTAGAAAAGATCATCATCTACTAGACAAGACCAACAAGTTTGTAATAAAACTAAATTTTAAAACATGTAAGTAGGAAAAATAATTTTTTTATTTTTCAAGAGTCTTTCAAATATAAAATTGGCTAGGGTTTAACCATTAACCAATGAAGGCTGCTAAAAAGAGCCAAAAGAGTCAAAATTTATAGCTTTCAGGAGAAGAGCAAGCCACGGTAAGTAAAAAGGTCACTTAGATACTTGTAAATCTAATAAAAGAGGTTAAAATTGCATGATAAATAGATATATAACAAAGCATGCAATGCCAGGATTCCCAAGTGTCCATACAAGTCATGAAACCTATGAAAAGTGTCATAAAAATCCTTATCTTGGCTCAAAAAACTACCTCCATAATTTGAACCTATTTGAACATCCCAAAACTAACTAGAGATAGGTATGATTATTATAATGAGAGTTAAGGCCTTCAATCATGCCTCTACATGAATTGGTTGCATTCCTACTCATCTATAAACTCTTGGAAAGAAGCCATCACTGCCTGTAGTCTAAAAAACTCCTTTTTTCAGTCACCTCTCATACTTGGCCTCAAAATTAGATTTAGTTTTCCATGAAAATACATGAGAGAGAATAAATGATACTTATAAATACTATCCATGGCCTTAGAATTCTCATGTACACCTTAAAAGGGCTTACACTTAGAGTTTTCACCCTTCTCACCCTTGTGTCTACTATGCTAGTTTTGATTGAATAAAATGAGAGCCATGGTATGGAAACTTAGGAGTTTATATTTGATAAAAATGGCCATAATGAGTTATTAAAATTATTAATATTATATATCAACTTTATTTCATCTTCAAACTCCTCTTGTAGCTTGAAAAACACATAAAATGGTAAAAAATACCCTATTTTCACATAATCTGTATAATTCTATACAGCTCAAAGGTAAGGGAGGAATCCTAAGTTATTCCTATACAATTTATATTATATTTCATGGTCAAAATATGCCATCTAAACATCTTTACAATCTTATTTTGTCCAGTGGGTCTTGACTGAGGGTTTAGTAGGGTTTTAGGTAGTTTTTGGTCTCAAGGTTTGTTTAGAATGATTTGATGTTGAAAATGATAATAAATGCCACAAAATTTATTATAAGTAACCCTGATAAACACTCTAAATTTAGTTTTTCCCCATGAAAAGCCTTAGAGGATATATGAACACTTGAAGATACCCCATCGAGCTTGTCTATACCCTTTTTTACATGCTTGGACTCTCTCTAAGATAAAATTAGCTTTATTTTAGGTTACTCTAAAAACTAAAAGTTAAAACATGTCTATTTACACCTACTAAACATTCTTAATTAACTATATAGACCTTGTAGAGTTAGAAGTGAATATGGACCCCCAATTGGTTCTAGGTCCCTTGAAGGCCTAAAGGGTTTAACATGTACCTTAAAAGTTTGACTTGCTTAAACTGATATCTCATGGCTTGGATATTATGTCATGTTTATTAATTATATTTTAAAAAATTTAATATCACCACACAACCTCCAAAGTACTCCTCTTCTTCTTTTTCCCTCATTCACAAACTAGGTCTAGTGAAACCTTGCCTAATTGGACTGAGTGCAAGGGTATTTTTGTCATATTGAAAAGTATTATCCTAAATTATTTATTATATATAATATAAATTCATTCCATACCCATAATTATATGTTTATATGGGTTTCCAAAGCTCCATATCAAGCCTTTTGCACATTTTGTACTTACTAGCTTGCTTTGCTAAAGCCTAATTTTCCTAGACTCGCTGACCTCTGAGACAAAATAGTGAAGCTTATCCCTCATCCCCAAGGAAAAATGAGTATTTTTTGAGTTTTTACAGGTATTAATTATTAATTTTACTAAATTTTTATCATTGTTCCTTGATTTAGGTGCCTAACTAGCTCAAAATGCCCAAAAAAGGCATATAAAACCCCTGTTTTCTTGCTTTTTCTTCAAATCTTCATAAGAGTGACCTATATAGATTAAAAAAATGATTATATGTTTTACAATTTTTTTTTTAATATTTAATTAATGTTCATGAATCTTTTAATTCACCCAAAAATAGTCTTTCTCCTTGGATTCCTCATGCTTACCTATTGATCAAAGAGGTTTCTTGGAGTAATTGTACGAAATGATAACTTTTTAAAAAGTAGGGAAGGAAGATGATTATATTGTAAAATTATTTTTAAAACACATTTTTGGATATAATTAACCAATTTATATTTATTTTAATTCTTTTCCATCTCTTTGGCATACTTGTCTCTTACCCTTACCAAGATTGTACCCTACTAGAGGTGCATACAAGGGTTTAGGGAGGTATATGTAGGTGCTTTTCATAATGTTTGGAGATTATGAGGTCCATAAAGATATCAATGGAAATGGTCATGTTTAACTTCATCGGATCCAATTTCTATTGAATCCCTGAATTGCATTTTGAGCCTCAAAACTTAATCTCTCCATACTTGACTAAGAAACCCTACTTATTGACCTTGCCTATAGGTTAATTTTATTCAAATGAGGTTGATCATGGTATATTTGGAATTATATTGAATCCCATGAGGTAAAAATTTACCTATATGGCATATCATTCACCTATTTATATTCTTCAAGCACCAATTAGGCATCAAGTTCAAGGTCACTAGTTTAACTAGAATATATGCCCTTTAGATCCTATTTGTAGGTGTATCTAGCTCTTTGGACATAAAATATGATAAGAAAATACTCTCCATTGACCCAATGAGTATCATTTTAGAAGATATTATGCATTACACTCACCTCATATTCTCTTTGGGTTCACAAACTAAACTTTCTTATCATGACTAAGACACCCATGCTATATGTGTGTGTTGGGCTTCGATTGAGCTCATTCATGATGTTTAGAGGTCTTAAATAAATCCCTCTAGGTCACAATGTTGTATTTTAACTAGTGTTATCCTTTAAGAATCTTAGGACACTACTTTGGACATAAAATTGGGTCATTATCCTAACTAAGATACCCTACCCTCAAGACCCTACTATAGGTGTGCTTCATCATATGAGGACATGGTCATGATGCTTATATGACTCCTTTAGAGATATAAAAACCATTTGATATATTATTATATATTTTACGCACTATAAATTCTCTTTGGACTCCTTAACTCAGTTTCTTTTTTGCTATGACTGAGAAAAAATACTTTTGATTATTGTAGGTGTTTATTCCCTATTAGAAGGAAACCTCTAGGTGGCATAGAGCCTTAAATTCCATGTCTTATCCTGATATAATTTAATCCATTTGTGTTCTTTAAATCATTTGAAACATACTATTCATGAGGGTTTGTCCTTTTTTTTTCTTTAGATTCCAAAAGACCATTCAAACTTCTACACTAGTAAACATTAATGGAGTATTTTAGTGTTTTTAAGGGCATATTTGAGGCCCTTCATCTCCATATTCTCCCCATATTTTCATCCTCATATTTGGAATGTAAACTCTCTATGTTAGGGGATATATTCTTCACCTATTTTTATGTCTTAAGGTCCTTTACCACCATGTTTTAAGATAATCACAAAAATCCCCTTGACCTCTATTTTGACATTTTAGGGAAAACTTCCCTAAACTCAATCATTATATTCAAACATGATTTCACATGTCTTGTTTCCATTTTAATAGTTTATATGGTCCTATCATGGATTATTCATCATATCAAAATCCTAAAGAAGTGTCAAGTTGTTTCCATTTTCCCATACAAATGTTTTAATCCCTTATTTAACCACATGTAGGTACATAGTTTGGCTTGAAATGGGGCAAAAAAAAAAATGAGTATGAATGGATTGAAAGCAGCTCACATTCATTTCCAACCTTCAAGTACAATATGTCCATTAGGAAAATCTTGAAACCCATTCCAACACATATTCTCCAACATGAAAATCACTTATATATACATGGCATAGAATCATCAGGGGCATCAAATGATTGTTTTAGCATGATGAATGAACTTGTGACAACACTTGTACCTTTTTAAAACATATAAATGGAATATTTCAACTCTTGATATCTTGGACAACTAATACACCCTAATTATCATCCCGTGAATAAGTTGAACAAACTTTAAAATTATGCTTGTAAGTGAAGTTGGGCAAAGAGTTGATAATGGAGAAAGACAATATTATAAGCTACCCAAAGTTGATATGGTGAAACCAAAACATGAATGAGGTGGTGATATGACCCTGATACATATGTAACATCATTTTTAAACTACATGAGACATATATAGAATAAAAACACTATTTAAATAAGAACATTGATTAAGACTACACATGGCGGCACTTTCCTATATCATGAACCAACTTGCTCATCAAAACATCATGAATCATGAAAATAAAAATGGATACAATATAAGGAGGTAGCTAAAATATTATAGAACCAACATTACTAATCGGTTGGTACATATTTGACCAAAATGAAACAAAACCTTGATGGTGCATAAAATAGCTACCAAAAACATACAATCAACTTCATGAGGATGGTTCATGAACCACATGCCACCATTATTCAAAATATTTATATATAAATGAAGGTATTTAATTTTAATACAACCTCCCAAAAAAATTTGTCTTGAAACCTCTTCAGCTCTCCATATTAATTAAAATCTTGAAGGTCACTTCCTATATGTCTAAAATACCAAGAAAGGAACAAAGCTATTTTGGATTTAAAATGACACTTCTAGAGAAAACCAAACATATAAATGAGTTTTGAGAAGGTGAATAGGACTTCCATTATCTTTTCCCATGTGTCACACTTCCCCATGGGCCAAATAAGTGCCATTTTCTCCCTTTTTAGTTGGTTTCTTAAATTTCATTTAGACAACCTAAAATATTCTATTGTAACTAACATCTAGGATAGTTAATCTAAAATATTGTATGTTTTAAAGAAAAATAGGATACATGGGCACCTTGGGCACTATGCCACTTACATTTATGACTCTTAAAAGTACATTAAATGAACCAAAATGACAAATAAGCTAATGAAACCATGACTAAGGATAGAAATGCATTAGATAACATTAATTTAACCATAATATAGCCTATGAAAAAGATATACACCGATAAATATATAAAAAACCAAGTTTTTTTCCTATAAGAGTCCATATTTAACCTAAAATTCAAACTCAGTCAACAATAATATGAGAATTAGGACATAAATCACGTTACTTATAGTTATCTGATTATCTGATTCATATGTATATAAATATCAATCAAAGCTATCTATTATGAAATTGTAATCACTATCTATGTCATATAAACTCATAAAGAGAATAAACCATGTTAGTTATAATTCATACTATCTAAGCTATGTGATATTTATGTTATTTATAATTCATACATAGTCAATAATTCATGAAAGAGTTTAGAACATGTTATCTGATAGTGCTATCTATATCTGATTCATATAAATATGACATATTATATATTGTTATCTAATCAAATCTAATGTTAATAAGTATGTAAGTGCAATCTATATGTAATCATATCAATTTTCAATTAAACATATCTACCTCTATATCTACCACATACCTAAATAGCCAAGAAAAAAATTGTATGATATTTTTAATGAGCTATAACGATATTAAATCTAATGAGTAATAGCTATATTTTTATACTCCATGATTAATTATCTCTTCATAGTACCATGCCAAACTGTAATGAATATATTATATCAAATTCATACAATGATCCTTTTTATATATACCCTATATATAAATCAATGTACATTCCCTATGTATTTCCATGTGGGTAGTGAATAGACTACATATAGTATAATATGTATCTAATTCTTATAGTACTTTTAACAAAACCAAACACTTGTTATAATTCAACCAAATACAACTATATGCTTAGTTGGTATGACTTGTAAACAATATTTACTTCATATCCTTATATCCCTTGTTAAATGCATTCACATGATAAAATATCATTTTATATAAACTTTATTCATAATAGATAAGAATTTACATGTAGTTATATGTATATACTCATCCCTTCTTGTATTCATTTGTATGGCCTATAGGGTAATGAAATGACGTGCCTTAGGTATGTAGTTGAAATTTTAATGTTATGACTCTTTTTATTTCATATTTTACAATCATAGTTTTTTGTAAACACTATACATATATTTTTTTGTTTATACCTACGTATAACAGGATCTAAGATAGATATTGATTTATTTAAAATTTTACTTGTTTTTCCCCTAACATCTCTTATAATGCTTCCTTATTTTTATCTACTCTATATTATTTAAATCATATATCTACACATATTTTGCATAAACATTCTTTATTGAAAGTTTACATACAAGTTACCATATATATATATATAATTTATTTGATGAATACACACAAAC
Organism: Torreya grandis; assembly: GCA_037957365.1. Taxonomy (NCBI): domain Eukaryota; kingdom Viridiplantae; phylum Streptophyta; class Pinopsida; order Cupressales; family Taxaceae; genus Torreya; species Torreya grandis. Next base: position 258,581 of record JARHVA010007517.1, read on the forward strand.
GCACACACACACACACACACACACACACACACACACACACACACACACACACACACACACACACACACACACACACACACACACACACACCCCTGATTTCTAGAATTTTAAATACATACAAAAAATAAAAAATTCCAATAACTCTTCCTACCTAGAAATGTATCCAAGGTTGAAATAATATGATCTATAAAACTTCCATTATTTAGTCACTCTCCTCTTTTCATATTTGGGTTTTTATCCTCCTCCTCCAATTGTGCCCTCCTCTACTCTTTTTTTTCCCTTTCTCTACTCTTCTCTTATTCCATTCTTATTCCTCTACTTCGCCACCACATTCCTTTATTTTTAATTTTCATGATTTTCTTTCTTTTGTTTTATTCCTTTTATTTTTATTTTCTTTTTTCCTATATACATATATACATATATATGTATATACATACATAAATGTGTGTGTATAGACACACACACATGCACACACGCATGCGTGCATGCACGCACGCATGGGCGCGCGCGCGTGTGCGCGCGCGCACACACACACACACACACACACACACGCACACACACACGTGTGTTTTCATATAAATATGTGTTCATATATATATCATAATGGATTTTCTTGTGTGTGTGTTTGCATATATATATATATATATATATATATATATATATATATATATATTAATGGATTTTATTTATTTTATTCCAATTTTTATTTTATTTACTATTTTAATATTTCCAATAACTTAATAATTATATGTCTTAATAATCATAATGACTTGACCAATATAAAATCAATAGTATATTTGTAAACCAAAATGATAGATAACAGATTATTATCCAAATCTGAATTATAACATATTGATCATTATCACTATGATATCTAGGTTATATATGTAATTTTTTCATTTATTAAGTCACATAATGATATTATCAATATCATAAATATAACCGATAAATATTACTAAGACAAGCTAGTTAGCCTACCTAGGTAGCACCAACATAATTCATGCAAATTTACATTTTTGAAAACATTGATAGTCATGAATATGACATAAACACAATCAAAAAAGATTAATTCCACATAGTCATAAAAATAATCTAACCATGCATAAATAATTATCTAAATAAAAGTAATCATCATAAATGTACTAACACTAATAATTTAATTATTCATCTAATATGTACTAACTAATGTGGTGTGTGAAGGGTTCTAGCCATTCCTCTGTCATCCCCCAACATTTCCATCTTCTTCACCCTCCTTGATTATGCTCTCCCTCCATCATTCTCTTAGGGATGGATCTATCTTGTTTCTAAATCATGAAAATAAGGTTGTTAGTCCATCTATCATGGCATGTATATCATAAATACTGCTTGAAATAACAAGTCAATATTATCACAATGTAAATAATATGCACTACAACTAACTCATAACAATGCAATCATATAATCAAAGAAATATTTAACTATCCCATAAAAATAAATAACTCATAGATTAATCGATTAATAATAAAATCAAATAATCAGTTCTATAAATATCCACAGATAATAAAGTAAGTTTGCTTAGTGGAAAATTAGGATGTAACACTATCTGTAATCATCTAGAAATGACGCTTAAGTGCTAAGAGCATAATTGAGACCACACATTCATATCTTAGTTGTATACTTATCTGAGGTCCTATTTAGAAACTTATCTAACATTCACTTGGGACACATACATCCATAAACATACCTAAAGCATTCCCAAATCCTCACTTTAGAATCATGGCCCTTGGTGCCTTAGATTCTACCACGTAGACACCATTGCCATAATTTGGATAGTAGCATCAATGATGGTAGTTTACCATTTTGGGCACTATTATCCTTTTCCTACCTTTTACCATTAATATATATCTTTTCAGACAACAATTAGCTAGGGTTGGTCTAGACCTATTTTTATATCTGCACAAACACTAGAATTATATATATATATATATATATATATACAGAGAGAGAGAGAGAGAGAGAGAGAGAGATATATCTATGTCTCTCTCTCTCTCTCTCTATATATATATATATATATATGTATATATATATATGTATATATATATCTGTGTGTGTGTGTGTGTGTGTGTGTGTGTGTGTGTGTGTGTGTGTGTGTGTAAATTTTAGATGATTATTCATGAGATGGAAATCATATAAAAATAACATAAACTAGATTATAACAAGTTATGCACAATCAAGGTTATCAATCCTTATTCTATCTTACTTCTGCATAAATCCATCTAAAACCATCCTAGGCTTAGAATAATTAGATTTAAAATCTTAAGCTTCACTTAAAATCACTCAAACGAGTTTTCATACTAGTTTCACTTACACTAGTCCCAACACTTAGGTGGGGATAACTACATCAAAATTTATCCCTCTTCAGAGTATTGGTATGTAGGAAACTATCATCATAATGGGGTTTTGAGAATGTCTAGTCTACTCCACTAACATCACACTTGGGTACTTTTTCCAGCTAAACTCCCTAGCAACATGGAAGTATAGGGTTTGCATAAAAGATATGTCAAATCAGGTCACATAAAGATAATTATAATTCATGTGCACATTAATGGGGTTGACATACTCACATATGGGTACACCTAAAAGCTCAAAACAATTCTACATATAATACACTAACACAAAAATAAGAATACTAGCACCATTGATTCTACTATTTAGTAAGGTTTTTGACACCTAGATCCTATCTATGACACTTATATTATCTCTTGTCCTACTTTTTAACCTGCATATCTCCCATCTCAATCAATTTATAGATAATAATTTGTTTACATCATTTATTGCTATTTTTAGAAATTTCAAACTAATTCAATTATCTTACAAATAACTAGATGTATTTATTTCATATTTATACCTTTATTTACTATACTCAAACCCTTTAATAACCTAGGCCTTACACTCTATAACACTAAAATTTTCAAAAAATTGGTGAACCCAATTCACTTCAAATACCATCTAAACCTTAGCTCTAGATGTTATTAGGGATTCTACCCATTTGTTTCCAATTTTTGGTGGCTATGTTAGGGTTTATGACCTGAAATATTCCATCCTAATATCCTTACTTGAAGTTACATTTCAAAATTTCATGGATAAATAAGAGTCTTTTCCTCCTCTTCATCTTCAAAAGGGTGATATCTACATTCCCTCTAACCAGGTCCATGCTATCACTCCTACACAAGGTCATATGGCCTATACAAATGTTTCAAATGTATATATTAATCTTATCCATATTTAAAACCCTTCCCCTCTCATATATTTTCTATAGGGTGTGTGTCTACATGTTTAATCAAGAGCAACTAGTGTTTATACTAGTGAAACTCTATGTGATCAAATTATCAGTATGATCAAGATCATTGCATTATAACAAATTTATAATCAAATATTAAATTAAAAGATTAAAAAATTATAAAATAAATTTAGAAGACAAATTATTCCAAGGAACACTATTCTAAATCATGTATATGCATCTTCACATAGTCAATTTGTGGGAAGCAATGTTATATACCAAAACAAGAAATCACAATTAAGTGCATCTACAACTAGTAATTCAAAAAATATTCCAATATCAAATAGAAGTTGAAGTGAAATTTTAAGTAAAATGATTCAAGCTAATTTGATCAACCTTATTATTTATATCTAATGAGGAGATCCATATATTATTGTGCATACTCTAGAATGCATGTTTATCACACAAATTCATGCTTGACATTGAAAAAGAACATATAAGACACCATTTCTAATTAATAACCTATACAAGAAAAATCAGTTAAGAAATCAACAATGATAAATAAACATATTCAAAAAAGGTCAAATTAAAAAATAATACAAAATTTATTACGAATGTATAACTCAAAACAACCAAAGGTTCACAAAGCAAAATTAGAGTAAGAAATAGTATAATAAGATTAGGTAAATCAAATGAAGGATTTAAATATACCTCTTCAAAATGAAGTCTTAATTTCAAAATAGTATGGGTTTGGTTAAAAATATTTATAATAGTCTGATTATCAAGGTCAAGGGTTGAGCAAACATACCTAAGACATCCTTACTCATATTCTAGCAATTGATAATGTTGGTAGAAAAAGTTTGGGATTTATTAAACATCCTAAGGGAAAAAAATTATAGATACAATTTATCAAGGAAAAATATCTAGATACGTAGGAAATGTTACAAAAATATCAATAACTTAAGTTATCAAATCAAAATAATGCTAATCCAATATAAGATTTCTCAAAAGAGGATTTATAGAAAAAGAGCCTCCAAAGCACCATATGCCTACAATAAGCATAGTCTCAAAGTGCATAATAAAAGTTAATTTTGTAAAGAACAATTTAGAAAGGTCAATTTGATAATATGAAGCAATTCACTATGTTCATCCAAATACAATATAAATTAACATTCACATTCTATTGGTTTAAATTCAAGATGATAATAATGAGTGGATCATTTTAGGTTATTATGATTATTATGATACTAACAATGTACAATAATGAAATTCATACTGAAACTCAATTCACTTACAACATATCAATCGCACTACACTAGAGGTTACTATTATTTTATTCTACACATACCACATTGATAGTGATTCTCCGATGAGACTCATTAGTTAGTATGTTCCTCACTACTTTTACGTAGACTCATTTACTCTTTCTCCTTGTATATAGTTTAATTTTGATGTTTTTTTACATAGATTATATCCATAAAATATAAAATAATAATAATAATAATAATAATAATAATAAGTCAAAACACTTAAACATTAAAATATTTAATCATAAAATGAAAATTATGCATTGTATGCAATACCATATTTAGACTTTTTAAATTTTACAGACACTACATATGCTAGCTATCTTTGTATAGTCAGTTTTTATCATATATACCTACTTCAATTGTTCACACTCCAGTGTTCACATATAATTATAGGACCTAAGTCCACTACACAAATCTATATTTGATACTATCTATCCAATATGAGGACATACATAGATACACAGGGTCCTTAGTTGATATAGTAGATCATTTGGGGGCATACTATACATAGTTTAAATTTCTAGGTGACATTATTCTAAAATCTACATCACATATTTAGTATTATTATATCTTGATACTGATCATCCTACACTACTTAGACTCATTATTTACTACTACTATTTTAGACTTAGTTTATGTACATTTTTTCTCTTATACATACTTACACCACATGTTCATGCATACTTTTATTTATATCTTTATTAGTTTAGACTTGTTTGTGTCTCTATACTTTCACATTTATTTGAGGAAACTTGAATATGTCATTTCTATAGGACTTTGTGCCACTTTATTTCATTATATGCATACTTTGGACATGTGCCCATGTCCTTATGTGTGAATTCTTTATTATGTATGTGAACATTTAAGCATGTCCTTCCATTTGAATCTAAGCAAACTTGCTAATTTTTTGCATATGTGGACATTTGAACATATCTTTCTTTCTCTGATTTAGTGACATGTGCCCATGTCCCTTGTATTATACACCCTTGGCCTACTTTGTAGGACTCGTATGATTTCTATATATGATTTCATGTAAGCATCATGGATATGACACTTGTCTCTTACTAATTACACACTCTAGTTTTAGATGACATGAGGTAAATCATGCATATCCCCATCCTCCTTAGGTGTCTTTATAGATATCATAGCCTAGATCCATAGGTAGATACATAACTTATTTCTTAGATTTGTAGTTCATACACATGATTACATTGTTATATCTATTTTGATAGCCTTGTGAATGCTAGATCTAAAATGCATCATACATTATAAACTTAAACTCAAACTATTTTAGATTTTGATGTTATGTTTGCACATTATATTGGTTTATTACATAGATATATATATCCTCTAGCTAAAACACATCTTAAAGTGATTTTTCTTTAGAGGAAATTTCTTCCATAGGTTCAATAACTCCCCTCAAAACAGGGGGAATTCAAAGAGGTTTTCCATATAGATAAAGCTATTTGGATGCACTTAGAGTATACTTTTCAGCACATGGGCACATAATTTAGAGATAAATTTTAGGAAAACACTGTGGAAAATAGTCACAAAGAGATCAATTTTAATTGCACTTAAATTAATAAAGTTGGACATTAATTCTCAAATTGGAACACTAGCAATAGTGGAGATACTATCCAATATATGGTACTATTATCCAGTAGCCTCAATTTTAGGAAATTATATATTGTCCAAGAAAGCATAGTAGGAATAGTCCAATTTTGCATAGATTAAGTTATATATTACTAGTTTTGAATTAATTTAGCATAATTTCATATGATTTTTATTATATTGGGGAAATCATGTGTGTCATGATTATTCCCATTTCAGGTCAAATACATATATACATATTATTATAACTCAATTTAAAATCGATATACTCAAATATCAAAATTTTGGGGCATGTGCATGACACCTTATTTATGTATGCTCACTTATGCAATAGCTAATTAGATGGAATGAACAAATCCATGTAATTCTATATGTTTTCCACACTAGACACCATGTTCGAAGTTACACACTAGATTTATGCATTATTCTGTCTATAGTATTTGTCTTTCTTGAGTAGTTTAGATCTGACTAATATTCCCAAGTGGATCAGATCCATTTTACATTTTAGATATTTTGAGTCACCTAGAGCCATCTTATATAGTTCAGTTACATCACATAGTTTCAGTTTAGATGCATCTACTACACATGGGTAGGCAATGATGGAACCATAGTCTACTTGAGTTCTTGAGCCACCTACATGAGAGGGTTGGACAAACCATAAATCCAATCCAATATATTCATAGGGAATGATCCACTAGGTAGGGATGGGTAATGATGGATTCAAAACTGAATTGAGTTCTTAAGCCACCCACACATGGGAAATGAGTAAACCATCATCTCAGTCAAAGTTAATATTTTATTTATCACTATCTATATGTACACACATAGGTTATCATCAAGTTTATGTATTGGTTCATGTAACAATTTATGTGTATTCATTACTTTCTTCTCTCTTATCTTTTTACTCAGTTTTGTCTTTTCCTATTAATATGTCTTAAGTAAGGACTGATCTATCTGCATTTCATTTGTAAGACATATAATGGAGTATGATTCACATAATTAGATATATATTCATTATATTTTAATCTTAGTTAAGTATATTTAAGATTATTTTTACATTATCCTAGTCATTTTACTTTGTTTTATTTCTAGAATAAATGGGGGAAAATTTAATCAGCTAAAAATGACACTTGAGTGCTAATAGTGTTTCTTGAGACCATCCATCCTTAACTCAGACTAAAACCTATCTTAGGGCCTATTTATACACATATCCAACATTCATATGGGCCACATGCATACCTAAATATCCCTAAAGCAATCCTAAGCATACACTTTTGTAACCTAACACCTAGTACCTTAGGTTTTTCCACCTAGACACTAACACCATAATATAGACAATGTCACTAATGGTGATAGTGTCCCAGTTTGGGAATTTCTATCCTTCTCCAACATTTTGCCACCAAAAAATATATTTTCAAAACAAGAATCACCTAGGGTCAGCCTAAACATCTTTTAAGACCCACACAAGTAGTAGAACAATACACACACACACACACACACACACACACACACACACACACACACACACACACACACACACACACACACACACACACACACACAAACACACACACACACACACACACACACACACACACACACACACACACACACACACACACACATGATATTTAGCCCATTATTTATGATATGTAAATCATATGTAAATAATTGAAACTATCTCATAATAATTTTTTCACAATCAAGGTTATCAATCCTTATTCTTCCCTAATTATGCATATAACCATCTACATTCATCTTAGGCTCAAAATACTCAGATTTATAGGCTCAAAATCCACTTAAAATTAGTAAAATCAACATTCATACTATCTTCACTTATATTTACACCAAAACATAGTGGGAATAACTTCATTGGGCTTAATCCTTCCTTATATTATTGGTATATAGACAAATCTCGTCTTTGTGAGGTGTTGAAGATGTACAACCTACCCGACTAACATCACACTTTTATGCTTATGACAACTAGATATCTGAGAAACATGGTGGTTTAGTGTTTTCATCTATAATTAATCAAAATAGGTCACTTATAGGGAATTATAACTCATGCACAAAGTAATATACTTAGAAAACTTAGACACAGGTGTACCTAGAAGCTCATAATAGTTCTACATAGAGGACACTAGCACCAAACTAAGGACAATAATGCTATTGCCACTACTATATAATGAGGATGCTACTATCTAGGAAGGGTTTTGACACTTGGATCCTAATTGTGCCACTCAAGTTATCTCATGTCCTATTTTGTAGCCTCCAAATCTCATGCGTTAGTCAATTTCTAGCTTAGTACTTGTTTACATCATTTATTTCTATTTTTAAAAAGGTCAAAATAGGTTACTTCTATTACAAATTAGTTTTTTTTAATTTAGTGTATATTTCTACCTTGATTTACTATACTCAAACCCTTTAACAACTTAGGGCTTACACTCATTAACCCTAAAAATTTAAATCACTTCCTATGGAATGTAATTTTTTAATAGAAATTTAATTCAATAGATACATAAAGAATGTTATTAGTTCAACTTAAATTTTATTTGGTAAATTCTTTACATTAAACATTCTTCTATCCACTTCCATCATTTTTTTATTCTTTACTTCAATAACACCATTTTTTTATAGTATACATCCTGTATTAATTTATTTTTAATTCCATTTTCTTTGTAAAATTTTAAAAGTTCATCTGAAACAAAATCACCTCCTTTATCTATTCTCAAGACTCACATAATTTCCAATTTTTTTTCCATTAATTTTTAACTACTTGAAAATGTCAAAGGCTTCTAATTTTTTCTTCAAGAAATAAACCCAAGTTTTTCTACTACAATCATCTATGAAATTGATAAAATATTAATTATTTCTAACTAATGGCATCTGCATTGGCTCACACAAGTCGAAATGAATAATTTCAAGAGGATATCTTGATTTCCATGATTTACCAATATGGAATTTTTCCCTATGTTGTTTCCATAAAATACAACATTCACAAACTTAGTGGGCTACTTTATCATAGGCAATCCTTTCACCATGTGATTCTTATATAATAAATTTATCAAAATAAATATTAAATGGATAAACCTAAGATGCAATAAACTTGATTGATATTTTATAATATATTTAAATGAAATTACTAATTCATTTTGAAATTTTAAAGGAAAAATAAAATTCTTTTTCATATACATGTTATTTTAACCAACTTAGTACCTCCATTATTGTCATGAATCACACATGTTATTTCTTAGAATTAACTTTATTTCCCTTTTATACATGCTACCCAATGCTGATTGAATTATGTTTCAAGCTAGGCATAAAATAAATATTTAGAATACATTATTTTTCAGCTTTCTTAGTAAGAATGGATAGGATACCATTTCTAATAACTAGCATTTTTTGTTGTTCCTAGATGTTTTTTAATTAAAATATTCATCAATTTTTGAAAACATATCCTTGTTTTAACTTATGTCATTTCTACACCCACTATCCAAATATAAAACATATTTAGTGCTTTCCTCAATAACATTGCATGTGATAAATATAGGTCTACTATATTAATCTTCAACTCATTTTACTTGGAAAAAAATCCATTCTTCTTATTCATAACAAACTATTTATTTATATCCTCACTGGAATTATGAAAAAAATTATTAAAATATGGACATTGTATGTGATATTTGTCATATTATTGACACCATATGCATGATTATGGGTGTTTCCCCTATCTCTTCCACCTATTTCATGGAAGTTACAACTTGTTCTTCCAATTCATTAAAATTTATCTATCTTTCACATCTTTAAAAAACTCTAGTTGTACCTCTATTAGTTCCTCTTGATAAATCTCCATGATGATAATCTATTTTTTTCCATTTTTTTTAAAGGGACATTGGTGATTTAAATGCATGCTCAAGGCAGGTACTAGTTTTTATATTCACCTTTTGTTCATGTGTTTTTAAATCACCCATAACCTCTTCAAAAGGTCATGTTAATAAATATTTAGACTCCTCAATAGTTACAACTATCAGATCAAATATTATTGGTAAACTTCTCAATATATTTTGAACAATTATTTATTTTACCATGTTATACCCATGATACTCTTTTTGGTTCACCACACCCATTTCATGAATGAAAAAATAGTTTATATTTTCTTATTATTTAATCTGAATCTTCTCAAATTCCCTTATAAGTGTTGACAATCTCATAGTCTGAACTTTACCTATTCTTTGGTAAGAACTTTGTAGTCTTTCCTAAAATTATTTATATTTATTAACTACTACTACCATAGGAAAAATGGACCACTCCATTTATTTTTGGAAGAAGAATAAAACTTTTCCATCTTTCTTTTTTTAATTTATTTTAACTTATTATTATGTGGGCCACTCTCATAGCTTTAAGACCATTCTGATTAGCTTATTCTATATACCTTTTCTCCACAAGATTTCATAGATCTTGAGAGCATAAGTTTTTTTTACATTACAATACTCTAATGTTGATAAATTTCCCCTTTAAATGGGGAAATTTGAGGATGTGAGACACTTTTATTCATATTTTTCATTAAAACCTACCAAAAAGAAGTACTCTAATTTTTTATAAAACCATAATCTCAACCCAACCTACTTTGATACAAGTTTGAAAGCTATATTTGGAAAAATTAAGCAATTACTGCTAAAATTAAACATCAAACTATCACAATGCAATTTTGATCTTAAATCACTTTTCATTGCACAAATGAAATATAATTTTATTTATCTAAATTTTTTGTTACAAAATAATTATTGTTGAAATCATTTTTTAATCTTCATTCTAAAAATATTATGTATAAAATATACATATTATATGTATTCAGTATTGATTTTTTAAAAATATTTATAGAAACATGCTTTAATATTTAAAATCCATTTTAAAAATGTTTTAAGGCTTAGTACAAGATTTTTAATAAATAAATATATTTATATACTTTTTATTTTAAAGATTTTTTAGCTTTATTTATTTTGTTTTTAAATATATTTTATATTTATTTGGATTTATTTAAATTTTATACTTATTTTGAAAATAATAGAGAAAGAGGATATTTTGATTTTACAACTGACGGGAAACATAATTTATTTTATTTATAACCACTAAACAAAAATAAGGGATGAAAGTAGGAAATCAAGGGAATATCAAGTAAATGAGTAATACTATGAAAAATCAATTAAATTTAAAAATTATGATGAAATTAAATATAGTTACTTATATAGATATATAGATAGACCATTTTTAGGATAAAAGAACTTTTAAAATTATTTGTATAGAATTTAGTATTTTCACTATTGAAATGCATCAATATAACTATTATTACCCAATAAATAATAATATGCAATGGTTAAAATAATAAGGTGGATGATATAAGGTCATGTCCTAACTCCATGTTAGTAAAGAAGGACCAACTCAAATTAGCAAAAGAACTAAATGACTCAAAATAAAAACATAAAATATAAATAAATGCTTAGCATACATACATACATAAACTAAATAAATAAATGCTTCATAAATAAAATGGATTTCCCTCACCTATTTAACTTATCTTTTACTAGAAAGAAATGGATTATGACTTTATATAGGAGACCTAGAGAGTAATTATTAATGTGAGTATCATAGTTCCATATCTATTATTTCCACAAGAACATGGAGACTATAAATCCATTTTATTGCAGCATGACATCAAGAATCATCTCTTTGATGTACAATAATAAAGGAATGTTAGAATTGATTAACTGATATTCTTACTCTACCAGAGGCCAAGGAGACCAATCTTTGGTAATAAATCAAATATTTAAATTTATGAATAGATTTTTTGAAGATATTCAAAGATTTATAACATGGAAATTCTTTTAAGAGAATATTAGAATTTCTCATAATAGGATATGACCACATGTGATTGTCATTGAAGGATAAGCCATTTAAAAAACAATTTCTCACCAAATTGAGATATGGTTTGATAGTTTTGAAATATTTACAAATTATTTTAGCTGCACAAAAACTGTCAAGTTTGATGAGGGAATTGGTAATAATTAAGTTATGAAACCCAAATTTTTTCCAACTGACGTAACCATATGGTGGCTTAGAGGCAATTCAGTACATCAAGATAATTTATAGACATCATATCCTTGGAGTTATCAAACAAATGATTTAGTGAATAGAGTAGTACTTTGTCTGTAAATGTTAATAACACACATAACACCTTTCTCTTGAGAAAGAATTTGAATATCCCATTTAACTATGTGGTAGCCATGAATTTGTTTAGCATTTGCTCATATAAAATCCCAGATAACTTTGGCTAGCTTGTCATAAAAGGATTTATAAAGGGCCCAGTAGGAAGAATAGTAGACATTCATGGCCATTAGGGTCTTAAAACAAACCTATAATTTTACACCTAAAGACAAAGGTTTCATAATCTAATACTACACCTTTTTCTCCACTATATCAATAACATATTATAGGTTAGAAGGAGAACTATAAAAAATAAACAGGGCACCATGAAATTTAAATTTATGACCTTTTTTGATCCATTTATAGTTTTATTACTTAATCTATTCTAGCATAGTAATCATGATCCTTCTGACTCATTTGGATTTTCCCCATTACATATTAGATCCTTAGACTTTGAATGAAATATCAAGGCAGTCTAGCATCTCTTTAACATAAGATTCTTTCTCATTCATAGTGAGAAAGGTGTCATTTGTGAAGTGGCCATTAATGAACTGAGAATAATGACCAAGAATAAAATTTCACCTTATGATCCCTCAATTAACCTTATGATAAAATATATAACCAAAATATTTTGTGAATAACACATAATCAAACAAAAAAATCCAAAGTTATTTTATTTGAGCCCATTGCTATTGAGGCATGTTGAGGCTTCTAAAAATAAATATTAAACTATTGAGATAAAAAAAAATTACACAATCCTAAGGCTTGAATTATGGAAAAAATAAATGACCACTCTCATATCATAAACCTTATCATATTCTAGGATTAGGAATATGGTTCATGGGCAAGTTGTTAGTGCCTAATCCATTCCTTTGCAGACATCAATGAGATTATATATAATGTATGTATTCTTAATGAATCCAATATAATTTGGTATAATAATGGATGTGGGGATGTAATAGATAGGGTTTTAAAGGGATTTAATGAAGATATTATATGACATGTTGAGGAGGGTGATGGGATGCAAGGTAGTGATGAGATTCAGATCTCTATCCTTGGGAATGATGTTGATATTTTAATTATTGATGAGATCACCTAGAGGATTTTTTTGAATTTTTCATTTTTAGAATTATAATAGGTTAGGAAATATCAATTTACAAATATTATTATAAAATTCATAATGGAAACCATCAACACCTAGGTATATGTCATTGGCCATGTATTACACTACCTAGAAGATCTCCTCGAGAGTTAAAGGGGAATCATGAATCAATAGATTAAAATTATTGATATTTATAGGCTATACATTTATACATTATTAAAAATCATTCAAATTTTCTATCATCTTTCCTTAGGCTTGGAACACTAGTTTGTATTAATCAACAAGGGCCAAAGATATTTTAGACAAGTGGGTAGGACATTGCTGAGAAAGTTTAATAGATTTAATTTTATACCTATCCTACTTGGACCAAAGGAATTCAAAAAATTATTTAGAGGCTTGGTTTCCACGTTTGAGATAATGTATCCAAACTTATATTTAAGCCCCTCTTTCCCATGGCTATCTACAAGTTTTATTTTATGTTTTAATAAAGAAACACTGGATTTTAACTACAAATAGAAGGTAATATGTTCAACAAGAGTGGATATTATTTGGTATTCTTTGAGCACATCACCACAAGTACATTTAAAAAATAATGAAACATGTTTTCCATAGTGATAAGGAAGGTAGTGATGCAAGTGATTGCCTTATTCCACCAGTCGATCTAATTATCAGCATAAGGAAGACATAACATGTCAAGGTTCTACATTTTGGAAATGAGATGGACGGTTCTTTCATAGATGTGGTGGGATGTGTTCAAAATAATTCATTATGTGGAACCTTTAATCTATGATCATTCCACACCATTCTCCAAGTGATGGGGTTGTGGTGTAATAGGATAAATTTCATATGGATGGTGACAACTTTCCCATAAAAAAGATTAAAGGACAAAACATGTTCCTCAAAAAGAATGAAATGGTATAATCAATAAGAACCCTATCATTTTTACCATAATAGTGGACCAAGTAAACTAATGTGAATTATTTAATACATGTTTTAGGAGAAGTGGGTCTACTAAACCCTAATAGTTTTTGAAATAAAACCAAGCTCACATTCTCCGACACACCTTCACATTAAAAGGGAATCAATTTTGTCATTAGGCCTCTCAATCATATTCAAATCACCAAAAATTAGGTAGGTGTAAAATTGTATATTTTCAACAAGCCATCAACCTAACCTTTATGTATTAGTAAAATCATTATTGGTGAAAATGTTGATAACCCCTAGGGATTGACTATTAATGTCAATTAGAACCCAACTAACCAAATGTGATGGATCTTTACTTGAGGCCACAACCATGGTGAAAATTTTATTAGAAACTAAAATGCTGGTGCCTTTAAGTCCATATTCATGTGAAGTGGAAATATAATGCATTTCAGGAGAAAAGAATGTCGTATTAGTATATAGGAAACCCTATAATCTTAATTTCCTATAGATAGATAAAATATAAATTCCCTAACAATTAATAAACAACATGCATAAAGACTTTATGAGAGGATTCCATGTGGCATTATAATAATTTATGGGAGTCTTCCATGAGTAATTCTCCTTTACCATCCTCTATGTCTTCTCTAAGCTCAAAAACTACAAACTTTTTTCCCACCAAGGTGTGTTGGTTTAGCATAAAATTCCCAAGTGATATGGAACAATGTTTAACCCCATTATGCTCTCTAGGATTGTTAGTGCCTCACTAAGGTGGACTATGTGACTTTTTAGGGGTATCCTTACTTGTAAAGAGTGTCTTAGTAAGAGGAACATTAACTTGTGATTGAGAATCTTGAGAAACTTAGTCCTAAGAAACTAAGAGGAGTAACATGGGGGACTAAATTCTACTTTCTCTCCTCATTTTATGATTTAGAAATAGGGGATGTGATTTGGTTTGGCATAATCTATTCCATTGGTGGCTTTTTTTTATTTTTCACTAGGTTTGTTCTAGGTCTTCTTGGGCTTTTGAGGGTATTTTTTGCCTATTTTTTGCCTAGGGTGTAGGTTTTTAGGCTAACTCAAGCCCTCGTAGGGGCCCAAGATGTGATCTCCACTACTTGGAAATGGAAAAGGCCATAAGTTCACCTAGGTAGGCTATGCTCTGGTCTGTGGCACCCTATGAAGCACTAGGGCTTCCCAACATTCCCTCCTTAGGGCACTATTTGTATTCACATTTTGATTAGAAGTTTCACCTCCTCCTCATGGTCATAATGGCTAGTTTCTCTTATCCATTCATCCCCCAAATCAATCAAAATGCATGTATGGCTTTCCAAACCCCAAAAACAACAAACTTTGAGAATGTCTTGTGTGAAATGACTTATCTATAAAAATTTTCAATTTATAGTTTGTTTCTCACATATCATAATATATATTGAAGCTTTATCAGTGTTTAGAATCTCCTTAGAGTCATTTAGAGTTAGAATTAGTGTGAAATTGACTTATTTTCACCTCCTTTTAGCTCTATTTTTTGCTTTTTGTAGTACCATTTTTGAGTTTTTTACCATGTATTATGTTTTAAACTATGTAACCTCCATATAAGTTTTGACCCATTCACAACATAATGGTAGCATTTGCTTTTCTCATTGAGGATATATTGGGACCACTCTCAACCCTATTAGGTCCCAAAAATCCTTTTCAGGTCCCATTGGCCTATTAGGCCTATGCCCATGTCAGGGGCACCTAGGGATAGAAGCTACTTGTTTTATTTCTTTTAGCTAATTTTTAATCTAGAATTTCACATTTGATCCCTTCTAAATCTTGTATTTATCTTTCATCATGGTTCTTGTAGGTGGTGTTAGTTACTAGTTATGGTGTTTTAAGACTCACTCTAGTCTTTATTGACTGTTATTAATCTTCTAAAAACTTCCTACCACCACCTAACACCTCTTGTCATAGCCAGTATTGGTCAATCACCTTGATTATGACTTGGTTCTATTGTTTGCCTCCCTTGTGAATCTTTCTCACCCTATCTTGCCTTGATATTGTCCTTCTACATCCACTAGTCTTGTATCCTTGAACCCATCATGGTTAACCTCTTAGTGGTGATTCAAATAGATGGTGGTACTTAGGGCAACCCAAGGCCTAATACTATGGCTTGTGTTATAAAAGATATATGGGGTCACAAGCTTGATATAACTAGTTTATTTCACACTCATGCCTATGACTCTAAGGAGATCGGGTACATGTTATGTTCTATTAATATATAAATAACTCTTAGCTATGTCTCAACTCATTGATGTCTAGAATATAGTTAGGTCTAATTTGTTCCCACTTTTCAAAGAAGGACATGATTTTCTCTCCTCCTTTGAGGAAATATAGGTCACCCATGTCCCTCCCAAGGAGAACAGTAGAGCTAAGGATATAGTTTATGTCATTTTGTATTTTATAATTTAATTTGATATCACTTGTGTCATTTCTATCCAAGATCTAGAGCTGTAGTTGGATTTTGATTTGGATTACACAACATTTGCAGTTCTACCTATTGATCATCACATCAACTTATTATGACACCATCCTTATATTGTAAGTTCAATTAATGTTCTATTTTATTATTTTAGTTATTATTTTTCTTTGATTTTGTGTGTCTTCTAGGTACTGCACATCACTCTTTGTTCATTCGAACCCCGACTAGTTTTACCTTAGGGTCATATGTAATCATAATTAGCATGATCCTACTCTTCCCTATGATTACACATTACCTCACATGTAGACTACCAAATCAGGTTAACCCACTTCAAATCTTTTTACACTTGCATAGAAACCCTCTCTTCTTTCATATACATCTCTTGACATTCCCTATACTTCCATGGCCTTTTCACTTGCTAATGGACCCTTTGGGTACCTCCCATGACCTTTACAAAACATTTTTTACCATATGAGATGTGTAGTTAACCTAAGCTATAATTTATGTGGATGATCTACAGCCTAAGCCACATATTATGCCCCCCCAAGCCATAACATATAATGCAACCCAACTAGAACATGTGTTTTCGGGCCTATCAAGTGACCAATGGCTAAAAATGATAATTTTTGGATTTATATGAATACAAATCATTCATTTTTTATCCTCTCTCTTCTTATTATTCTTAAAATATTTGAAATCATATGCCTTCTCGGATATCACTTGATTAAGTTTTGGTATGCTTGAGCTTGCATTGTGACAGGGGATGCCCTACTCTTGTACAACTCGATTTCGTGATCCTCCTCGCTCATCACAGTGCTTGTGAGACTCGTTTCTTGATCCTGACTTCCTTAATATTAATTTCACCTTTTATTATGCTATCCATGTTGTCTCTCTTCCATTTTTTATCTTCTCCTCTGCCTCCTCCATTGTTATGGGCTCTTAGTTTGGACTAAACTCACATATAGCTTTGGCTTCCTCCTTATTTACTTCCTAGCTTGGATAATCAGTTGGTAGATTTATGCACAATTACATTTGAGCTTGATATGAGGGAACTTTAATATGAAAAGTGAAATTACCATTTATTGGATTACTGTATTGGATATGTTTACATTATTTTGCTAGTTTAGTTTATTTTGATCATTCTCTAGGGTAATTTTTGAATATTTTGCATTTATATGCATCTAAAACATTTTCCATTATTGAAAATGGTTTTTTTGCACAACATACTTGCTTATGAAATGTTTCTCATTGCATGGTAGAATCTCTAGTTGCTGAAAACCTTCTATTTAGTTACACAAACAATCTCCCTTTTGCTAAACTAGAAATATGAATCATTAGGAAGAGATAGTGTTGAAAACAAATAATTATCTTAGTTTAGATTATGCATTCTCTTGAAACCTTGCTTAAAAACATATTTGATTTCCAAAAAATCTTTTATTTGGCTAAAAAGTACCTCTCTCTTAAGCTTATGTATTCTCTGATACTTCTCTCAACTCAGTGTTTTCATTTTCCATCACTTGTATGCAAGTAGGTTTCTTGTTTCAAATTCTTGCTTTATTGTGGCTATATCCATTATAAATACCTGGATCCTTTGTGCACATGATCATGTTATCCCTAACCTGGTTTCTGAGTCTATCTATAGCTTGGTGCAAGCCATCAAACTGGATATCCTCTATAGATCTCAAGTAACTAATAGTCTCATTCAGCCTCTTAGCCTTCTAGTTGTTTGCTTAGTACACTATATACCCCCCTTAGCAAACCCTAGTTGATCCGTTCAAATTCTTGTAGCTACAGAACCTATGTGGATACTACCACCACTCCCTTGTGGATGTGATTGGAATTAAACTAGGATTCATAATAACATATGTCCACAAAGTTTAACACTCTCCAAAGATTTGTAGCCAAACATTGGTATTGTGATATAGACAAGATGACTAGTAGGCCCCTCATCTTTCATGTGGCCTCACTAAAGTGACCCATGTCACATCTATGTGGCCACCTCAAAAATATTTGATGGTTTTCACCTCTTATCATTCACATCTAACCCCAAATATAAATGGGAATATAAATTATAATCGATTTAATGACTCCATAAATTCCATAGAGTCCCCTAAGTGAATATTATTGATTCCTTAAGGTGAATAAGTGGTGTTTACCCTAACTAAAGTTTGATTCATCATATCACCTCCAATCATAAAGCATCATCATTACTTTTAGGGGTCCTCATGCACAATGATCTATGTGACCTCTACACATTGATTGCCTATAGTATAGACACATGGCCATTTTCAATAGTCCACTACAGATCTCATATAAAATAAGCTAAAGTTTATAATCACATAGTTCTACACTATCAAGTACATAAGGTTTGGTCTAATTATATTACATGAATGTGATGCTCCAAGATCATTTATGATGTATGATCATCATGATAAAGCCATTGTGAATTTGTAAATGCATCAAATGAGAACGTAAGCAGTTTTAAGAGTCCTTAGAAGGTCAATAAGAAGCCTTAGAAGGCTTCATTTGTCTTAGACTAGACCAATTTGGATTTTTGCTCCAAATTATTATTCAAATATAGATGTAGAAGACTTTAAAGGTTTTGTGGCCATTTCTAAGGGCATGAACGTTGGAACAAGGCCTTCAAGACCTAATATTGTAATGTAAAAACTTATATTTACCTATGGCAAGATAGAATTACCTCCAAGATCTATCTAAAGGTATGTTTAGACAATGTTCCATCTTAATCATGCACTAGTTGAATTTAAAAGTGAACCAAAAAAAAAAAAAAAAAAATTCCTTCATTTAACCTTTCTCGGGTTGCATACACAGGCAGGCTATGACAGTCAGTACAGAAGCTTATCGTTTCACGTTGTTTAAGTTAAATGGATAAAATTTAAGATTTGCAAAGGGAAATTAGGTAAGTCAAGACCTGGGTAAAAATCAAATAAGTCGGCAAATCACTTACACTGTATAAATAACGAAATGGCTCCTCTCGGGTTTCAAATGACTGTAAAATTTGAATTAAGGCACGTCTGGTAAAGTCACCATAGCTCGAGATTCCCCAAATGAAAAATGCTGAAATTTTGGAAGTAGATGCCGCTTTTTGTCATAGACCTTGATAGGTTGGATATCGAGAGAGATATCTCCCAAAACACAGTCGACTATTCAAGGGAAAATAAATCCAAAAGTTCAGGCCTAGAATAGTAAAATGCTTATATCTTGTAGAGTATGCATCCACATGTTCTCAAATTTGATATACACATACTATAAGATTATAGGAAGATGATAAAATTGATTAGGGGTCCCGAGTCGTTGAGACAAAATAGAAATAGATGACCGTGTTTGAAAATACAGTATTTCAAGGATAAAAAAAGAAGAACTTGGATATGAATTACTGTTATGACCCAGATCTTATGTAATTTCGTCTACATGTTATGGAAGGACATTTAATGTGACTCCAATTGTTTATAGGATCTAAAAATATTTCTTTTTTAAGATAAATGGGACTCTTCTCATGGAATGCATAGGATCCATGGTAAAGGAACACGTTGATGGATGAGGTAAAGTCAAGGTGTTGGACTTTTAAACTTGTAGAAGGATATTGTTAATAACCTTGAATTTAGATCTTAATCCATTGCTAATTGATTAAATACTGATAATATACTACTGGGACAACTAAACTGACGATCTAAGAGAGTGAAAATAGTCTTTTTTGTGAAACAATAAGACTTGTTTCAAGGTTCCAAACCTAGGAAGAGTAATTTGCAGGATAGAGTGCTTAAATAAGTCTGCTGAGAAATTGATTTTTCAGATATTAAAGCATAATTTATTAGTAACAGTGATATAAAATTGAGTTCATTGGTCTTCAAAGACCAATATAATCAGATATTCCTTGTGTTACAAGTAAAAGGACCAGGAACATTCCTAAATGGTAAACTTTACAAGCATGAAGAGTGTATCTGGGGATAATATTTCAGGAGTGAGATTGTCATAAATTTACACATGTCATGAGCATGTTTACCTAATCTGTGAATAAAATATAAATGCTTTAAGTATTTCGTTAAGTTCTATGTGACACCACTCCTTTTATTCATGACAACTAACTCATGTTATGACCCTACAATATCGTGGGGTCAATAAGTACAAATATTTCATGGGGAACACTAAATAAATAGGGTATATAAATCTACACGTCTATGTTCCCACATACTCATAAAGTGGGTTTAAGGCATAAGTCTAATCTGACCTCTCTGTGATTCCGAGTAACAAGATCTCTTTCACGTGGTAGGAACAAGTATAGGCAACATTTTAAGACATTAATTCCTTTGGTTCAAATTATATAAAAGTGACTTTGAAAATAAATTGAATCCACAAAGGTTCTTATTAATAAAGGCTTTACTCCAAAATTAAATTATGTATATTCATTCGTGGCCCAATTTTTATTAAAGAGATTTGAACCATCCACATTTATTTATCACATTGTCATCGAGTCATAGATTTTATAAATCTCACTTTAAGTCTTACACAAAATTACATTAAGTATGGAACAATTTAATAAACACATGGCTTAATCAGAGTAGGAATTCTACAATGACCCAAGATAAAACAAGCCAAAGTTATAAGTTGTGGCCTCATAGTTATTTCACACAATAAAAACATTGATTGACCTTAAAACTAAAAAAAGGTTGTCTAAATATCTAATCACTTTTAATAAATTAATAGGTCCAAATATAATCAACTTATCTAAAATGTCGTGAAGATAAAGATTAAGCATAATCTTATAGGATAGCAATATTTGTCGTAATCACGACCACTCAAGATCATAAATTCCATGAAATTATGAGATCTTAAAGGATGTGGAGTATTTACTCTATTATTTTATGGATATGATATTATCTATCATCTTCCTATTTCACATTGACAAAACACTTAGCCACATAATTCAAAAATCAAACAAAGAGAAATGAAAGGAAGAGCAGGAAGCTTAACATGTTATTCAGTCTTCAGAGAAACAGTTTAAACCTTCAAAATCATTGTGAAAGGAGACTAGAAAGCAAAATGATGTGATTAAAATACATAAATTTTATGCAATCAATTATTTAAATGTGGCCCAATAGTATCTAATGACTACCAATCAAATGTTGTAACCATGTTAAATGACAACACGTTACAAATGTCTCTCTTCAACAAGTAGTTATAATTTGAGAAAATTATTGTATGAAGAGAGGGAATAGAAATTAACTTTTAATCCACAAACGTGTTTTAATTCGAATTAATATGCTCACCGAAACATTCCCCTCATTTATTAATAATACACAGCCAAATCTAAGTGCCTTGAATTCTACTATTAGTATCTTGGATTTAATGTAAAATCCTTTAGGTACATGTTTTTTTATTTACAAATGTCTATATTCACTCATTAAAAGTAAAGGGTGCAATAGGGGTTGAGACTACTAAATCCAAGCCTCCGACATTTCATTGAATTGGTTAGATGTTAACAAAATTGTAACATTTAAAAACTATGATCGTCTAGGTGTCTATTCCATTTAGGGGAAAGTGACACACCAAATTACACTAGTCTCAAGGATTCTATCGATTACATGCAAAATATGATTAAAAAAATATAGTTTGGGCTAAATCCTTAACATAAAATCCAAATAAATTATTCGTGTCATGATTAAAGTCTCATAGGTTAAGGACTTCATTTATAATTTATACTAAAGCTGCCTAGTTTAAGATTAAGGCATGTGTTTCATTTGCATTGATAATCCTTATATTTGAATAGGCATGTTTATGCATTAGTCAGATGTTAATTTATTTCTATTGTTCTCCTATTTTAATATCATTAGATTATTATAAAATTACTTTTTAAGGGAATATATAACATAAAACTTATTTCTCAAAAAATTTGCCGTCACTTACTTTATTAATATACAACATATTACTATGTCCACAAAGTGCAAAAGTATTACTTGTAGAATATTAACCTCAAGAAATAAGGGAATCTAAATGATTTTATCAATGCATATAAAATTTGAAATATAACTTACCCTTATTGAAATCATATCAATTTAATATAACTCTTAAATAAGGTAAAATAGGGTCGAGAGTTGGAATACATGCACCATATGACTAAAAGTAAATAAGGTGAAGTTAAAGAATCCTTTATTTGTTCCACCCATCACAAACTTTATTGTTAATGAAGTATAATCATTATATTAATACCCAATCCAACTAGGTGATAGATATGTTTCTACCCATTCATTCTCAACTATCATTGTGTGAACATATAAAGACATTACAACTCTCTGTCCTGCAACTTAACATTCATTAAAAAGAAGTCAAGACTATTTTGAGCATCATTGGTGGTGTGTTATACAACATATTGAATGTTTGGTGAATGATTCACATAACCCTAACCCCTTCTTGTATGAGCTATCTTATTTATATAATTTATTCCTTTCTTTGAATTGTATTAGAAACCATCAATCCTTGAACTAATTCTTCTCATTTTAGTTTAAAACCAAATTTAATTTAGGAATGGCAATCCCCATATTGTTTTGACTTCAAAATTGCTTATGGATGCTTCTTTCTCTATTCCATGTACTTCTTAGCAGGTTTCTTGGTTCGCTAAGTTTTCTTTCCATACTCTCATTTCCTTCTAATGGTTACAATCCACTTGTGCATCAAACAATTTTCAGCCATGGTGATTTCTTTGACTTAGATTGTGACCTATATATTCATTAGTGATTTCTATATTTAATGTCAATTGAGTGTTATCTGTCATGTCTACCATTTATATGTTTACTTATTATTTGGTAAGCACAATCTTCTCCTCTATTTTATTTATTTCCCATGTACACATGGATATCGGTCCAAATTGAACATAATATCCACTTGTGTTTATGTTGTTGCGGCATAAAATACTATTTATCCATGTGGACAATGTGCCACATAACTAGTTACTCATAAGGTGAATCTCATTACCAATACACTATTGGAATATATTCCTACTATCGATGTCCTTGGTTTGAGATCATACTTTCATTACATTGACTCAAATAAATTCTTAATGAACTCAATGCAAAACCTTACCAAATCATCTCATCATATTTATATAAACAATATTATGACCCCTTTAGAAACCATCTTACACATACACTAAACTCATCACCATCCCTATATGGCATAAAGAGATAGAAATGAACCATATTAATCAAATACTTATCCATGAAAAGTTACACACACACACACACACACACACACACACACACACACACACACACACACACACACACACACACACACACACACACACACACACACACACACACACACACACACACACACACACACACACACACACACACACACACACACACAAGCACACAAGAACACACACACACACACATGCACATGCACACTCACACGCACACGCACGCACACACATGCAAATGCAGATGCATGCACACACGCACACACGCACACACACAAACATACACACGTATGCACATGCACACACACACATGCACATGCGCACGCACACACACACACACACACGCATGCACACACACACACACACACACACACACACACACACACACACACACACACACACACACACACACACACACACACACACACACACACACACACACACACACACACACACACACACACACACACACACACACACAAGTGGTCTAAATTACATATTCAAAGAGTAATAGAAAAAAGGCATGATAAAAATCATAATTATCAGATCCAACCCAATTAACACTTAACCATAGGCCTAGGCTAAGGTGTGAGTAGGTGGGGCACTGTAATATTATTCAATAAATAATTATATATAATAATGTCCCAGAAATATTTATAGTCTCAAATAACAAGAAATAATAAGTAGTACATTTATTGTAGTTATCCTTTCATGAAATAAAAAGTGTTATATACTAAGATTCCATATGAACTATAAACAACTACATATATTTTTATAAATTTATTTAACATCATGGATTCTATACACAAATTTAAAAACCAACTTGGAAATACTATAATTAACACCAAGGAAATACTAATGAACTACAAACTTATTTCCAACATAAGCTTAAGCATCAATAATAGATATGAAAATTTCACTTTTTCTTAACGAACATAGTTTACTAAAAAGCTCAATAGCTCAAAATTTAAAGAACTAATCCCTACTAAAATAGCATAAAGGAATTTGATTTTATTCATAGTAATGGGATGAAAATTTCACCAAATTTTCCATCAACAAACAACTTTCCTTTCTTAAATAATCCCCTTTACAACCAAATCTTCAACAACACTAAAAATTATTATGTAGGTAGAGTGGAAAAGTTTTCCTCTTATCCATATGATTTCATAAGGAATTTATGCTCCTCATCAATCCTAAAACCCAAGAGGTGACAAACCAAGACCAACACACATAGCCATAGAGTTTCAAAAATAAAATATATATTGACACTTACATTTACAAATATATCTAACAACTAACACAACTGAACCAACATGATCTCATTTAATTTGGCAAAAGGGGTGCGAAAAGGAAAAGTAGGATATGGTAATAAATACAACCATAGTAGGGTATCCATCTGCTAGATAAAAACATCTACCCTTCTATAAATTAGAGTGCACATCCTAATAACTATATGGTATAAATAGATATAAATAAAACATATTAATCAAATTCTTACTCATCACTACTATAGACTATATCTTCTATTTATGGGTCAAAATGAAATATTTAAAGGGTACATTACACAAGGAATAATAAAATCATAATTTACAACTCCAATCACAATTAATACTTAACCATGGGGACAAACCAAGGTGAGAATAAGTGGGGCACCATAGTATTGTAGCGTAAATATTAAGATCCCTTATCAAAAATTCTCTTGAATTTCATTGGTGAATATATAGATAACTGATTTATAAGCATGGTGAATTATTTAGGTGTGTTGGTGAGACCATTGGAAGGAGAGGAGAAATGGATATGGAAAACATGGTTTTCTATTTTTATTTATGGCTAACCAGTTTCATAGTGGAACTGAATTGTAGTTATCACCAATCAGTTGTATCATACAACCGAGTGAATAATGTTGTCAGTCAGTTGCATTATGAAACTGAAATAAAATGGTTACCATTGGGTTTTTAATATAATTGAATGGTAATATTTGTCATTCAATCTCATAATGCATTCGATAATCAACCATTATCAACTAATTACATTATGTAACTAGTTGACAACCTATCTAATCAGCTCAATGATGCAACTAATCAGTTTATATGCTATTTTATTTCATATGCAATTTGATTCCTTACTTGTAAGATAGTAGATTTTACACCACTTATTAATTTAATTTAGTACCACACCTTTAAATATCCATAATTTGACAAGGCTTCCACACCACAATGCCGACACTACCACCATAAAATCAATGTTGACTTATGATGACAAAAAAAATTTGGAGTCTACCTAGAATTTACATATTAGTCCAATAGGTATTTATATCATTATTTTGTAAATCTTAAATTCAATTTTTTAAATTATTCATCACTTTTCATTAACTTCATATTTTTTACTTTCATTATAGATAATTGAATTAAAAGGGAACCCCAAGATGAAAAAATATAGAACTTATTTCTAAATGCCATTTTTTTATTTTTCCTTACAAGAATATTATAACAAAGAAGAACAAGAGACATTCCATTTTGGGATTTTTTTTACATTCTTCATACTTTTTCAAGCTTAAAATCTGACTAGTGTACATGTATTTCCAATAGGATTAGAATATAATCAAACTATGCTTGTTGCAATCAGAGTTATACAATTTCAAATTTAAATTTTATTATGGCCTTGTACTATGAGGACTTGTATGTCCTAAAAAAAGTATCAATTCTAACTATGCTTCATCAAAAAATGAGCATAAGTTATTTAATTATTGACGAGTAGGATGTTAGTTTAGCATTCAAATGAATCACCTGAATGGTTTACTTTATAAATTTAAAGCATAAAAGTTTTTTACTTTTTATAATTAAGACTTGCTAAATTTGACACATGAAGACAAGTTTTTTAATTAGGACATCATGCTCTTGAAGGTCATGGAGATTCTAAATCTGTAGAATCATTGTTTCATTTGTTTCAAATTTCCAATTATCTATGGCATTCTTCCAAATCATCTACACTTGTAGGTTTTCATACTTTAAAATTTCAATGATAAATGATATATTATGAAAATTTATTTATTATATTTTTATTAATTTATTTAATTTTTTTAGTTGACTCTAAATCCATTGACTTTGAACATGAAATAACTCAGAAAACCCTTGAATTTTAAGTTCCCTAGTCTTCTTGTCCATTTTTTCAAGGTTTGTTATTTTCTAACTTTCAATTTTTGAATTGATGTTTCTTAAATTATAGATTTTATTCATAGAATGATTGCTTATTTTTTTTGAAACCACCACTCTCACTATAAATCAGACATGTAAAGTTAAAGACATACTCTATCCAACTACACATACTAAATGTTAAATTTCAAATTAACATTAATTTTTTTTTAATTATCTTTTAAAATAAAATTTAGTTTTGCATTGCACCCTAAACATATGAGTAAAAATATGCCAAAACCACCACCATTAAACCAAATTCAAAAATGGGGTAAAAATATTTCATTTCTATCGCAAAACAAATGAACACTATGATTGTCAAGTTTCAACTTCCCTAATTTATCTCTCAATGGTGTGTCTAGGATGCATGGATTAACATTTTTACAACATATTGATCTTGATGATGAATATATGGGGATTAAAATTGAGGTTTCTGACCACTAATTATTTTAATCTACATGATTTTATTCAAGTTTCAAGTTCACCTACTCAGGAAGTACCCTATACCTATTGACCCCCTTTCCCACCAACTACATACAATATGTAGTTCTTAGAAGATGACATTAGTACCTTTGCATTGAATAATTTATTATTATAAAGTGTAATTTCAAATCTTAAGGATGGTATTATATATGATTTGAATTTTATAAAATTATTGGAGTTGATTGTGAAAGCATTCATCAAAGAAATAAGTTCCTATTATCATAACTACTCGAAGAGAGTCAATTTGTTTTCATTAGTTTAACATGAATCCAAAAAGATTGACCTTTTATTCAATCAAGCTAACATTGCATCAATTTTAGTTTATAATGTTTACAATAATAATATTTTGAGTATTTAGAGAATTTAAATATGGAATCCCAAACATACTTTAATAAATGGGCAAGAGACACAAACCTTGTTGTGATTGAAAATGTGGAGAAGGAAAAAGATTTATTAATTTATCATTTTTAGAAAATATACTCTAGTTATTGTAATTTTAATGTAATTATATTCATTTTTTAATTGTAGGCAAAATATGAAAACCTGAAAAATGAAGGACACATCCTCAATGTGCATTTGAGAAATTCATGAAAATGTTGAAATGCTACTATTACATTTAAGAAAAAGCATATTGTGTTAAATAAACAAAAAAAAACTCAAAAAAATAATTAATGAGCATGGCATACACTCTAATATATTATAAAAGTAAAAAGAATGGTAGATCCAAGTCTTCTTTTAATAGGAAATGCAATAAACGAGTAAAGAGAAAATCTTGTTAATAGTAATTCCACTATGGAGGATCTTCTAAACGTAGCATATAAAAGTATGTCATATAAGAATTGGAGGCAAGGATTCCAAAGAATGTTAGTGAGAAGTGGAGAATCGGTCTTTTAAAAAAAATGACATTTCAAACTATTTATTATGTTTTAAAAGACAATGTTATGTTTTAAACAACAATTTCAAATGATAACGTTAAGTTTTATAAAAATATAACTATTTATTATGTTTCAAATAATCTTTTTTTTATTGAGTTATGGTTCATTATAAATATTACATTCATTAAATTGATTGTACTAGTCTTTCATATTCTGAGTTGATGTAGTTAAAATAAGATGGTGTTATTTTAATTATATATTAATCAATGATTTGAATTTGAATACTTTTTGATATGGATTTGAAATGAGCATCAATTTGAATGTGATTTGATTTGGTCTTATTCAATTATGATCATGTGATATTTTGTGTCATTTTCAGTCTTAGCTAAGTTTCTTAGTTGTTGATAACATTATATTTAGAGCCAATCATGCATGTAGATAATACAAAAGCTTTTGTTATGTATTTGATCATTCAATTTAGTTATGAGTTCACGTTTTGTGAAGAAAACATGTTATTCTTGTATGAAATCATTATGAATGTGGAGTCTAGGTAATAGTTATGGTTTGCTTCTTTAGCCAATAGAAAGTTTATTAATCTCTTTGACATTAACTGAGTAAAACATTTGGTTCTGAGTTGAACTTAGTTTGGAATAATGTTTTTGATTGATGATTTATTTGAATTCAATGATGAAAGTATTTATTGGTTTTTTATTTGACACTTGAATCTTGACAAATTTAAAATTACTGATATGCAAGCATAAAGATGTAGGGGTTGAGTAATGTGTTTTCTTATTCTCAATCAAGTCTTGTTGTTCAATAGGCTTGTATATTTATTTTACCTTGGTTTTTGACTTTAGTGGTATTCATATTTTTAATCTATAATTTAAAGTACAAACTATTAAAATTGTATTAAAGTATCAAATTTATGGTTTTTTAAAAGTAATAAAAATACATATTTAACAATACCATCTTAAAAAATATGAAAAAAATTAACCTGTTTGAAGAACCAATTACATAAAAGGGAAATTTGTATGGAAAATGGATTAAGGTCTACAAAACATCTATTAAACAAATCACAATGCTATCAATAATTTTTACTAATTAAATATTTCAAATGTTTTAAAATAGTAAAAAGGATATGAAATTGGATTTAAAAATTGAAATAAAACTAAAACTAACTCAGGTAGCCAAAAAATTCCTTGACAAACATGATCATCATAAGTGAGCTTTGCATCCACCATGTTTGTTCCATATTCATTATCAATATTTAAGTCCTCTCTATTGGTCATTGTATTACTAACACCTTTTATTTTGATAAGAGAACTCCATATTGTTAGATCTCTTTCATAAGGAAACATGTCCACAACATAGCATGAAACATAGAATCTCAAACATGTCTCTATATTTTTATTCAGTATGTTTTAAAGTTTTGAATTAATGAAATGTAATGCAATAAATAATCTTTCATCTTCCATTGAGACCAAAATAATTGTTTAACAAAGTTTGTATAATTAGAAATATTCACTTATATTTTCCTAAATGATGCTACTAGGTTAGTTTTCTTCCATAACCATGTAATTACAACATTTTCTCTTGGTTCACTTAGAGACTAATATTGATCAATCATTGTAATTTAAAAAATGTATTGACTGAGATGCTAGTAAATATTTTCAAAACTAATCTTTAATTTCAACTCCATTGAGCTATAGTAATAAGAGAACCCATGTTTTTTTAAAATAAATTTCTCATCATCTATTGACCATTATCATTGTTCCAAAATATGAGATTCACAACTTCCATGGCCCCCATAAAATCACCCTTTTGAAAATGATATCCAATCTCAGTAGATAATTTTTATGAAATTATACTTAATTTCATCCATGTTTCACATAAATCAATATCATATAGAAGATGTATTACATATAGTTCTTTAATTTCAGCTCCCACAAAATCAAGTCTTCTATACAAAGTATGCATTAGTACCTCTTTGCCATTAAATATGACACAAAGATGGCCATTGATATTTAATTTCAAATAGATTTCAAAGTTATTAAAATCTATCAAAAAAATTCAACTCCTAAAAATAGGTCTTTGAAAGTTTTCATTCATTGTGTATTATATATCTAAAGATTGATATACTCATTTTAACAACCATATGAATTTAAAAACATATATGGATCTCCCTTGACCATTTTTAGTTAAAAATTTGATTTATTTAAACACTTTGAGAATTATACATAATGTCAATGATATTTCTATATTAAATGAAATAATAATTTTTTAACTTGTCAACTTTCCTATGGTAATTATACATAAAACGTACTAATGATGGATATTATTTTTAAAAAAATCATGTTGATTCATAGATAGAAATGTTATGATTTTGTATTTTAATTATATATTCTAATATTATGACATTTACATTATAATTATTAGATTGGGTATTAGATGTTGTTTAGTTGGATTATCTATGGTACTAGTTGTAGCAGTGTTGGCAACATACTTAATTTTGTGATTAATTATTTCATGGAATTATTACTACTAATGATGATTTTATAAATCTATATTGGTTATTGATTAATTTCATAATGAAATGTATACCATTTTTAGTGATTGTAGAATATCTATGAGCTAGGTAGATGTTTGAGGTTGTACTCCTAGAACCGATGAATTCTGAACATGTTGACATGTCCCATAGGTATATTTGTTGTTTTTTTAATCCTTTGAATAACTTGATTGATTGTTATATTTTTTTATTGTAATCCTTGTACTTTTTCTTACTACTATACTTTCCAATGTCAGTATAAGTTATTTTTTATGGTTATCTTCCATTATAATCTATGATATGGTTTGTCAACCATAGCCTTTATTTTTGTATACATAGCTTCATTCTATTTCTCTATCATATAGAATTCAAATATTATTTTTTCCACCATGGATCCTAGTTACCTATGCAATTATATACCTAAACATACCTAGACCTACTTGGACATAACATACCCCCTTTGGGAACCCTTTTCACCCTACATTCATATTTTACCCCATTCAACCTAGCATTATTACTAGGGTGGTGGCATGTTGTTTCAATGACTAAATATTTGTGGCATGACCTTGGCATCGACTTGGTTTAATTATTTTTTATTATTTTAAATATTATATCTATTGAAAATTGTATTAACCTCATTTAATGAGGCAGGTGGAATTTGACAAAGGTTCAAATGTTATTGAGGTTGTTTTGTGTTTAATCCTTTTGGTTTATCACTAATCTTCTTTCCTATTGGTGGTAGATTTATTAATGAAGGAGCATTATATACTTGCCATTAATGGCAAGGTTGACAAGGATTACCTTGAGATCTGGAGGTATTCCTCACTCCTAAAATTGAATGTAAAGTGATTGAGGTATGGCAGAGTGGATGGAGAGAATGGGAAATATGGATGGTGGTCAAAAGAGTTAGGAAGATGGAAATTTTGGAGAGAAAATATTAAAAGCTCAACTAGTTTTTAATGGTAATCTTGATGGTTTGGAAAACACACCATAATGATTTGCAAAGAAGTAGAGGTTAGTATCTTTTGAACTTTCGAGTCTTCTAGGTTTTTATGTAATTCAGTTTGTTTTTATGGTTTGATTTTTTGATAACTATATTAAAATAAAAATAAATATTTAGAGGATGCTCATGTAGTTGGAAGTCTTATAAATTTTGGGTGCATGTGTAGAACCACCTATAGAGATATATGTATATATCACATTACATATAAACATGTAATAAATGTATATACCATATATATTGTCATGTTCAAATATGATTGCATTCATTTATTATTTCCATAATGGGTCATGGACTATGTTTTTGTGAATATGAATTTTAAAATGTTGTTGAGTTGATTGTGGTTATTAAAAGAGAAACGAGGTTATTGTGTGTGTGTGTGTGTGTGTGTGTGTGTGTGTGTGTGTGTGTGTGTGTGTGTGTGTGTGTGTGTGTGTGTGTGTGTGTGTGTGTGTCCTTAATAATCTATGGTGTTTTCCTAAATATAAGTTGAGATGCAATTTCATATCAACTAGGTTTTTTTGAATGTGGGTAACTATGTTTATTTGTACATCGATTGTGTTATTTACAAATATCTATGGGTTCCTTTAAAATGTCTAAGGTCATCAATATTAATATCTTGATCTATTATAGTTATGTTTATGATTATTCTTAAGATATATCAATCTAATGACTGTGCTTGTTGGACCACATTGGGGTCATTATTTTTAAAAAATCTAGTTTATTTGTTTAAAAGCTTAAGGACCTATCTATAAAGGGCTTTATTATCATGGTTTTCATTTATAATGTTTGTTCCACATTTTTATTATGTTGTGTTGTGTGGTGTTTATATACATGTGTCTAGGACTAATAAGACTTTTATATTTCCTTGTTTTATCTAATAGTGCAAGACTTTTATCTATAGGTAGGAATGGTAAGTCATGGTTTTAATTTTGAATTCTAGACTTCACTATGACTGTGTTGTAGGGTATGATGGTTGAAACATTTGTATTTCATTTAAATCCATTTAATCCTTATCTTTTATAATCAGTGTTTATTTAATAGACTATGGTATTCTCTTTAATTAAATGATTGTACTATGGGTCGACTATGTTATGTTTCATTCCATGATTCAAACTAAGTAGGTGATTGTTTACATTGACATAGATATATATAGTGTATACATATATAGGTTTATATATGTTATGTGGATTCAAGATATATATGTGAATATGCTATCATATTCCATGATTGGGTCATTCAAATGCACATCACATGCTTCACCATAATCTTTAATCTTGATAGTGTTTTTTGGTTTGTTCAATTCTTGACTATTATTGGGTCTTGATTGTTTTGATCATGCTAATTATTGACTCGATCATATGGTGTTCATTTATAATCATGTCCTTTGATCGTGTTAAGCTTTGCATCAAATTTTAGGATTACACATGTGATATATATAAATGTATAATTATACCTTCCAATTGAGATTTTTTAATGATATGATTTTATTATTGATGTCTTTATTAAAACTTGACATAGTCAATTTAAGCTTGGCTAGGTTCTATTCGAACAACTTGATTGAGAAGGTCTGACTACTTATTTTCTATTTTATATGATTGATAATTATGATTGAACTATATTTTATTCACATTATTACTTGATTTTTTTGTATTCTATTAATATTTGGGTTCTTGAGTAATGTGTGGATGTCATTTTTGGACTAGACCTAAATATTTAAAAGCATACATTACAGATATGGATGGTTATGGATGGTCATGATATTTTATGGAGTTTAAAGTAGGAGAATTTCAAATGATATATAATGGATTAAAGTTAATCCATTTTATATCATGTGGCAGCCAATGATAACCATCCCTACTCTTGATCTATATTTAGATAGATTAATTATACCCATCTTGCCTTGGAATGATATGACTATATTATTTTTATTTAAAATATATTTTATTTGGAGATCTATGTGTTCAAAATTTATTTCATTTTTCTAGATACCACAACCACCATCCTATTGATGGTTGGGGTGATGAGGGCCATTGGTGGATGGGCTCATAAGGTTGATTGGGTGGGTTTGTCCTTATCAATTTTTTCATGATTAAATCCATGCTTTGATGACTTCATATACATGTATGGAGGATGGTAAAAAGATTTAATTACTAATTTAATTAATTATCATTGATTATAGTTGTTATATTTAACTTTAATTAATATATATTGATTTTGATGTCTGCTAATGACTATTATGAATGAATTGGAAATGGAAATTGAATATTGAATGAGGTAAATTAGCTATTGGATGAAGATATTATATCTCATGTACATTATATTATTTTGAGTTCATCCTACAGTAATTAATATTCATTATGTTCATAACAAACTAGAATTAATTGGGCATGTAATTAATTTGTGTGTGTGTGTGTGTGTGTGTGTGTGTGTGTGTGTGTGTGTGTGTGTGTGTGTGTGTGTGTGTGTGTGTGTGTGTGTGTGTGTGCGTGTGTGTGTGTGTGTGTGTGTGTGTGTGATATGAGTCTATATTGATTTAATATTATTTAAAATGATTAATTATATTTGAGTTGATATAAGATTTAATATACACATACATCATTTAAAAT
Organism: Torreya grandis; assembly: GCA_037957365.1. NCBI lineage: Eukaryota > Viridiplantae > Streptophyta > Pinopsida > Cupressales > Taxaceae > Torreya > Torreya grandis. The sequence continues at coordinate 293,371 of JARHVA010007517.1, forward strand.
ATTCATAGTCTTATTAATTCTTTTTACTAGTAGAATTAACAAATATAGGAATGCTAATTTGGATTTTCTTAGATATTTTTACATTAAATCTAAATTATGGAAATATGTTCTATTTACAATAAACAGATCAGATATAAGTTATATTGTAGAAGAAGTTAATATTGAATTTAGCTTTATGAAAACACATTTATAAATCTTTTACATTAGTTACTTAATCTACAATTGTTTAAATCTAAATGGATATATTTTATATAAGTTATGTCTTTAACTTGTATTAGTTGAATTAATATTGAAGATTAGCTTATTATTTTTTGGATATAATTACATGGATGCATATGGGCCTCCTAATCCTTCTAGTAATGCATAAAATTTTATAGCTAGAGCATGAGAAAAATAAACCAAATGCTCTTTTCAATCATCCACTTTAGACATATTTGGTTGCATGAAAGGTATGTATTCCATTTACAATTATAAAATATTACTTCTTGAGTTATGTATGTTGAATTGTGAAATCTGAGATTAATAAGTAAATGCTTGTATTTTTTATTAAAGGAATTGATAATTAATTAATTCTTATGATGTAAAAATGAACATGTATAATATTTTACTTAGATTATTTATTTGGTTAAATAAATTAATTTAAAAGAAACCATAATTAAATCAAAGATGATAAATAAGTTATCATATCACCTTAATACATTCTATGATATTTATGTTATACATGCACTGTCTTCTTTATCTTCATTCAAGATAGCTAAACTTGCTTAGCTTGTTACTTCATATGCTAATAGTGAAATTGGTAAGATTTCCTTACAAGGAACCTTTTATTTGGGTTCCACTCAACATGAAACTTGGATGAACTTCATTACTTGTGATGTTGGATTATATGCTTGGATACTGATGTTCAATTCTTTTTATCTAATTGAATTACAAATGAAATTATAACATAATGATATCTTTAATCATTCATTTATGGAATATGGAATGAAGAGAATTTTCGCTTATGTGGTTACCTGATTGAAATTCACTATCAATGATTGCATAATTTGTTTATGTTAATAAATACTTCATTTTTAGTTACTTAAATTCCTTAAACTCTTTTATTATTGCATTGGTTGTGCTACTATAAATAGTTATATAGACTATAGAATGGAAATGTTGAGTTATAACTACATCATAAAGTGTTATGAACATCTATGTTTGGTATAAATGGTGTATAAATAGTGCAAAGATCTTCAAAGCTATAAGGTGTTATAACCTAACCGGTAACACTAAACAATATTGTACTTAATCTTCTTTCTTTTATGCTTTAATATAATTTTATGTATAAATGAATCAAAATCTGCACATATTAAATTGTTCTCTTGCTGATATTATTACTTGTTTATTTTATATAGCATGGATTTTTGATAAGATCCTATGATTAATGATGATCCTCATAAATGTCATGTTATTGTGTCCATATATTTTACTCTTCCTACTTGATTACCATGATTTTTGACACTTTTACATATTGTTTTTTGCTTTCATAAACCATATAGCATAATATTTTCAAACTCTTTTGAATAGTTAGAATTGTGTATTGAAATTAAATATATGAAAGTTGTTTATTTCTTTCGGATGTTTTTCTTATAAATATGTTTTGAAGATGTTTTGGAGAAATAGGTATATATCATGGAGCATCCTCCATCAAGAGGAATCTCATTACAAAGACCATCTTGTAGCCACTACATGACCAAAATTATGGATGAACAAATTTTGATTCTCTTCTAACCGACTAGTAGAAACAACTCTAACCTCTATGGAGCTCAATAAGGAAGCAGTTGAAGAACAAAATAACCTTGTTTTTTCTATAGTAAAGTCACAAGATTCACATGAAGGATGTATTTAATTGAAGGAATCAATTTTGCTTATCCCAATATGAGTGTATCTGAAAATAAAATATATTTACTATTTTGCATAAAACAATATCTTCTATGATATATAAATATTTATCGATAGAGTTGAGAGATATATAGAAAATAGTGTATGTTGAATATAAATTATCAAAAGTATATTGTGCTAAGAAATTGTGATTGTTAGTTTTCATTGTTTTGACTTTTATTAATATGATTGAACAATTTTGAGTTCAATTTAGTGTTGTAAAAGGAAGGTTGAAGTTATATTTGGAAGGAGAAAGGGATACCTTTGGAATGCTACAACAACAATCCAACCTATTTAGTTAACTAATCATGTTATTTGATTTTATTAAGTATTATGTGTTTCATTTCTAAATTATTTGAGTTACATTCTTGATTAAGATTTGTTTATAGAAGCTTCCATACATAAGCTTTCATTTTACCATACTTTTTTATGTTTAATTTCAATAATTTCATTTAATTCACTTTAGTGTCCTAGATACAATTAGTAGAATGCCAAAATAGAGAATGACTGTGTACATATAGTGACATCAACTTATCAAGTCTACATCCCTAAATTGACATTTAAATTAGGCAAAAGGTACATATCCATGGTTACTCTCCTTTTTTATTTTGATCAAGAGAAGTATATCCACTTGTGAATCAGATTCTAGTCAATTAACTTGAATCACAACTTAGGAAAACAATTTTATCCATCTTGATTAAACCAATTCTTAACTTAACCATACTCAAGCAGGACTAAAACTTATTGAGGAGAGTGAGGTATTTATCTAGGGTTAAGGACCTATATATGGTTTTATGTGGAATTATGAGTGACACTTATGGATCTCGAGACTTATAAGTGTATGCATATGCTAATATACCCTGAATCTCATAATCCTCACAATATAAAAATAAGCTTCCCCATAACATATTTTGTATGTGTTTACCTCTTTCTAATTATCTAATCTCTCTTCCATTAGTTTTAGTTGGGTATGAATAAAGTGAATTAAATTTTTCATAGCATTACCAAAAATTATAAGTGGTCCTAACATGTGTTCAAAACATACTCTAATAATACAATTTCAAATTGTTTTTTAAGTTATTTTATCTAGTATCAGATCTATGTTTTTACTATAGGAAATTTTGAGAACAAATATTTTCTTTTAAACTATTTCAATCTTCTAAGTTACCACTTATGATTTCTCAATATAGTTAGAACACGATCAAGTGAAGGTAACATCAATATAAATATCTTGAATGTTAACCCATCTAGGGGTAGAGGTGGAGGACATACAAAGGGTCATCAAGGTCATATCCCTGTTCATAACCTAAAACAATTACCTTGAATAATGATAATAGTTATATCAGGGACCCAATGATGAAGAAGCAATGGGATTCCAACTAATAAGAATGATAAAATCCTTAGTGGAATCTTGATAGCCCTTAAGACTTTACAAGGAAAGATTGATAACCAAGAGAAAATCTTGAACAATCTTGAGAGGGTATCCCAAGAGAAAGTACCTAGGTTCGAAATGATACAATTAGGGCCTATAATTTAATAACTACCTTTAACCACTACAGACCCAGTCATCAAAGAAATGAATAAACTTTCACAACCTACCTTTTGGTATAAAAATTAGGTGATGTAGTTGATGCATGGTTGGTACATAAAATTATTTCAATTGGCATAATATGCCTTACAATATTAAATCTAAAGTGAAAGATTATCAATTAGTAGGACCTGTAACATTATGATGGAACCACCTTTGTGTTATAGAAGGATATCATCCCTTAAACTAGTCTTGGTCTATTTTTGAGACTCAATTTCATAAGAGGCACCTGAATGCAAACTATAAGGCACAAAAAATCATTGATTTTCAACTCTTAAAGCAAGATAATATGTCTATTACTGAGTATGAGAACAAGTTCCTAAACTTGTTACATCATGTGAACTTTATGTATGATGAATAAACTAAAATTATGAAGTTGAAGCTTGGTCTTAAATAGATTCTAATGCATGATGTTAACATGACAAATCCAAAAACTTTGGTTGTAGCAATTGAATCAACCTATAGGATTGAATAGAAATAAAAGTCTCACTAAAAGGCAAGACAAGAATTCAAGTCAAATAGGTAGTAGTGTAAAATAAAGAACCTTTCTTCCATAAACATGAAATTAAAAAAATATGATGTTAACCATAGAATTTTATGAGGTAATAAAAATTTTAATATTTTTTCTAATCAAAATAGGAATTTCAAGTCCCATGTATCTTCCAAATCTATTTCATACAAAAAGGAAAAATATCAAAACAACCAACATGGATCTACCATGGGTGCTAACACTATTCCAGTATCATTTTCAATAAAGATTGTGTGCTGAGAATGTGGTGATAACCACTATAAAAAGGACTATCCTAAACTAAAATCAAGATAAATAGTGAACCATAAAGTATATATTGCTATTGATAATCGCAATGTTGACTTGCAATCCACTCCAATTAAGACCCAAGGTACAATTAATGTTTTATTTTGACTATATTAATTGATTCTGGTATAATAGATTATTTTACTTCTCTTTTTTCTATTAAATAATATAATAGTAAACCCATCTTCATAAAAAAAAGGTTGGGATGTTAAATTTGGTACTGACAAGAAAGTGCCTATTCTTAAGCTCTTGGAACAATTAAAATTAGATATTGGTATTTTGAAGACCAAGGTAAATCTTTTTCTCTAGGATTTGGTATTTTATGATCTCCTTATTTGGATGGATTGGCTATATTAACGTTAAGCCACACTTGATTATGTGGGAAAAAGAAAGCAATTCACTAATGGCCGTGGCCAAATTATAGAATTGCAAGGCATATAAGGGTCCATGAGATATAAAACACATTCAATCTTATAGCTAAAAAGAGCTATTAGAAAGGGCTATAAGGTTTATCCAGTCCAACTACAATAAATATCTAATGAAAAAGAGTTAAAACATGTAAATTTTCAATTGTAAGGGGGTTTATAGATGTTTATTTTTAAAATATTCTTAGGTTACCACCTAAGTGATAATTTTACTTTTATATTGACATCATACCAATATATAGCCCTACATCTAAGGCACCTTACTACATGAATGTGATTGATCTATAAGATTTGAAATTTTATCTACAAAAACATTTAGATAGTGGAAGCATCTAACCAAGTGTGTCTCCTTGGGATGCTTCGGTAGTATTTATAAATAATAAAGATAGTGTTGATGATGAAAACTATACTATCAATGAACCAACCCTTTCACCTATCATGAAGGTCATGTTAGAATCATACTAGTCTAATCATAGGGTTATAAAGGTTCGCTTATGATCCTAAAGATGTGAGAGTTTTTTTATAAGTTTTGGGAAATATTCAACAAGTTATCAAATGTAAATTATTCCACTATAACAATCATAAATCCATTTATCAAATCATGAATTAGTTAAAATGTGAATCTGTAATCTATTTTATCTAATAAATAAAACTTATGAGTTACATAGTCTCTTAAAGAATACAAATATAGTTCAATAAATATTCATATATCCAATAATATGTTGCTTCTTGATGTAATTTTCTCCAAGTTATCCCAAAGAAACTAGAAGTGAAAAATGACATATTAAGAATAAGAGAAAAAGATTCAATAAAGTAAACAACAAAGTGAGACAACAAACAAATTAAAAGAAAACATCCTATTAAGGATTTAAAATACTAAAAATATAATAACTAATACAAACACTCTAATCCATAATAAACTAAAGAAAAGACAAACAATAAAAAATGAAATAGAAGTCAAAAATTAAATCTAAATAACTAATAATTATGGAGCAACTATTAAACTAAACTTAGACCAAACAAAAATTTATTAATCTAAAGGTTAAAATAAATCCAAAAACCTATTTGAATTAAGTCTAAATAAACTAAAATGATTCAAATTATAAAGTAAATGCCAAGTGACTAACATAGATAAAGTAGAAAAGATTATAAAAGGAAACACAAACTAATTATAAACTAAATAGGATTAAATCTAAATACTTAAATTAATTAAACTCTATAAAGGTATAAATAAATCCATGAAATATTTATATCTATCTAAACAAATAAAAGAATAATATTTTATAAATAAGACATTGATTGGATTCTGAAACATAAATAGACTAAACTAAAAGACAAAAATAAAAGATGACTAGAAATATAAATATAAACACGATTAAGAAGAGACATGAAAGATTCGAAATATATTAACATTAGAAACAAATAGATTACAATAAAGCATGCAAGTCTCAAAAGAGAGTCATCTTAGTAGTAAAAGGTAAATTTTATTGAGAAAACGAACATTATTCCTTTACAAAAAATTTAATGACAACTTTACAATAAAAATAGATCAATGAAGTGTCACAAAATAGTGAAATATTTATCATTGTTCAGGTTGAATACATGGAATCTATACATAGGATTGTAAATATCAATTTTAAAAATATTTTAAGCTTATAAATCTTTAGATAATCAGTACTAAATGATAAATAAAGATATATATACTTGTGTTGCATAAGAAATTACTCAATCGTTAGATAAAGTACCATTAGATCTATCTATAAAAGTTGTACTATCTCAAAAAATTCACATAGAAAGATGAAAGATGAATGATTGACTTCAAAAAATGTTCAAGTCTTAAATATTTTTTGTTCTACTATCTTCAAATGAGTTCTTGATCTCTTCTTATACCTTCAAACTTAGTTGAAAACAAATTATAACTAACTTTAGTTAGTTATTATCTTACATTAACTAATTGACTTTTAAAAAGTCAATTAACTATAACAATTATTAGTTAAAAAGAGGTTTAGTTAAGACTTTAAAACATCTTAATTGATCAAGTTTATCAAATATAGACCAAGGGTACTAATATTAATGAGGGGAGACCCATATTAATTAATAATATAATAAAATACATATTTAAATCATAAAGTAAATAACTCAAAGATTAATAGATCTTATTTATATTAATTTTTAATGAATATTAATTCTCTTAAGCATATATATTTATATCATAACTCCAAAATTTCTTATCTTTTTCAAATATACCAAAGTCTTAAAAACAAAGTATAAACTAAAATACCAAGTTCTGCCAATAAAAAGTTTAGCTATAAAATAGATTTTATACTTAAGAAGATCAATAATCATCTAAATTAAACAACACTTAAATCACATGTTTGTCTTTTTGATGAAGACAAACATTATATTCCATCTCTGTAGCAAAAAAATGCACCAATCTAGTTCCTAAAATAGTTGTGCTATCATCAATTTTCAATTTAATTTTCTTCAACATCCTAACTTTCCTTGGTGTATCTGGCTTAGATTGAATTTCAATAGTCCTACTTTCTATAGTGGAAGGTGGAATATCAATTTTATTCCTTCTACCAACATACCTTTGGACTCCCAAATTTAATCTTTTGGACCTCATAATAAGCTCACTATGAGCAGAAGCTAGATTCAGCTTATTACATTTCATGACAGGTTCACTATGGGAAAGAGAAGGTGAATTAAAAATAATGACCATGTTTCTAAGCTCTTTGGCATGGGCAGACTCAACTTATAACTATTTAATCTAATTTACAAGTAGAGATTCAACAGCGAGCTCAACTCTATCAACCTTAGGAAGTTGCAGTGGTAAATGTTGTGGATTATTATCCAACTTATGGGATGAGTTACTTTTAGAAGGGGTTTGAGATCCAAACTTGTTGTGAAGGAAACTTATATTACCTCTATAACTCCTATTAACTTGATTATTAGGAAAATTAATTAAAATGTCCCAAAATTTAGTATCATAAGAATCAAAGTGTATGGATATTCTAGTTCCAATATAGAATTTAGGTTCAAAATTCCTTGCATGAAAACCACATCTATGAAAACCTCTATTAGGATAGGTTGGTTAAAATTATTTTTTAAATTCTATACCCATCCCCTATTGACATTACTCTTTGATAAACTAGATTTATCCCACCCTAACATAACGATAAATATGAAAGATAACAATCAAATCTAAGATTAGAAAATAATAAATGGCTGAAATAAATAAAACTAAATACTGTAATAACTCAATGAATAAAACTACAACTGCATCATATATTAAAATTCATCACAATATATCTAAATATCACATTTTTCATTTATAATAATGCAATGTAAGTCAAAATGTCTATCATAATATCTCATTATTCCATTAATACATCAATTATATCTATAATTTAAAATTAATTGAATTATCAATCATTTATCTCAATATAAGATTCTAATATAAATTTTAAAAAGTAGCAAAGAATCTTAATCTAAACATCCATTTTCAAAGAAAAACTTAAAACTTCAATGTTAAGGTGAATCTTTAATATTAGTCTCATTCTAACTAACATCTCAAAATCACATTTCTAACTAAAGGTTGAAGAAAAACATACAACTTCAGACAATTCATATATATTTATAAATGCTTTCCTAGCATACCATTTTCAAGATGGCCAACTATATCTACTCAAATCCCATTATAATCATTTCCAATTCTTTAACATTGTCAATCTAAACCACTTATACTGAACCAAACCCCAATTTTTTTGAGATAATCACAACATAGACAATCCACAACAGATAGTCAAATTGGAACTAAAACATCCCCATGATTTCACAAATGTTGATATTTCCATAACATAATTTCATAAGAGATCATCAATTTTTTAATGCATAAGAAAACCTTATAATGCAAATCATTTATGTATGCAAATCCTTTCTGAAACCAAATTCCATATATTTAAGATAAAAACCCTAATTCATGCCATATGAAAATCCAAACAAACTATATGTTGTATGTTATCATCTTCATGCATATAAACTTATACGAATAAATTGGCCCTTTATCCATCTATATCCATTAATAATTTTAGCCTATGATTTGCAAAATGGACAACCAAATCAAAAACAAACTATCAACCCTCAAAATGAAAAATTCTATAAATTCATCAATTGAGCTAATTTAAAAAGAATAATCAATCTACAAACCTACAAAGAAATCAGGAAAACCTATTCATTTATAGTTTAGGCAACTATTCTCAGCTACACATGTAACTTCAAAATGTGTGCATTTAAATTCTTTCAATATTTTTTGTATTTCATACCATAACAAATTATATGATCTTTTGAATATTCAAAATATACCAAATTAAAACTACTCATATCTTATCTATGCCATAACCACTTTTAAAACCAAAATAGACATCCTTTTTAAACCAAAGGATATTTGCAAACTGATACGTTTGATAAAAACTTCAAAACCAAAAGAAACATCCTTTTGTATGCATGCAAGAAAGAAAGTAGAGAATCTCAACTTTCAAACCTTCAAATATATAGGCAACCATTTATCCAAAAATATCCAAGAAACAACATACCCGAGAGTGACTCACCCATGCACTTGAAAATATTTCAACACTAAATCATTTGACATAGTGTTTCAAAAACTAGAGTAGAAACTTTCACATGCACACTAACAACTAAAATTGAAACCTTCAACACTTTATATGTTCATCATTAATAAAAACTATTTACAACACACAATAGCTTCAATCATGTAGAAACAAACTACGAAAAACATCAAAAAATCATAGAACATTTGTATGTAGGAGGGTTTTCAAAAACCTTAAACCATTGTCCATATTCCTTTACAATTCCTCAAAGTAAACACTCAAAACATTATTAATTATCATGTAGACTATAACTCAAATAAAAATTTCCTTGTCACTTTACGTTTTCTCATTCATTACTAGGATATTTTCAAATAACACTAATCAAAACTTTTATATACATACCTGCTAATACTCCCAAAATTTTCCTCACCAAAAATCTCTAAGAATTATCTAGTACAAACTCCAAATTTTGGTGAACCAGAGATCTGCTTCGATGAGAAGCTTGTGAAAAATCACCCAAAATCACGAAATCAAAGAACTTATATCCATCAACTTGCTTATGTAACTAACCAAGTGATGTGTTGATTTTGCATTAGTTTACATTTATTAACTATATGTTTATGTTAGTGTAGTGATTTTTTCATTGAGTTTTGCCTACATGACCTTATGGCCATACTATGTCAATTAAGCTTCCTTACATTAGTTAAAAAAGGGTCACATAGGCTTATTTTATTTTAATGTAATTATCTGATTATAAAAATTAGAGGCTTTTTATTGTTGAAATAATTTTTCTTATATGTACCCCATTTTTTCACATTAAAAATTTAGATAGGTTAATATGATTTTATGCAAGTAGATCATATTTTTAAATACTATTATGTAAAGACAAGATTATTCATCCTTTGTAATTTATCTATGATTTCATTCTTCCATACATAGGTTCACTCTATCTTTTATGCAAAGATCCAAAATTGTTACAAATTTTACATGGTATCAAAGCCATTTTTGACAGTATAATAGCAATTTTTGTGGTGAAATCTTGCATGCATTCACTATTTCAATATAAAAAAGGGTTTGGTGGGATTCCTTGGATAATTCATGTAAAAAAAATTGTTGGAGCTTTAGATATAAAAAATGACTATGCCATTGGCTTTAGAAGGTGCCAAAACCCTTGGATCGACTATAAATATGACCTAGTTCTAGAATAGTCATTTCCTTTCTTTTTGACATCCCAAGGCCCTATTTTTTAATTTTTTGAAAAAATGTGTATACCCTGTAATGTTGTGAAAAAATGGCTTATGTGTTTTCTTCCTCAAGTCAAAATCTCAAATGGGTCTCTTTCAAAAAAATTATTACTAAAGTATTTTGTGTATTTTTAGCTTGCCTTGATTTGTGTGCATTCATTCCAGCCATACCTCTACATTACTCAAATCTATAGGTGGTCATTACTTCATATTTTCATTTGATCTATCTTGTGTTGCATGCATTGGCAAGTCTATTCACTAATATGGGCTTTCAAAGTGTTGTTACTTAGTAGACCAAATCAGACTTTCAACGGTGAGCAACTTCACTTTTCTAAGTTGAGTTGTTTGATAAGTCCACTTACTTTCCTATAGAAAAAATCAGACTTGTAGAATTTACTTACTTGTAAATTCATAAAGTTAAGTAAGAAAGGTTTCAAAACCTGGATTACACTACTACAGATGCCCTCAGATTTACAGGGGGTCATTATTAGCAACTTTACCTACCATGAGCAAAGTAGGTCTGAAACTTTGGATAACACTTCACTCAACCAGCGCAAAATTTAAGGGGTGTATTGCTTACTCAAGTTTTCAAAGGGAGATTACTTCCATAAGTCTATCAGAATATGTTTGAAACTATGGTGTAGCATTGAAAGACAAACTCAAAATTTTAGGGTGCCACTACTTGGTACTCTTCCTTCTTCCATTCAATAAAGTAATCTAAGAAGTTTGATTACTATTTTGAGACTGACCTGGAATTTTGAAGGGTCATTGCCACTCAGAGTTGTAGGGTACCTCTACTTCTATTTTTTTTGCAATTTTTGTTTTGTTTTCATTATTGGAAATAGTCCAGAAATGTGGAGAAGTAAAAATATGTAAGTGCCATAACTTTTAGTATGTAGCTCCATTTCAGGTGATATTTTTTTTGAAGTTTATATTTTTTCAATCTCTATGCATTGGTAGTATTATTTTATGCCCTTTGTGGCATCCATTTTATTCATATTGTACTGGCTTAAAACTCACTATAAACATTTTGTACCTTTCTTAGATCCACTATCAATTGTGATTGATGTCTCCTTTGTAATATCTCATAGTAATTGATCATAGATGCATTCTCAGTGGTACCTAACATACAATGATGAGAATGTGTTGTATTGTAATATAAGAAAGATTTTGTTAATAGTTCAAGGGGGTACTTGTACTATCTCAATTTATTCTTTGTTTTCATCTCAATTATATGAATTGTCTCAATATAATATGCACTAATGGATCTAAACTCGATTGAACTACTCACATCATTTAACTATCTCGATTAGAAGTCTAAAATTCAGCTTGCCTTGAGAGGTAAAGGACTGTATCGGATCACTATGGGTGAGAAAATTGAGCCATCTATAGATGTAAAAAATGTTAAGTTGTACAACAGATGTGATGAGGCCTTTGTGTTCTTATGTTTGTTAATGTCTCTCAACCTCCTATTTCATGTTGAATTTGAAAAAACTCCCAACGAGATCTGGACCATCTTAGATGAGATTTTTAGAGTGCAAAACATTATTAGGGTTCATGAGTTAGAGAATGAGCTTATTAAATTTAGCCTAGGTGACTATGATACCCTAAAATACTTATTTACAAATTTTAAATCACTGAGACAATATTTGAAATAGTGTGTCATTGATAAAATATATGATCAATTGATTTTATCCATGCTTGAAAAACTAGGTCATGACTATTTTATTTCCATCTCTACATTTTATTCTACCAAACATATATTAAGATACACTTAAAAAATTCCATCGCTCAATGAGTTGTTGCCCATGTAAATTGGAAGCAAGATAAGCTATTTCAAATGGGTGCATTGAAGTCTTCAAAATCGCATGCCTTGATTGTCAATAAGGACAAAAGGAAGACTTCAAACAATGGAAAATAGGAGAAAAAACAATCTAAACCAGATCATGAGTACAATAAGAATAAAAAATCATATGCCAAGCTTAAGGCATCATCAAATGAGTCCTCCTCAAGTGAGAAACCTAGGAAGGAGAAAATTAAATGCAACTTTTAAAATAAACTTGGGCATGATGAATCTCAGTGAATGAAAAATAGAGTTGACACCTTCACTAAAATGTTTGAGAAGAATAACATTAGTGTTCTTGAATTCTCAAATTAGAACACATTAAAAAAATATTTTACAAAGGATAAAGACAATAAAAATGTTAGAAACAAGGGCAAGGCACTTGTTGTAGTAGCTTCTTAGCCTTCAACTTGGATTTACTGACTCGGGTGCTTATTATGACATGGTCTCCTTAGAGGATATACTTTTAAAAATAGAGAAATGTTATGTGCCTTCAAATGTCATGGGTGATGACACTTTAGTAGAAGTTAGTGGTAATAAATTGGTTGATGCAAGTGATTAGACCTTCAATTATATTTTGTGTGTTTCTTCACTATCTACAAATCTTTTGTCAGTATACCAAATCACTCACATAGGTGCAGGTAAGCAAGTTGAGTTCACACCTAATTCAGTGGTTATCAAGGAGTTGTATAGTGACACCATAGTGGCTTATGAGAAGGTTGATCATTAGTCTAGGGCATATAATTTCTCATAATTTGCCCTAAATCATCGCTTAGTTATACTTCTTATTCATGCAGATGGAGTGAGTAAACTATGATATGAATGGTTTTGCCATTGAACTACCATTACTTGGAGTAACTTAGTCATTAGGACCTAGTTTCAAATTTGCCTAAACTTAAAGTCTCAGATATCTTATGTAATGGATGAATTCTTAGAAAGCATCTAGAAGAGAAATATGATAAGGGCAAAGCAAGGAGAGCCAAATAGAAGCTAGAAATTGTCCACAATGACATAGTACATCCATTTCCAAAACCTTCATTCAATAGGACTAGATACATGCTCAAATTCATCGATGAATTTTTTAAGTACACCTAGGTTTTAAAAAAAAAAGTTTGAGGCCTTTCATCACTTTAAGGACTTCAAGGTACTTGTGGAGAAGCAATTAGATTGTTATATCAAAATCTTAAAGATTGACAATGGTGGAGAGTATGTCAAAAATAGGTTTGAGTAGTTTTGTAGATCAAAGGGGATTCAAATTTAGCATAGAGTTCAATACAGTCCTCAACAAAATGGTGTGGTTGAACATAAGAACCATTACTTAAAGGAAATGGCCAACTACATACTTTAATCAAGGTCTCTTTCTCCTCATTTTTAGGCTGAAATAATCAACTATGCATGCTACATTTAGAACCATGTTCCACACAAATCCTTAAAAATAATCACTACTTTTGAATCTTGGGATGGTAAAAATCCCACAATGGATCACTTTCAAGTGTTTAAATAAACAAAAATAGCTTGTGTTCCCAAGAAAAAATGCAAGGTAATGGACCCTTAGAGTTAGTCTTGTATCTTTGTGGGGTATGCAGTGGGTATTAAGAGATATAGGATTCTCCATCCTAAAACTCATGATTTATTCATAAAAAAGAGTGTCAAGTTTTGTGATGCCTCACTTGAACTAACTATTGGCACTCTAAACACTTCAAAAGTCTCTTTGGATATTGATTCCACCTCAGATAGTGACTTGGATCCATCTCAAAGTCCTCCTAATGATCAAGATGACTCTTATTCTTCTTCAATTTAAAGTGATGAGAGAAGTGATGAGGATTCTCATCCTCCATCTCACACTCACAATTAAAATTATGATGACTCACCTCATAATTCTCCAATCTCATATAATTCCAATCTCACTTGGGCCAAATAGACACTTCAAAGTGCTAGGAAATAGGTTAGAAATCCATTGAATATAAGGTGGATACATTCATAGTTTTAGGGGAGTTCACATGCCTACTTGGCCATTGTCTCACATCTAGGAACCTTTCATAAGGCATTTGGCATTCCAGAATGGGATTTTACTATGCAAGAGGAGTATAGTTCCCTAATCAAGAACAAATCATAGGACTTGGTCCCTCTTCCTAAAAGAAGAAAATTAGTCTGTTATGAATGGCTTATCAAACAAAGTATGGTGTAGATGGTTCTATTGATAAGTATAAAAATCATTTGGTTAAAAAAGGGTTTTTTCTAGTGCCTAACATAGATTACATCAAAACATTTTCTCCTATAACTAATATGGCATCTATCAGACTCACTCTAGCAATCATAGCCGCTTATCGGTGGGATGTTCACCAAATGAACATCAAGAGTGTTTTTCTACATGGTGACCTAAATGAATAATTCTACATGGATCAATCAAAAGACTTTGTGGAACATTCCTCCTTGGTCTAAAAACTCAAGAAATCTATTTACAGACTTAAACAGGCCCCTCAGGCTTGATATGCCAAGATGGACTCTTTTCTCATCATAGTCAAATTCACTAGATGCCACTCAGATCTAAATGTCTACATTTTGAAATAGGATGATTCTCTATTGATCCTAGTTCTCTATGTGGATGACTTGATGATTATATGGATTTCATGATCATTCATCTTAGTAGTAAAAACTACACTTTTAGATAGATTTTCATTGACAAACATGGGATTTTTATATTACTTTCTCGAGATTGAAATTATTCAGTTAGATTTTAGGATAACTTTATCACAATCCAAGTATTCTTTTTATTTTCTTGTGAGGTTTAACATGGTTGATTGTAAGCCAATTCTTACTCCCTTCTTGCCTGGTGTGAAACTTGAGGCTGATTGTCATATATCATTAGTTGATGCAACTCCATAATAGAAACTTATGGGAAGTCTTATCTATTTCACACAAACTAGACCTGGCATATCTTATGTAGTTGGCATAGTCTTATAGTGTATGCTGAAGCCACATGAATTACAATGGAAAGTAGTTAAGTGGATTGTGTTCTACATTTAAGGTTTGTACAACTATGGGATACACTATGGAGTAGGAATAGAGGTTGATGTGATTTGATACATAGATTTAGATTACGATCGAGATATTTAGAGTCAAAATTCCACTTTAGGCTATAGTTTTTCACTTGGTTTGGGTCTAATAAGTTAGTCAAGTAAGAAGCAACATGTATAAGATTTATCATCTATAGAGGCATAATATAAAGGGTCTATCAATGCCACCATTGAGGCAATCTAGCTTTAAGGCATTCTCACTGAGTTTGGTATCAAGTTTTATAAGCCAAAAATTATATACAATGACAACTAAAGCACTATCAATATTTGCAAGAATTTAGTTCTCCATCAAATGACCAAATATATAGAGATTCACATACATTTCATTAGGGAGCTTATCAATGATCAAGTCATTGACATTTGGTACTATCCAACATCAGAGCAAAGTTTAGATATTCTAACCAAGCCCTACATAAATAATAATTTTTTTCATCTATGATCTCTCATTAGGGTTAGGGCTGCTCCACCTTCTTCATCCTATCAAGATTATTCACTATGTGTTTGGGTACCTCATTAGGATTTCAATGTTGAGACCCAATTCTCATCTCACTTAAGCTATGCTTAAGGGGCCGTTAGTGTAGTGCTTTTTTTTCCATTGGGTTTTGCTTACATAGCCTTATGGCCATTATATGTCAATTAATATTCTTTAGGTTAGTTAATAAAGGGTCACATAGGATAATTTTATTTTAATTTAATTATCTAATTTGGAAAATTATAGGCTTCCTCATGTTTTCCTAATTTTCTCTATATGTACTCCAATTTTCAACTTTGGAAGGTTAGATAGGTTAATGAAATTTTTATACAATCAGGGCATATTTTACAATATTATTGTGTGAAGAACAAATTTTTTCTGCTTCACAATTTATGTATGAATTCATTTCTCCATACATAGCTTTATTTAATCTTCTTTGCAAATATCCAAGATCATGGCCAATCTAATAGTTTATTGAATTTATCAATTCATTTATCAAAATTGATAAAGTTAGCCAAATCTATCTCTTTACACTATATCATTAACTAACTACCAAGTTGTGATGAAAATACCATTCACTTTAATTCTCTTACCACCAAATCTACTTTCCAATCTTGAAACATTAAGAACACATTTTAAGTTAAATGCTTATGCCAACCTTACCTACCATGATGGATTAAGATGCCAACTAGACACCAACTTAACAAATGATAATATTAATGAAACTAATTTGTATTTATACTGAAGGCCCTTCGAGAATATACCCAAAAATTAGGCAAAATAACAAAATTCATGACAAACTCACAACCTCATTTAAAATCAATCCTTGAACCCATGGTCCATAATGTCTTAAGCCAAGACACAATATAATCATATGAAATATATAATAAGATTAATATCTTATATTATTAGGATTTAATCCCATGGAACAAACTTGAATCACTAATATATTGATCATATGAATGCATATGTGACCAATAATATGTTGAATGATGTTAATAATGCCTTCAAATTTATGATCTTCTTTTGAAATTGATATTTAAATACTGGTTATAATCTTGAATGATAATGACTCATACATGCAAATCAAATAGTGATCTTAAATCATGTAATATAAATCTAAAATATGACAACATCAACAAACCAATTAATCACAATCAAAGTGATCAAAGTTTATTAGACTGGAAAGGTAATTAGAAATGAGCTGTGAATAAGAATTTTGCCTTGAGAACAACTTTCAAACACAATGATTTTCAAATGTTATAATCATTTATATTAAACATAGTATTCTCTAAGTCATTAACCATATCAATTATCAATATCAAAGTAGCATCATAAATCTACGAAAGTGACCAAAAATTAAAATCCCATGTATTAATTGAAATTGTCAAAACTGAACTTAACTAAGTATCAAAATAAATGATCACATTCATAAATATATATGCATATTTTATTCATTAACTCACAATGCTTTTTGAAAACAATTAAAAACATAAGTAAAATTCATCAACCAATCATTATCTATTCATAATAAAAAAATACATCTAAAATACTAACAATCAATGATGTCCCTAACAAAATTTTAGGTTTCATGGCAAAGTCATCTATGTGGTAGCAAGTATAGATTTTTTTAAAAAATAGGTGTAGAAAATAGGCATAATACTAGCGAGCTTAGTAGTCAAGTTTGTGTAGTAAATTTGAGTAGTAGTAAATGGCCTATTATATTAAAAAAAATCATTTAAGAGTGTGATCTAGGAAAAGCATTTCTCAAGTAGCTAAGTATGAACCCCTTAAATAATGAATTTGGGCAAAGGATAGATTGTTCAATTAACATGACATGAAGAAAGGGAAATGAATAATAGGTAACATTAGATTGGATGTATAAACAATTACAATTGCCTTAAGAAAAAAATTTGAAAATGAATTAATACTTTATCAACCAAATATAACTCAACCATATTATTTGTTTATCACTAAAACTGAATTCATAAAAATAACTTCTAAAAATGAATGATACACCAATTTTACATTTTCCTTGCATTCTTATTTCCAATGTGAGAATTATCCATTCACAACCCTTCATTGATCACTTCAATAGAAAAGTAGCAAACAAAAAAAAAAGAAACAATAATAGACAACAAAAAAAATGTAAAATCAAACCAAAAGGAAAAAAGAAAACAAAGAAAAGAGAATCAATACGAAGATAACTAATCATAGAATAATTTTAAATCATAGTCATTAACTAAATAACACAATGAATTTGATTCAAAATATTTAAGATGAAATGTATTGTTTCCAAGAATTGTGGTAATTATGTAAGGTCTAAGCCATAATGTATCAAACTTATGATGTTTTCTAGGGTCCTTATGATCTTTATCTCAATAAAAGACTAAATCACCAACATTAAATTTTTTGTTAAAAATATTTTTTATTGAATTTTTTCTAAATTTTTTTATCTATTTTTGATTTTTTTAATGCTATTATTTTGGATTCATTAATATCTACTAAATCTTGTAATCTTTGTTCAATTAAATTTGTATTTTCAGCTACATTTTGTAAATCAGCTCTAGCTAAAATAATTTGAAATTCTATTGACAAAGTAGCGTTGAACCCATAAGCTAATGTAAAAGGCAAATAACTATTTTATACTTTAAAAATATTTTTATCATCCTATAAAGCTTCAAAAGAATTAAGATGTTAGTTTTTTTTGTTATTATAGACTAGTTTTTTCATAATATAAATTAGATTTTTATTTGTGGACTCAGCGTATTTGTTTCCTTTTAGATAATACTTAGATGTATGACAAGAGATAATAGAGTATTTTCATAATAAATATAAGAATTAATTTGAACATAATTGAGGTCCATTATCTGAAATAATCTCATAAAACTCTAAACTTAGAGAAAAATTGATTTTCTAGACAAGATATTACTTCATCTGCTACTGAAATTTCATGTACTTTGGCCTTAGGTCACTTGGTGAAAAAATTTATATCTATCAAAATATATCCATGACCTAAAAATGAAGGTGGATGAATATCTGAAATAAAATCAATGTCTTATTTTATAAAATATTTTTAAAGAATAATTTAGTTTAATGGTACTATAGAGAGTTTATCTCTTCCAACAAATAGTTGACAAGGCATGTAAAAATGAACATACTTATAGGCATCCTAAAATAAGGTATCCCAAAAATAACATGCACTTAAAATATTATAAGTAGTTATTTTTTTAGAATAATGTTCACCATAGTTTTATTCATGGCATCCCCTAAGAACCTTCTAAGTTTGATTATGTGTAAGACATCTATAAAAAAGTCCATCTCAATTACCATAATACAAAATGTTTTCCAACAAACAAAAATTTAATTTTTTGTCTTAAAGAATGTCTTTATTTCTTATTGAAGTCATTAGAACAAGACTGATTTTAAAAATAATAAATTAAATTATGATACAAATCAACTTTAGCTAATAAACATTCTCATTCATTCATTTCAAGACCAAACTTAAATTTTTTCAAAAATTTTGAAAAATTTCATGGTCTTTAAGTGACGTTTAGCATTTAGATTTTCATCAATTGATAAAACTAAAATATTTATATCCGAAGCAACTTTCATAGCTAAGTGTTTCACTAATTCATTTTCTTTAATAGTTCTAGAGGTTTTGAATTTAAGATCAAATTATTGAATGAGTAAAATCCACTTGGCAAGCCTTCTTTTAATGGTTGGCTATTTTAAAAGATATAACAAAATAGGTGCTTTAGATCATACAAAAAAAATTCCATTATCAAGTATAAAAATTTAAGTAAAGAGGAAATTAATGAGGAAAAGAATCTTTAAATAAGGGGGTACCTAGTTTTTTCATCTTTTAGAACTTGGCTCATACAATCGATTGGTTTTTCTTCATTACTTCCAGATTCTAGAGTTATTATAGCTCCTATATATTTTCTAGTGGCATTAACATAGAGGATAAATGTTTTATTTAAATCAAGTTTAGTAAGAATAAGATCATTTACAATAGAATTTTTAATAAAATTAAAATCTAATTCATCAACTTCATCTCAAATGTAATTTCTATCTTTCTTAAGTAGCAATTGTAATAGATTATATTTATTAGCAAAATCAAAAAAAAAATTAACAAAATTTATCTTACGGAAGAAAGATATTAAAATTTATTGATCCTTGGAAGGAGGAATTTCTTTAATTACTTTAACATGTCAGGGGTCAATAGAAATTCCATCCTTTAAAACTGTGTCCTAATAACTTACCCTTATTCACACTAAATATAGACTTATTTAAATTCAAAGAAACACAAAATTTCCTACATCTTGTGAATACTTCACAAAAATGATCTAAATTCTTTTTTCTCTTTTAAGAATGAATGGTTAGATTATTTAAATAAAATTGAATAAATATACCTATCAAATCATCAAAATCAACATGCATGGCTCTTTGAAAAATAGCTCCTGCATTCATCAAACCAAAGTGCATTCTATTATAAGTAAAAGTAGCTCTACATGTAGTAAAATTAGTTTTCCATCTATTGTTAAAATTCACAAAAATCTGATTATAACATGAAAATCTATCTAATAAATACACCATTTTAGATCCTATGACCTGTTACAAAATTTGATATATGCTTGTTAGAGGAAAATTATCTTTTACAATATATTTATTTAGATCTATAAAAGCAACACATAATATAATTTCATCATTTTTAATTCTAATCGGAACTAGAATAGCTACCCATTTTGAATATGTTATAGGAAAAATTATACTGACATCAATCGTTTAATCTATCTCTTTGTTAATGGTGTCCTCTAATAAACGTTTGATTTTTCATGTTTTTTGCCTAACAATATTGATACCAAGATCAATAATAATGTTATGTTTAATAATATAAGTGGCATAACCTTTAAATTTCTTATATGACCATGAAAAGACATTAATAAACTTTTTAAAAGAATTTATGAACTTAACCTTCTCATTTTCAGTCACTCAAATTCCTAAACAAAAATACTTAAGATCCTCTTCAGTGCTTAAATTTATAAGAGTGGTCTCACCTACGATTCTTCTTGATGGTTCTTCTATTATTAAAAAATTAATATGATCATTGGGTGAAACCATATATTTTAGGCTTATCAAACTAACAAATAATCTGTTAGTACTTAATTATAAATAATCACTATAATTTAGTACATAGTCATCATGATCAAAATAATTACCTTTAAATAAAAAATCTATATGCTCATCACAACTAAAAATAAAATAATTGTAATTAAAATTAGGAGCCTTAGGATGAAAAACTTTAATAAAAGGAAAGTGTACAGTAGGTTCAATCTCACATAGAGTTGGATTGGAAGCATACACAACAAGCTTATCCACTCTTACATTAAATTATATAAGTATGTGTGTGATATTGAAAGCTTCAAAATGTTTAATTAATTACAAAACCTTTTTTATATAATGGTGCAAATAATTTTTACTAGTTTTATAAATCTTGTGAACTTGTCTTAATACTAGCTTTGAATCTCCAAAAAAATTTAAATACTTGACATTCAGCTCTATGTCCTTTTGTAACTCGAAACATAATTCTTAAAATTTTATTATATATATATATTTTTTAAAAATACAATATGAAAGAATAATGAAATATTTTATCAATAAGAGATATCAAATAAATTCTAGCACCATTACTTTGTTGAGAGCAAGCTCCATTAAAGTAAAGAGACCATAAAATATTTATTTTAAATATATTTTCATGTTGTTTTCCTAGTTCATTTACATTTACCAATTCATAAGCCCTAATTCTAGTTTCAATGTAATAAATATTAGATAAAAAGGTTATTTAATTGGGGTATAGGAAAAATCAACCCTTTTAATGAATTTAATCTAATTATTAATAGGAACTCATGTTATATTTTTTTCAATGAAAGCCCCAATTACCTTAGACCAATCCCTTCCTAACAGTATTTCATAATTACTAGGAATATCTAACACTTAAACATTAGTCATACATATAATCCATTCATCTTATACAATTTTAAAAATTATGTCATGAAAATTATCATAACTCTTAGTTTGTCTAGAATCAAAACTAGTAACTTTCTTACTATCTACTTCATAAGATATATCCAATTGCTATGTAATAAACATAGACATGATATTATTTGACACACCTATGTCTAAAATGCAATTGTGAATTATTTTGTTAGCAAGATTGACTGTGGCATAGAAAAGGAATATAATTAACAGGGAGGTTGAATTCTAGGGAAAATATGTGTGAAATTACCTTCTTCTTGTAAACTTATATTAGCTTTAGGATTTTTCATTGCTTCATTAATTTTATCAAGTTATCTCAGAAGAATAGATGCTTGTAGCAAAGAAAACCCAACATTAATTGTTGAAAAATCATCAATTATATTATAATTCTTACCATCATTTTGTCTAAAATTTTTAGATTTATAATGTTAATATTGACTATTATTATATCAAGTCACAAAAGGATTATTTTGTGCAACATTATCATTACAATTAATAACATTATTCTGAGTTGATTTACCTTTATCAACTGAAGAGGATTTATCATTTTGTTATTTTGAGGATAATTATAATCTTTATTCTTAGTGTTTATAACATAAGCATTCTCATTTTCTAAGGGATCATCAAGATTGTTTATATTATATGCTAGATCTTTAGTTATTCCATATTTCCTTTGAAGATATTTTTTGAACTTAGTAATAGCTTGACATGTGTGAAGATTGTAATTAAGTTTACAAACATTAAAATAATAAGTAATATAATTATTTTTCTCTTCCTTATTATTCATGTTTGAGGAAGAATGTTTATCTTTAAGCTGCTTTTTTAATAGTGACTAGCTCATTACCCAAAATTTTATTATATTTATTTTTTTAAAAAATACAATATGAAATAATAATGAAATATTTTATCGATAAGAGATATCAAATAAATTCTAGCACCATTACTTTGTTGAGAGCAAGCTCCATTAAAGTAAAGAGACCATAAAATATTTATTTTAAATATATTTTCATGTTGTTTTCCTAGTTCATTTACATTTACCAATTCATAAGTCCTAATTCTAGTTTCAATGTAAGAAATATTAGATAAAAATGTTATTTAATTGGGGTATAGGAAAAATCAACCCTTTTAATGAATTTAATCTAATTATTAATAGGAACTCATGTTATATTTTTTTCAATGAAAGCCCCAATTACCTTAGACCAATCCCTTCCTAACAGTATTTCATAATTACTAGGAATATCTAACACTTAAACATTAGTCATACATCTAATCCATTCATCTTCTATAATTTTAAAAATTATGTCATGAAAACTATCATAACTCTTAGTTTGTCTAGAATCAAAACTAGTAACTTTCTTACAATATACTTCATAAGATATACCCAATTGCTCTGTAATGAACATAGACATGATATTATTTGACACACCTATGTCCAAAATGCAATTATGAATTATTTTGTTAGCAATATTGAATGTGACATAGAAAAGGAATATAATTAACAGGGAGGTTGAAATTATAGGGAAAATATGTGTGAAATTACCTTCTTCTTGTAAACTTATATTAGCTTTAGGATTTTTCATTGCTTCATTAATTTTATCAAGTTATCTCAAAAGAATAGATGCTTGTAGCAAAGAAAACCCAACATTAATTATTGAAAAATCATCAATTATATTATAATTCTTACCATAAGTTTGTCTAAAAAATTTAGATTTATAATGTTAATATTGACTATTATTATATCAAGTCACAAAAGGATTATTTTGTGCAACATTATCATTAGAATTAATAACATTATTCTAAGTTGATTTACCTTTATCAACTGAAGAGGATTTATTTTTTTGTTATTTTGAAGATAATTATAATCTTTATTCTTAGTGTTTATAACATAAGCATTCTCATTTTCTGAGGGATCATCAATATTGTTTATATTATATGCTAGATCTTTAGTTATTCCATATTTCCTTTGAAGATATTTTTTGAATTTAGTAATAGCTTGGCATGTGTCAAGATTGTAATTAAGTTTACAAACATTACAATAATAAGTAATATAATTATTTTTATCTTCCTTATTATTCATATTTGAGGAAGAATGTTTATCTTTAAGCTGCTTTTTTAATAGTGACTAGCTCATTACCTAAAATTTATATTACTTTTAATATTTCTACATTATCTAAATTTAAGTCTATAGAAGACCTATATTTAAAACCAATTCACTTAAGTTTCTTTTCATATTCAACAAAAAATTTTATAGGTTCATCATATTCTATAATATCTTTATCTTCTAAATTCATTTTATATTTTAAAGGTAAATTATTACAAACATAAATTCTAAACAAATTTTTTGAAGGTTTAAGATCATTTAGGATCTTTTGATGCATCTTGGTGAATTTGGAAATGAAATGATACACTATTTCACCAAGATCCAAAGAAATATTTGAAAGATCATTAACTAGATCAAAATATTCTTTAGCCTTGATAAAAGATAATTCTAACCAATCTTCTACATCTCTCCAATTATCAATAACTTTAAAAGGTAGACTAAGAAATGCTTGATAAGCTTTTCATTTTAATTTTTGGGCAAAAACTCTTAAATAATTTATTTTTATTAGTTAGTCCAAGAGTGTCACAAACTAATCTAAAAACTTCTAAGTGATCTTTCTAAGATTCTCCATCAGTACCATAAAGATTTAGTATATTCAATCCCTTAAGATAAGGTAACTTACCAAGATGATTTTGACATTAATTCCATTAGAAAAAGTCAATGGTGTTATAGCTATTTGATAATCTTCTTGAACTTATACTTCATCTTCACCTTCAGTGAGCTAATCTTTTTCTCTATTATTTTACAACCAATGAAGCATACCCTCTAGTCTCCGCTCTAGTACTAGTGGTTCTCCCACTAGTTGATCTCCCATTGGAAGTTTCAATAGTTTCTACTTGAATAGATTGATTATCTTAGACCTTATGTTCTTGATTTAAATGTAGCTTTAGAACAACTATTTTAGTAAGCATAAAAAAATATCAAATAGAAAAAAATTAGAAAGAAAATGAGTTCTAGGCCTAGAATTAATAGCGAAAACTCTATCTCTATCTTCTTGAATTATCTTATTCGAATTCATAATATCACATTAAGTATCACATGAAATATTTGAATACCAATCAATTTCAAATTCTACAATCTCTTCTTATTTTATGACTTAAATAACTTGATGAATTTTTTTAGGATGATTATACCATGTGTAATGTACTGAGTTGAGGCAACATCAACTTGATCATCTTCTAAATCTATTATAGGTTGAATAAATGGAGGTTGTTGACCTGCAAGAACTATTAGCAATAAGAAAACAAAACTTAAAAATCAATCAAATTTGTAAATGATTTTCTCAATGGAGTCACCAAATTTATTGATGATGAAAATTGTACTATCAATGAATCAACCCTTTCACCTGTGATAAAGGTCAAATTAGAATCATAATAGTCTAATAAATTTGGTTGTAAAGGTTCACTTATGATCCTAAATATGCAACGTTTTTTTTTAAAAAAAATTCTGAGAAATAATTAACAAGTTATCAAATATAACTTATTTCATTATAACAATAAAAAAATATAGTTATCAATCATAAATCAGTTAAAATGTGAATCTATAATCTATTTGATTTGAAAGAGAAAACTTATGAGTTAGATGGTCTCTTGAATAATATAAATCTGATTCAATAAATATTCATATATCTAATAATAAATTTCTTCTTGTAATTTTTTCCAAGTTATTTGAAAAAAAATTAGAATTAAAAAGGACAAATTAAGAATAAGATAAAAGATTCAATCAAGTAAACAAGATATTGAGACAACAAACAAATTAAAAGAAAACATTTTTTTAAGAAAACCAAATACTAAAAATATAATAATTAACTAAGACAGACACTCTAATCCAAAATAAATTAAAGAAAAGACAATTACTAAAAGATTAAATAAAAATAAAATTTAAATCTAAACAACTAATAATTATGGAGAAACTATTAAACTAAACTTAGACCAAACAAAAATTTATTAATCTAAATATTAAAATAGATCCAAAAACCTAATTGAATTAAGTCTAAATAAAAAAAAAGGATTTGAGTTAGAAAGTAAATGCCAAGTGACTAACTTAGAGAAAGTAAAAGAGATTATTGAAGGAAACACAAACTAATTATAAACTGAATAGGATTTAATCTAAATACTTGGAAAAATTAAACTCTAAATAGGTCTAAAAAAAGAAGGAATATAAGAAGTATTTATAACCATCTAAACAAAAAAAGAACAAGATTTTAGAAACAAGACTCTAATTAAATTCTAAAACATAAATAGACTAAACTAAAAAAATGAAAATAAAAGACAACTAGAAACATAAATAAAAACCAAATTAAGAAGATAAATAAAATATTCAAATTATATTAAATTTAGAAATAAATATATTAAAATAAATCATGTGTCTCAAAATATAATCATCTGAGTAGTAAAAGGTAACTTCTACTGATAAAACTGACATTCTTTCTTTACAAAAATTTGAATGATAACTTCACAATCAAAATAAATCAATGAAGTGTCACAAAATAGTGAGATATTCATCATTACTTAGGTTGAATACTTGAAATCTATGCATAAGAATGAAAATAGAAATAAAAAAAGATGTTAAGCTTAGACATATTTATATAATCACTATTAAATAATAAATAAAGTTGGATATACTTGTGTTGCATAAGTAGTTACTCAACTATCAAATAAAGTAACATTGGGTCTATCTACAAAAGTTATACTATCTCAAAGGATTTACATAGAAAGAAGCAAGATGAATGATCAAATTCATATAATGTATAAGTCTTAAATACTTGTTGTTCTTCTATCTTCAAATCAATCTTTGATCTCTTTTTATACCTTCAAACTTAGTTTCAAATAAGTTATAAATAAATTTAGTTAGTTATTAGTTTATGTTAACTAATTAATTTTAAAAAAATCAATTAATTATAACAATTATTAGCTAAGGATAGGTTTAGTTAAGACTTTAAAAAGTCTTAATTGATTAAGTTTATGAAATATAAACAAAGGGTACTAATCTTAATAGGTGGGGATCCAGATTAATTAATAATATACTAGAATACATAGTTAAATCATAAAATAAATAACTCAAAGACTAATAAATTTTATTTATATTAATATATAATGCATATTAATTCACTTAAGCATATATATCTATATTAAAAACTTAAAATTTCTTGTGTTTTCCTAAATTTATCAAAATTTATCAAAGTCTAAAAAATAATGTATCAAAATAAAATACCAAGTTCTACCAATAAAAAATTTAACAATAAAATAGAGTTTATCTCTTGGATGATTAATAATCATCTGAATCAGATAATACTTCAATCACATGTTTGTCTTGTTCATAAAGACAAACATTATATTCCATCTGTATAGCAAAAAAAGGCATCAATCTAGTTTTTGAATCAATTGTGTTATCATCAGTCTCCAATTTAAGTTTCTTAAACATCTTGACTTCCCTTAATGTATTTAGCTCATATTAAATTTCAACAATTCTCTTTTCCTTAGTGGAAGGTTGAATATCAATTATCTTCCTTCTACTAGCATACCCTTGGACTTTGAAATTCAATATTTTAGACCTCAACATAGGCTCACTATGTGCAACATGTACATTCAAATTCTTACATTTCATGAGAGGTTGTATATGAAAAGAAAAAAGTGCATCAGAAGGAATAGTCATGCTTCTATGGTCTTTAGCATGGGAAGTCTCAATTTCTAACTATGCAATATGATTTGTAGCTAGAGATTTAAAAATAGGCTCAACTTTATCAACATTAGGAAGCTAGAGTGACAAATGCTATGGATTATTATCTAAACAATGGGATGAGCTACTCTAAGAAGGGGTTTAGCCTCTAAAATAATAGACAAAAAAACCCATATTACCTCTATAACCCCTACTAACTAGATTACTAGGAAAACTACTAAAAATGTCTCAAAATTTAGGATCATAAGCATCAAAGTGTATGGACATTCTATTTCACCGATAAAATCTAGGACCAAAATTCATTTCAAAAAAACCTTCTCTATAAAATCCTATGTTAGGATTAGGTTGGTTAACATTACTATTGAAGTTTTGTTTGCATCCCTTATTGTCATTACTCATTGCTGAACTAGATTGATCCCACCTTGACATAATGATAAATCTAAAAGATAATAATCAAATTTAAGATTAGAAAATAATAAATGGCCAAAAGAAACAAGAATAAAGACTGAAATAACTCAACAAATGAAACTAAAGCTACATCGTAAATTAAAATTCATCACATTGTATCTGAATATCACATTTTTTATTCGCAATAACATAATGTAAATCTAAATGTCTATCATAATATCTCACTATTCCATTAATACATCAATTACATATGTGCTTTAAACTAAACTAAATTCTCAATCATTTCTCTCAATATAAGTTTCTAATTTAAATTTTAAAAAGAATCAAAGAATCTTAATCTCAACATCCATTTTTAAATAAAAACTTAAATATTAAGGTGAAGCTTTAATATAAGTCTCATTATAACTAAAATGTCAAAATCACATTTGTAACTATAAGCTGATGGAAAACATACAACTTCAAACTATATATATATATATATATATATATATATATATATATATATATATATATATATGCTTTCCTAGCATGCAATTTATAAGATGGTTGACTAAATCTATTCAAATCCCCATATAATCATTGCCCATTATTAAAAACTTACAATCCAAACCACTTATACTGAACCAAACCCCAAATTTTTTGATCTAATCAAAACATACCAAATCCACAATACATAGTAAAAATAGAACTAAAACATCCTCAAGATTTCACAAATGTTGATATTTCCAGACCATCAGTTTTTAAATTCATAATAAAACCTTATAATGCAAATAATTTATGCATGCAAATCCTTTCTAAAACCAAACACAATATATTTTGGATAAAAACCATAATTCATGCCATATCAAAATCCAAACAAATTGTATGTTTTAGCTTATTATATTCATGTATATAAACCCATATGAATAAAATAGCCCTTTATCCATATATATTCAATGTTAATTTTAGCACATGATTTACAAAATGAACAACCAAAATGAAAACAAACTATCAACCCTCAAAATGACTACTACTAGAATAAATTCATCAACAAAGCCAATCTGAAAAGAATCATCAATCTACAAAATTGCAAAAAACCCAAGAAAACCTATTCATTTCTTGTTTAAGTAACTATTCTTGACTACACATGTAAATTCAAAATGCATGCATCAAATCCTTTCAATATTTTATGTATTCCATACCATACGAACTTATATGATCTTTCAAATATTCAAAAAATACCAAACTAAAACTACTCATATATTATTTATGCCATAACTAGATTCAAAACAAAAATAGACATCCTTTTTAAAATAAAGCATTTTTGTAAACTGATATATTAAACAAACACTTCAAAACCAAAAAAAACATATTTGTATATGCATGTACGTAAGAAACAGAAAAATATCAACTTTCAACCCTTCAAAAATATAGGCAGCTATTTATCCAAAAATATCCTAGAAAAAACATACTCGAGAGTCATTCAGTCATGCACTTTAAAAGATTTAAACACTATGTCATTTGACATTGTGTTTCCAAAACCAGATCAGACACTTTAATATGCACGCTAACAACCAAAATTGAAAACTTCAACACTTTATATCATCATCATCAATATTTTATGTATTCCATACCGTAGGAACTTATATGATCTTTCAAATATTCAAAAAATACCAAACTAAAACTACTCATATATTATCTATTTCATAACTAGATTCAAAACCAAAATAGACATCCTTTTTAAAATGAAGGATTTTTGTAAACTATTATATTTGACAAACACTTCAAAACCAAAAAAAACATATTTGTATATGCATGTAAGCAAGAAATAGAAAAATATCAACTTTCAACCCTTCAAAAATATAGACAACTATTTATCCAAAAATATCCTAGAAAAAACATACTCGAGAGTCATTCACTCATGCACTTCAAAAGATTTCAACACTAAGTCATTTGACATTGTGTTTCCAAAACCGGATCAGACACTTTAATTTGCACGCTAACAACCAAAATTGAAAACTTCAACACTTTAT
The DNA here is from genome assembly GCA_037957365.1 of Torreya grandis. NCBI lineage: Eukaryota > Viridiplantae > Streptophyta > Pinopsida > Cupressales > Taxaceae > Torreya > Torreya grandis. The sequence goes on from JARHVA010007517.1 coordinate 323,605, forward strand.
ATCATCATCATTCATACAAATTATTCACAACCCACAATGAATTCAACCATGCATAAATAAACTATGAAAATCATCATAATATCATAAAATATCTTCATGTAAGAGTGTTTTTAAAAACCTTAAACCATTTCCCATATTCCTTTACAATTATTTAAAATCAATGCTCAGAACTTTGCTAATCGTCATGCAGACTAGAACTCAAACAAAACTTTCCTCTTCACTTCAAGTTTTTACATTCATTACAAAGATATTTTTGAATCACACTAATCAAAACTTGTATATAGATACATGGTAATACTCCTAAAATCTTGTTGACAAAATATCTCCAAGAATCCACTACTACAAACTCCAAATTTTGGTGAACCAAAGATCTACTTCCATGAGAGTCTTGTGACAAATTACCTAAAAATTATAAATAAAAAAACTTATATCCATCAACTTGCTTCCGTAACTAATGAAGTGATGTGTTGAGTTTGCATTGGTTTATATTTATTAACTATATGTTTATTTATCTCACCAACTCATTTAACAGAATCAACCAAGTTGGCCACATCTATCTCTTTACACTATGTCATCAACTAATTACCAAGATTTTAGGAAAATACCATTCACATTAATTCCCTTGCCACCAAATATTCTTGCCAATATTAAAACTTTAAGAACACATTTTGAGTTAAATGTTTGTGCCAACCTTACCTACCATGATTGATCAAGATGCCAACTAGACACAGCTTAGCAAACCATCGAGTTAATGAAATTACTTTGTGTTTGTATTGAAGGCCCTTAAAAAATTTACCCCAAACCTAAGCTAAATAAACATTCTTAACAACAAACTCACAACCTCATTTAAAATCAATGCCTAAACCCATGATCCATAAGGTCTTAAGTTGAGACATAATATAAGCCTTTGAAATATATAATAAGATTAATATCTTATATCAATAGTCTTTAATCTCATGGAACAAACTTAAAGAATTAATCTATTGATCATATGAATAAATATGTGCCCAAAAATAAGTTGAATGATGTTAAAAATGCCTTTAAACTTATGATCTTGTTTCAAAATTTATCTTTAAATACTAGTTATAATATTGAATGATAATGACTCAAAATTAGAAATCATATAGTGATCTTAAATCATGCAATATAAATATGAACTTTGGTAGAATCGACTAACCAATTAAGCACAATCAAAGTGAATTTCTTTTATTAGACTAGAAAGGTATTTAGAAATGAGCTATGAATCAAAATTTTGCCTTGAGATAAATTTCAAATGCATTGATTTTCAAATGTGATAATAATTTCTATTACACCATCATCTACTCTATGTCATTAATGATATCAAATATGAAGATAAAAGTAACATCATAAATCTACTGAAGTGACAAAAAACTAAAATCTCATTTATCAACCGAAACTGTCAAATCTAATCTAAACTAAGTATCAAAACAATTGATCATATATATATATATATATATATATATATATATATATATATATATATATATATATATATATATATATATATATATATATATATATCCACCATGCTTTACAAAACCACTTAAAAACATAAATAAAATTTATCAACCAATCATTATCTATTTATAATAAAAAAATGTAACTAAAATACTATCAATCAATAGGGTCCTAGACACAGTTTTAGGTTTCATGACAGAGTCATCTCTATGGCAACAAGTATAGATTTTGAAAAAAAAAAATTAGAGGTGTAAAAAATAGACATAACAGATGATATACTAAGACTTTGCATTGATTATCACATGTTGAATAATTTAACATTTAAAAAAATTTACCCTTTTCCTATAATTAATGACTTATTTGACCAAATAAAAGGTGTTTCAATATTTTCTAAGATTGACTTGAGATCTTGTTATCATCAACTCTGAATCAAGGAAGAGGACATACATAAAATTGCCTTTGGAACCTGAGATGGACACTATGAGTTCATAGTTCTACCTTTCAGCTTAACCAATGTACCTACAACTCTCATAAATATTATGAATGACATATTTAAGGTTTCTTAGATAAGTTTGTGCTAGTTTTTCTTGATGATATCCAATTTATCCCAAAGATGATGATGAACATGATTGACTCCTCCATCTAGTCTTGCAAAGATTAAGACAACATAATCTTTATGAAAAATTATCTAAATGTGCATTCTATGAATCAAAAATTTATTATTTAGGACACATTATTTGTAAATAAGACATTGTTTTTACCTAGCCAAGATCAAAGCTATTTAAGATCAGCATTTCCTTTCAATGTGCATGAAGTGTGCAGCTTCATGGGTTTGGCTGGTTATTACTAATATTTTGTTGATTTTTTTTCTAATGTGACTTATCCCATCACTTCATTGTAGTTCAAAGGAATTAAGTTTATATAGACTTCTGAGTGTAAGAAAGCATTTAAAAATCTAAAAGGGCTACTTATAATAGCTCATATTTTAATCATACGAGACCCAAATGGTAATTTTGAAGTTTAGGCTAATGCCTTTAAGGAAGGTTGTGGAGGTATATTGACTCAAGATGGTAAGGTTATGGCTTATGAGTAATGGAAGTTGAAATAAAATGAAAAAACTATCCTACACATGACATGGAGTTTGTTGCCATTGTTCATGCACTCAAACAATGGAAACATTTGTTTGTGGGAAAGCCTTTCCAAGTAAAATTTCATCATCAAAGTCTTGAGTTTTTTTTTTAAGAAGATTTAAATGCACACCAGCATAGGTGGCTAGAAAATTTAATAAATTTTGACATTAATATATCATACGTTATAGGCAAGGAGAATCATGTGGATGATGCAATCAATAGATGCACATACGTTGTTACCTTGTTGGTGTTATAATAAAATATTAGAAGTGATATTTTGGAATAACTTGGTGATGTATTCTTTCATGATGTAAGATTAAGTTTGACTAAAGATCTAGTAGTAAAAATATTTGTAAATTTTTTTATTGCAATAGATGGCTTAATAAGGCATAAACATAGAATTTATGTCCTTGGGATGGGTGATATAAGAAATTTTGTACTTAATGAAGTGTACAAAACACTTTATTATGCTCATCTAGGGATTAAAAAAATCATGTATGAGTTGAAAAAGATCTATTTTTGTCCTAAAATGAAGCATGATGTTTTTGAATTCGAAACAAAATGTTTATAATGCTAGTGGGTCAAAGCTGAGAATTGTCATCCACAAAGGTTTTTTTACCCTCATGATATTCTATAAAATAAGTGGGATATAGTCTCACTTGATTTTATTGTGGAGATACTGAAATCACATAATAAACATAATACAATCCTAGTAGTGATTGATAAAGCAACTAAAGTTGGCCACTTTGTTATTAGAAATTTAATAGATGATGCATCTATATTTACAAATCACTTTGTGAAGGAGGTAGTAAAACTCTATAGTATACCTGAATTGATCATATTAGATCAAGACAAGTTTTTTAATTCAAGGTTTTTGAATACTTTAACTATAAATTTTGGAATAAATTTAAATTTTAGCTCTTCATATCATCCATAAATAGATGAAAAAATAGAATAACTCAACCAAGTAGTTGAAGATATGCTACACATGTATGTAATGGATCATCAAACTAAATGAGATGACTATCTTTATCTATTTGAATTTTCATATAATAATTCCTACCATTTAGCTATTAATATAGCTTCATTTTAAGCCTTATATGGATGTAAGTGCAAAACAGCTATTTGTTGGGACAACTTAGAAAACAGGTTTATTAATGGACTTGATTCGCTACTAGAATATGACAAGCAGATGGAAATAATAAGGTATAATTTAAAAATAGCTTCTAATAAGCAAAATAACTATATAGATCTTAAGAGAATGCTGCAAGAATTTAGTGTGGGGGACAAAGATTTTTTGTACATTATACTGCAATAATATTATATTAAATTTGGAAAGGCTTTCAAGTAAGCACCTTGATTTGTCAGGGCTTTTAACATAGTGAAAAATATTATCCGTACTACTTATCGGTGAGCACTTCCTCCTTCTCTTTCAAGTATTCATTATGCTTTTCATGTTGCATTATTGATAAAGTATATACTTGATCCATCTCATGTTTTGGATTGGACTAATTTATAGGTCATGAAGAGGAAAAGATCTAGTTAGAGCCACTGTGAATCTTGGACTATCATAACCTTAAGCTATGTAATAGGGATATATAATATGTTTTGGTATAATGAGACCCTATTACCAGATGAAGCACTACTTAGGAAGATGATCAAATTTTCAAACAACATTATGCATGGCTTTTTGATTAAGTCATTAGGATGACTCCATTCTAAGATAGGAAATATGCCATGATTCTATCTTTTTATTACATATTCTTCTATTATGACATTTACATTTTGATTTTTAGATTGGTTATCAGCTAGATTATCTATGGTACTAGTTGTTTTAGTGTCAGATACATAGTTAATTTTGTGATGAATTATTTCATGTACTTATTAGTGCTGATGATGATTCTATAGATTTATATTAGTTATTGACTAATGACATAGTGTGATTTATAACATTTTTGGTGGTTGTATGTTTTTTATGAGTTAGGTAGATGTTGGAGGCTATAGTCCTAGAACTGGTGAATTTTGAGCACATTGGCATGTCCAATAGGTATACATGTTATTTTATATATCCTTTGAACATTTTGATTGATCATTATGTTTCTTGGTTGTGGTCCTTATACTTTTTGTTACTACTATACTTGTCAATGTCATTATAGGTAATTGTTTATGGTTATTTTTTTAATAATTTATTATATGTTTTGTCAACTATAGCCTTTATTTTTGTACGCACATCTCCAATCCATTCCTCTATCGTGTAGTCTTTGAATCTTCTTTTTCTACCATGGATCCTAGTTACCTATGTAGTTTTATATGTAAACATTCTTGGACCTAACATACCCCCCTTGGGAACCCTTATCACCCTACATTCATATTTTACCCCATTTGACCCAACATTATTACTATGGTGGTGGCATGTTATTTAAATGACTAAATAGTAATGGCATGAACTTGGCATAGACTTGGTTTAATTTGTTATTATTATTTTAAATATTATATTGATTGAGAATTAAATTAACCTCATTTAATGAGGTAGGTGGAATTTGGTGAAGGTTTCAATATTATTGAGGTTGGTTTATGTTTAATCTTTTTAGTTTATCATTAATCTTCTTTCTTATTGGTGGTAGATTAATTAATTAATTAATTAAGGAGAATTCTAGACTCTCCATTAATGGTGAGTTTGGTGGGGATTACATTGGGATCTAGAGGTGTTTCTCTCTCCTCCTAAAATTTAATGCAAAGTGATTGGGGTATGGGGGAGTGGAAACAAATAATGAGAAGTCTAGAGGGTGGAAAAAAGAGTTAGAAAGATGGAATGTTTAGAGAGAAAATAGTAAATAGATCCACTAATTTTTAATGGCAAGTTTGATTGTTTGAAAAAAACACCACAATACTTGGAAAATAAATAGAAGTTCTTATTTTTGAACTTTGTAGCCTTCTACATTTTTGTGTAGGTCAATTGGTTTTTTTGGTTTGATTTTTGGTTAACTATATTAAAATGAAAATAAAGCACTAGAGGCTTCTCATCCAACCATAAGTCTTAGTACTTTTAGGTGCATGCATAGATTCACTTATAGAAATATATCTATATAATCCAATGGATATAAAATTTCAATGAATGTATATACCATATATATTATCTTGTTTGAATTTTCTTGTAGTCATTTGTTGTTTCTATAATGTATTGTGGACTGTGTTTTTATGGATATGAATTTTAAAATGTAGTTGAATTAACTTTGGTTAAAAAAGGCCAACTGGGTTATTTTTCTTATATATATCTGTGTGTGTGTGTGTGTGTGTGTGTGTGTGTGTGTGTGTGTGTGTGTGTGTGTGTGTGTGTGTGTGTGTGTGTGTGTGTGTGTGTGTGTGTGTGTGTGTGTGTGTGTACATCCTTAAATAATTGATGGTGTTTTTGTGAATATAAGTTGGGACATGTTTTGGTATCAACTGGGTTTTATTTAATGTGGGTAACTATGTTTATTTGTACATCAATTATGTTATTTCTAAATATATATGAGTTCCTTTATAAAGTCTACAGTTGTAAATATTAATATCTTGGTCTGTTATTGTTATGTTTATGATTCTTCTTAAGATATATCATTCTAATGACTTTTCTAGTTGGACCACCTTGGGGTCATTATTTTTCAATAATCTAGTTTATATATTAAAATCTTAAGGACCTATCTTGACTGGGTTTTATTATCATGGATTTCATCTATAATTTTTGTGATGCATTTTTATTGTTCTATGTTATGCGGTATTTATATACGTATTCCTATGGTTAATAAGCTTTTGATTTTTCCTTATTTTATCTAATAGTGCAAGACCTATATCTATAGGTAGGAATGGCAAGCCATGGATTTAAATTTCAACTATTGATTTGAATTTGACTATACTATAGGGTATGATGGTTAAAACATTTGTATTTCATTTAAAATGATTTAATATATATTTTATAATCGATGTTCATATAATCGATTATGGTATTTTATTTAATTAAATGATTGTGTCATAGGTTGACTATGTAGGTGTTTATTTAAATTGACATATATATATATATATATATATATATATATATATATATATATATATATATATATATATATATATATATATATATATATATATATATATATATATCTGTGTGACTACGCTATCTTATTCCATGACTGGGTCATTCAAATGCACATGACATGCTTCATCATAATCTTTAATCTTGACCATGGTTTTTGGTTTGTTCAAGTCATGACTATTATTGAGTATTAATTGTTTTGGTCATGCTTCTTATTGAATCGATCATATGGTGTTCACTTACAATCATGACCTTTGATCATGTTAAGCTTTGTATCAAATTTCAATATTACACACACACGCGCGCGCGCACACACACACACACACACACACACACACACACACACACACATGTATGCACACATGCACACACACGTGCACGTGTGTGCGTGTGCACATGTGCACGCACGTGCACATGCGCATGCACATGCACGCACGTGCACACACACACACACACACACACACACACACACACACACACACACACACACACACACACACACACACACACACACACACACACACACACACAGAGAGATATTATTGATGTCTTTATCAATAATTGACTTAGTTGATTTAAAATTGGTTGGGTTGTATTCAAACCACTTGCTTTCGAAGGTCTAACTACTTGTTTTCTACTATTTTTGATTAATAGTTATGATTGAACTATATTATGTTAGAATTATTAATTTATTTTGTTTTATTCTATTAATGTTTGGGTTCTTTTATGATGTGTGGATGTCATTCTTAGACTAGACCTAAATATTTAAAAGTATACATTGTGGGTATGGATGGTTATGGATGGTCATGTTCTTCAATGGGGTTTCAAATAGGATAATTTCAAAGGATATATAATGGATTAGAGTTAATCCATTATATATCATTCTATAGCCTAGGAAAACCATCTATACTCTTAATCTATACATAGATGGATTAAGTATTACCATTTCACCTGGCAATGCTATGATTGTATTCTTTTTATTTGATATGTCTTTTGTTTGGATATTGATATGCCTAGAATTAATTTCATTTTCCTGGTTACCACAACCACCATCCTACTAATGGTTGGGGTGGTGAGGGCCACTGATGGATGGGATCATATGTCTATTTAGGTCAGTTTGTCTTGATCAATTTGTTTATGTTTGACTCCTTTCTTCAACAACTTCATGCATGCGTATGGAAGATGGTAATATAATTTAATTGATGATTTGATTAATTAGCATTAAATATAGTTGTTAGATTTAAATTTAATTAATATATATTGATCTTGATGGCTGCTAATGATTATTAATAATGAATTGGAAATGGAAATTGAATATTGAATGAGGTAAATTAACTATTGGTTGAAGATATTATACCATAGATACAATATATTAATTTGAGTTGATCATACATTAATTTAATATTCTTTATGGTCATAGTGTGTGTGTGTGTGTGTGTGTGTGTGTGTGTGTGTGTGTGTGTGTGTGTGTGAGAGAGAGAGAGAGAGAGAGAGAGAGAGAGAGAGAGAGAGAGAGAGAGAGAGAGAGAGAGAGAGAGAGAGAGAGAGAGAGAGAGAGAGATTACATTTATCTAATGTTCCTTATGATGACTAATTATATTAGATTTGGTATAAGTTTTGATATACACATACATCATTTAATATATTCATAATCTTATTAATTCTTGATGCTAGTAGAATTAATAAATATAGGAGTGATAACTTTGATTAACATAGATATTCTTGCATTAAAGCTAAATTACGGAAATCTATTCCATTTAAAATAAATAGATCAGATATAGTTTATGTTGTAGAAGAAGTTAATATTTAATTTAGATTTATGAAAACATATTTATAGATGTTTTACATTAGTTCCTTAATCTACATTTGTTTAAATCTGAATGGATAGATTTTATAGAAGTTATGTAGTTAACTTGCATTAGATAAATTAGTATTGGAGTTTAGCTTATTACCTTTTAGACATAAGTAAATGGATGCATATGGTCCTCCTAATCCTCTTAGAAATGCATAAACATTGATAGCTAGACCATGAGAAAAATAAACCAAATGCTCTTTTCAATCATGCATTTCAGACATAATTAGTTGTGTGCAAGGTATGTATTCTATTTATAATTTTAAAATGTTACATCTTAAGTTATGCATGTTGAATTGTAAAATATGATATTAATAAGTAAATGTTTTTATTTTTCAATAAAGGAATAATAGTCAATTAATTCTTATGATGTAAGAATGAACATGTATAATAATTTACTTAAATTATTTATTTTGTTAAATAAATGAATTCAAAAGGAAACCATAATGAAATCAAAGATGATAAATAACTTATCATATCACCTTAATCCAGTCAATGATACTTAAGTTATACGCACACTATATTATTTACCTTCTTTTCTTATCACTTAACTTTTTCGCCTTATTTTTTTTAGCTATCAATAATGAAATTTATAATAGTTCCTTGCAAGGAGCCTTTTATTTGGGTTCCACTCATCTTGAAACATAGATGAAATTCTTTGCTTGTGAGGTTAGATTTCATTCTTGAATACTGATGTTGAATACTTATTGTTTTTTATTGTCTAATTGAATTATAAGTGTATTATTAACATAGTGATATCTTTAATAATTCATTTATGGAATATGGAATGAAAAGAATTCTTGCTTAAGTACTTACCTGATTGAAATTCACTATCAATGTTTGCATAAGTTATTTATACTAATAGATAGTTCAATTTTAATTACTTAAATGCCTTAAACTCTTTTATTATCTCACTAGCTATGCCAATATAAATAGTTGTATAGACTATAGAATGTCAATGTTGAGTTATAACTACATTATATATTGTTATGAACATCCATGCTTGGTATAAATGGTGTATTAATAGTGAAATGACCTTAAATGCTATAATTTTTTTATAACCCAACTAATAACACGAAAGAATATTTTACCTAAACTCTTTTCTCTTATGTTTTAATATAATTTATTGTATGAATGAATCAAAATCTACAAGTATTAAACTATTTTTTAGTTGATTTAATTGCTTGTTTATTTTATATGGCATATATTTTCGATAGGATACTATGATTAACTTGAATGATAACTTAGGAAAACATAGTTATCCTTCATAGTTAAATCAATTATTAACTTAACCATCCTCGAACAGTACTAAAACCCACTGAGGAGAGTGAGTTATTTACCTAAGGTCAAGGACCTAGAAATGGTCTAATATGGAAGTACAAGTTTCACTTATGGTACTTGAGACTTATCAGTGTATGTGTACATTGATATACCTCAAATACTATAATCATTATAGTACAACAACAACCTTCCCCATTACAACTTTTGTATATGTTTACCTATAGCTAATTTCCTTAGTTCCCCTCTTTTGATTATAGTTGTGTATGCATAAAGTGAGTTGAATCTATCATGGCATTAGAAAGACTTGTAAGTGGCTTAACACATGTCCAAAAAATACTCTAATAATACAATTCTAATTTTTTTGGGGGGTTGTTCCAAGAAATACATCTTGTATCAGCATTTTTTAGTAGTTTTTAACCATCAGTCACTCTTATTAAAAAATTTTGGAACTCTAAAAATATTTTTGGACTATTTGACATATAAGTGTGTAAGTCGTTAATGATCTCTTCCACTTTTGAAACGTTACCAAAGGTGTTAATAATTTTGTATGAAGTATTCATCTTATGAGCCATGTAATGAATCTAAGTCACATATGGGTAAATTTGTATTTGAATTCAAACACAAAGACCATTTATATTCCCTTACATTATTGTTGCTTCATTAGCCCCAACACATACCAACTTGGTATCTATCTCATAATCATTCATCCTACCTTCCCCTCTCAAATTATCCACAACCAAATCATGAAGGCTTCCAACATTACAATTTTCTATCATTTTATGAAAAACTAATATATGAGGTTGCCTTGAATAATTCTCAAAAGTAAAAACATGCATGCAAAATAATGATGATTTGTTAATTATTGTGACCCCATCAATGGATAGTGAGATAAATAGTGAATTTTGAACTTTTTATTTCAAATCCTCATTCTCAACCAATGTGATTGTGTAATATTAAGAAATCTATTATATTTAAATAAAATATTATAATGTAAAAATTAGAAATAGGTATATCCTTTTTTTAGATGTGGCATACAATAGATAACTTTATATACTGGCCTTTAGATTGGACTGCGTGACTTTTCTAAATTGAGCTTTGATTATTCCTGATTTATCAACAAGATGTTTTTGTTGTTTTTTTATTATTTTCATAGTAGAATGCATATATTACATATATGCATTATTCTACATTTTCCCATCTATGTGCTTTACTAACACATATATTTTTTCACAATATTTCTCAAATGCATCCAACTTAAGTTGCATGATGTGCTTCTTTCGTAATTTGGAAATACATATTGTACATCTACACCCTATTGGAGTGTCACTTTCATTTTTAAAAGGTTTAACAAAAAGCAAATCTACTATCCAATCAAACTTAAAAGACCTTCCAAATGCCCATCTATTTCTATTCCTTTAAAAATATTTATAAATTAAATTTTTAACAGTTTTTTTGTTTTATGAGAACCATAAATATCTTATTGTGGTTGAATTTCATCATCATTGTTATCAAAATCTAGAGTGTCCTCCAATAGTGGCATGTCATCATCAGTAAAATATTTAGGGGGTTATATGTTATTTTTATTAATTCTTTCTTATGAAATACAATTATTATCAATGGATATTTTTACTTATAAAAAGGATTTGATATTATTCCTGACAGCTAAAATCAAAATTTCTATGATTTTTTTTTAAATCTTAACAAGTACCTATATTTTTAGTACATGGAAGCTGTATGAGATTTTATTGGGTCTCTAAAATAAGATATTATGCTTGATTTTCTTGATAATTGACATCTTATTTTATCATTACCATCAGATGCCATGGTGAAAGATGTAGATGAATAATTTCAACATGATGTAACTCAACAAGTTTTAGAAACATGCAACTAGCTAAAGATGTCTAGGATGTAATAGTTCAGTTGTAGCATAGATGTAATTGATCAGTTGAAGTATGGATGTAACTAGTCGATTATAAAAAAATGCAAATGTTCAGTTGTGGGTAAGATGCAACTAGTCAGTGGTGGTGAAATTATAAACAATCAGTGCAGGAATACTGTATCCACTTGCATTGATCTATTTATAATATGGGGCACTATGGTTGCTAATATGGTGTAACTAGACATTTGCATTTGTTGAATGATTACCTAAGTAGTTGTATTTTCCAAAAGTATAATTGGATGGTTACTCATGGAATCATATTTACTATATGTATAAGGGAAATTGTATTTTAACCTTCTAATTATTATAAATGTTTGGTGATATGACCCATAAAATAACTTAAATTCTAAAATTTTAGGTGATCTACACCTATGTATGGGCACTCTAAAACCACCAAAACAAAATTTAATATATATATGAAATAATGAATATTTTTCACTAAAATTTACCCTAACACAAATATTTATAGTCTCATGGAGAAATAATAAATAGGAAATACATTTATTATAGCTATCCTTTCATGAAATAAAATGTATTATAACTTAATCTTTCATATGCACGATAAAAAATTACTCATAATTTTACAATTGCCTTTTATAAAATGGATTTCATATGCAGCTAAAGACACCTATAAACTAATCTTAAATTAAAACTTTATTTAAAACATATGCTTAAGCATCCACATGTAAATTTTCCATAATAATTAGGAAATTCTCAGTTTTTATTAATGAATAGAATTCATCAAAAATTCAACATTTAAACAACCCTATCCATTTTTAAGTAACATAAATGAATTCAATTTTATTCATATTAATGGGAAAACTTCACCAATTTTTTCAACTACAAGCAAGCTTCCTTTCTTTAATAATTTAAACTAGCAATCAAAGCTCCAACGAAACTAAAATGTATCAAGCATGTAAAAAGGGAAATTATTTCCTCTTAACCATATTATTTCATTAATTATGGCCCTAATCAACCCATTAGTCCAAAATGTGACCAAATAAAAATAACACACACATCCATAAGTTTTATTTAAGGAAATAAATATTGGCATTAATGGCTTAAAATAAGCCCAGTAATTGACACAACACAACTAGTATGATCCTAAGTACATTGGGGATAGGGTAGGGAGAGGTAAATTGAAATATGGTAAGAAATATAATTCATATCAGGGTGCCCATCTACTAAATGATAACATATTCACATATATAAGGTAGGTTACCCATTTTCTTGGAGGAAAAAGAAACAAGGGAAATAAATACAACTCAAAAGTAATTGTCTCATATCTTAGAGGAAAATATACACACTTATTATGATGCTAACCTAAATTCAAACATCTTCCATGAGTTATCTAGTAACTCTTCGACAAATTTCCCTTATTTCCCTAGTTTTTCTAAATATAGTTCATATAAAACAATAATAAACATAACATATAATTCATGCACAAGCTTATATAAGTGACATAGTATGACTTACCTAGAATCTTACCAAATTTGAATAATCTTTTCTTTATTTCTCTTTCTCTATAATTTTTTTAAAATTATGTTGTAAGATTAATGGTTTGGGTCCTCTATTAATCCAGATTTAAAAAAATAAAAAAGAGAAAGGTGTATCATGTTGTTCATATTTTATGTCATAGGTTTTCATGCAAAATGACTTGCACCATTGGATTTAGAAGGTGAAAAAAACTATGATCAAATGTAAACATGACCTAGATTTATGATAGTAAATTTTGTCCATTTTAGAGGATTTCAATTTATTTTTATGTATTTCATGCAAATCCATAATATATAGGGTCTTTAATGGAAAATCCTTTCTATATATATATATATATATATATATATATATATATATATATATATAGTGACTATTTGGTGTTTGTCATAAAGGTAGTGGATCTACTATTTTTTTTAAATTGGATTTTTGAAGTTCCCTTACACTTGCCATAATTTTTGGGTCTTTGTGGCAGTGGCATACCTTCACTCATTATTTTCACCTATACAAGAGACCTATAACTCTAACACCAATCCATGACTACTCCTAACAATAAAAGTTTTGATTACCAGAACTCTTGAAAAATCTAGCACATGTAAGGACCCTAGTTATCTCTGATAGGCAAAGTTTTGTTGATAAACATAATATCACCTTTATAACTTGATAGAAATTTTGACTACTTAAGCAGTCTAGAATTCTAACTTTGGGAATTTTGAATTCTCTAATAGTCTAAAAGTCTAATGTGATGAATTCTAATTGCCCTGGTAGTCCATAAGTTAGATAATTGGAATTTTTACTACTTTGATAGTTTATAAGTATGACAATAGGACTTTTCCCTACATCAGATATCTAAAACCATAGCACTGTAAACTTTCGCCTCTCACATAGTCCATAACATCAATGAACTCAAGGGGTGACTTCATGTTTGATATGAAACTTTAATTGTTTCATAATCTGATGTCAAATCTTATATAAAATCTTGATGATTGGAAGTGACCCTCATATTTATACCTAGGTGTATTCTACCCTCTTAAATCTGATGATGGTCAATGGAAATACAAAATTTAAGGTAGTGACTTGTTGCAAACTTTAATGGTTTTTTATTCCAGCACAGTGACATCACAAAACTCTCCAATGGTGATATCACTGTGGGGGAGCATGCATTCTAAATCTTATCCCTTATCACATGGGAATATAACCTTGGTCAAAAAAATCTAATGGGACTTAATGATTTTTTAAAATTATGGGACAAGCATCTTTCATATCAAAATATATGCAAATTAGAGAATTTATTTCATGAGTAATAAACTTCAACCTTCAATAAATTTATATTGGCAATTCCTTTTCATGCAATATTTCTAAAAGTTTGTGGTTTTTTGAGTTATATGCATTGGTTTTATTCTTGTGCCTTGAAAAATTGAAGCTATATAGATTTAGGGGGTTGCACATCCTTGTCTTTATAGCACCATAAGTTAAACACATACCTACTTATTGCCATGGATCAATATCAAGTTTTAATTATTACTATATTCAAATATTATGAGTGAAAATTCAATATAAAAATACTCTTAAGCAGTGAAAGCTTACACTAGATTACTATGGGTACATAAACATAATTGATATAGAAGTAGAAAAAGTGAAGTGGTATAATGGAAGTTAATAATCTTATGGTTTATCGTGCCTGTCTATGCCTTCTGACTTGCTTTTTCATATTGAATATGTAACTACTCCTAATCAAGTGTGAACCACATTGGGAACATTTTTTGGGAACTAAGACATAATGAGGGGTCATGATTTGGAAAATGATATCATTAGTTTGAGCCCAAGCTATTTTGATAATATATAGGACATCTTCATAAAATTCAAATCACTCAGAATGTAATTAAACTTGTGTGGCATTTAAAAAAGGATTATCAATTGATTATTTTTATCCTTGCTAAATTGGGTTGGGACTATTATGTCTTTGTTTCTACATTTCATGCCACCAAACATTCCCTTAAAGCTACATATACCATTCCATCCTTAGATGATTGTACCACTAATTTAACTTAGGATCATGAAAAGATTATTCAAATGGATATATAAGAGTACCCAAAATTATATGCTTAAATTGTGATTCATGACCAATATAAGTATTCCATTAGCAAGGAGAAGAAACATAACAATAAGGACCTAGAGAAAAAAAAAAGGGTTAGAAATCTAATTCTAAGTCTAAAGGATCAAAAGAGTCCTCCTTTTCAAAAGAGAAATCCTATAAAGAGAGACTCACATCTGGCTATTATATGAAATATGATCATGATGAAACCAAATGCATGATGAAGTAGATTGACCAAATAACTAAGATTCTTGAGAAACACAATACCAGTGGCATTGATTGAACCAATAAAAGTTCATCAGAACACGATTATTCTAAGGTTAAAAATATTATAAAAGGAAAATATAAGAGTTCATTATCACTTGTTAGAGTTGCATCCCATCCTTCCACATGGTTAATTTATTTTGGTGCATTGAACCACATGGATTCATCATGGGACCTTTTGCATCCTTGAAGCCATGTTCTATATATTTCATCATATTAGGTGATGATAATTTTAATAAAGTTAGTGGGAGAGGATCTATTAAACTAAATGAGGAGACATTTCAAGATGTTTTATGTCTTCCCACATTATCCATCAATATACTATCTATTTATTATATCACTCACATTAGTTTGGGTAAGAAAGTTGGTTCACATCTAATTATTTGGTTGTTAGGGAAGGACAAAAAGACTCCATACATGAATTTAGGAAAACAACTTATCAATAATGATTATATATTTTCTCCCATTTTTCTCCTGATCAACCTTCTACTTCACTTCTCACTAATTTAGATAGGTAGAGTAAATTATGGCATGAGTGACTTGACCATCTCAACTATCACTATCTATAAAAAAAAAATCATTATGACATTGTTTCAATGTTGCCATGTGTTTTTATTAATGATGAAATTTTTCAATTTTTCATACTTGATAAGCATGCTAAAGAGAAGTATGATAAAGTCAAAACATGGAGAGCTACACATAAATTATAGGTAGTTCATAGTGACATTATTAGTCTATTAGAAGACCTTCATTTAAAAGGACTAAATACATGATTAACTTCATCAATGAATTTTTGAGGTATACTTGGGTGTAATTTTCTAAGCATAAATCTAAAGTATTCAACTATTTTTAGGACTTAAAGGTGCTTGTAGGAAAAAAATATGATAAATCCATCAATATTTTGTACACTGATAATGGTGGTGAATATGTCAATAATCATTTTAAGTAGTTATGTACATTAGAGGGGATTAAAATACATCATAAAATTACTTATAGTCCTTAACAAAATGGTGTTTTAGAGTGAAAGAATAGGTCATAAATTACCAAATTTATGCTACACTCTAAGTCTCGTGCAACTTAGTATTGGGTCGAGGTTTATCAATTATGCTTGCTATGTATAGAATAGAGTTCTTAATAAAGCATTAAATGTAGTAACTTATTTCAAAGTATTAAATAGTCAAAAACATAAAGTAAAGCACCTATAAGTGTTTAGATAGCCTACTATGGCCTGTATTTCTAAGAAGAAATATAACGTGATGGAACCACATGTTCATCCTTTCATCTTCATTGGATATCTTGGGATTATTATGGGATACATATTTCTCCATCCTACCACTCATGAGTTATTCATTGAGAGAATTAGTCACATTCAAGAGGGTCCTTTAACTCCACACTTGACACTTCTCCTTCCTCCTTGGATGCATCAGGATTTGATAAAAATTCTATTTATTTAAATCCACTTGAGTAGCTTCTTGATAATCAATATTTTTATTCTAGTTTGAATGATGAGAGTAGTGAGGGGAAATTAACTCCTCCTTCTCCCAAAATATATTTAGAAGATTAGTAATCTCCTATTGACTCTTCAAATAATGGTCATATTTGGTCTATATAGGCATTTTGAAGTGTTAGCCATTGGGTTAGAGATCCATCAGACATTAGGTAAACCTGTTCACAATTCTAAAATGTCACACATCCATTAATTATATTTAATTCTGATCTATAATCATTTCATGAGGTATCATGCACCACTAAGTGGGATACTAATATGGAAGAATAGTATGGTTCATTTTTTAGGAAAAAACACTTGGGATTTAGTCCCTCTTCCTAATGTAAGAAAACTTGTTCAATTTACGGGGATCTATAAAAAGCATTTTTAGTAGATGGGTATGTAAACAAGTCAAAAACACTTTTAGTAGAAAAATATTTTTTGCATGTAATTGACATTGACTATTTGATAAATTTTCCCTAGTCACCAAAATGAATTCAATCTAACTCACTGTATCTATTTTTGAAACACATCACTAGTATGTTCATCATATGGATTTGAACATGATTTTTATTCAAAGTGACCTTAGAGAATAAATATACATATAAAAGTCACAAGGATTTGTGGAAGATTTTTCCTTAGTTAATTTTTTTTTAAAATCTATCTATGGCCTCTAACAAGCTCCTCGAGCTTGATATGCCATGATGGATTCTTTTCTTATTTTGGTTAGGTTGACTATATGCCATTCTTATTCAAATGTCTACATTTTGTAGTAGGATGATTCATTGTTGATTCTATTTATCTATGTGGATGACCTAGTTATCACATAGATTTCTTCATCAACCATTATAGTAGTGAAAATTGCTTTATATGATATGTTCTCAATGACTAACATGGGTTTGTTGTATTATTTCATCAGGATTGAAATTTCCTAGTCTGACTCTGAGATGGCTATTGCACAATCCAAGTATTCTCTTGACTTGGTTCCACAACTTAACATGGTTGATTTTAATCCATCTCCAACTCCATTTATATTTGTTTTGAAACTTCAGACTAATTGTCTAACTCATTTGGATGATGTTATCTCATATGGATATATTATTGGTAGGCTCATCTAAATTATGTACACTAGACCTAATATTTCATATGCAGTGGGCATAGTCTGTATATTTATACAAGAACCACATGAACTACTCTCTCTCTCTCAAAAAAGAAAAGATTATCCACTACATTCAAATTCATCATAGTTTTGGGATTCATTGTGGAGTAAACATTGATGTCAAATTGATTTTTTATATAGATTTATATTAGGTTGGTGATATTTAGAATCACAAGTGTACTTTAGGATATGGTCTCTCCCTTTGTTCACAATCGATTAGTTGGTAAAGAAATCAAGAAGAATTTTATTACTTCATTTTATATAGATAAATAGTATAAAGGAGTCATTAATGATGCCACTAAGGCTATTTGGATTCAAAGGACTATCATTGACATTGGTATCTAGTTTTAATGACTAGCAATCATATTTTATGATAACCAAAGAAAAATATAGATCTATAGGAATCTAGTTATACATAAACAAACCAACCATATCAATATTCAAATACATTATTTTCAAGATCTTATACATGAGCAAGTAATTGATATCCCCTACATGTTGACTATGTAATAAATCATTGATTTATTCACCAAACCATTCAATGAGACTAAGTGTATTCATTTGCATGTTCTTATTGGGTTTTAGGTAGCTGTAACATCTTCCTTCGAGGGCATTTCTATTTATTTGGGTACCTCACCAAGCCTTTATCCTGTGACCTAATTCCACGGCCCACCTAATCTATGATTAAGGGGGGTATTAGTATAGTGTAGGTTTTTTTTCTTTTTTCTATTTAATGGTTATTTCCTAGACATGTTTATTTAGATTTATTAGGTGTTAATTTAGTTTATTGAGGATGAAAATCCAAAATCATTACGATGAGAGGACATGATTTTTATACACCAATATATATGTACCTTTCCTAAATCTTTTTGGGCTAATGAGCATTCTACTATTGTGATGCACTTTCTTCTTCTATGTCATATTTGATTTCACTTCTACAGCATGAAATTTATTCATGAACTTGGTCCTATCCAAACCTAATCCTTGATTGTGGCCGACTTTAACACTAAATTTTTCCTTAATAAAATATATTATCAATGTCTTGCCTATCTGTTTAAAGATGTTTATAATTCATTTTTTAAGAAAAACTACCAAATTTGTCATTGCCCATTATATAAATGAGTAGTTTTTGAAATAACTAGTTAAATTTTTTTAAGGAATATAAAAATATAAAATTTGAATTTCTATTCAATTGAATTAAAAGTATTAAAAAAAAGGATAGTCAATGTTAAAGATCCCTGATTTATAGAGCCTATTAGAGAATTATATGGTTCAGGATGTTCTAGTTTAAAAATATATTAAAAGGTATGGAGGAAAGGTGGGTATTCTTCTTCATGGTGGATTTTATTTTTGATTTCTTATTGTTCATGTGATTTTCTTGTAGAGTTTTTTTCTATGTTATTGGTCTATTTTGTTTTTTTGGTTCTTATTTGTCTTTTTCTTAGACAGTTGGTTATAATATTGCAATATGTTATTCTATATTTTCTAACGTGTGCCTACATTTTGATGTATATAGGTTTGGGACCTTATCTAAAACAATATAATTAAAATTAATGGTTTAGATTAAAATTAGTTATTTACAATACCTTGGATCTATGCCAAAGATGATGTGCTTTAAAAATTACATAGATAATTAAATTTTATTTACATAAAATAATTATTTATACCTTTCCAATAGATAAATAAGAATTTATTAATTTAAAAATAATTAAAAATAAAAATAAAATAATGTTTTATGTTGATAATTATTATCAAATAACCATATTGGCTCATATGAAATCATTCATATATAACAAGTTACAACATTTTAATCTAGGAAATTAGAAAAGCTGAAAAGTATGATGAATATAATGATTATAGGGTTGATGACATTAAATTTAGATTAACAATTTTATCTATCATCAAATTATGTTTTAGAGAACATAAAAATATTTATAATATTATTTAGTATTGTTATTCTTTATACAACTTGTCAAACTTATAAAAGGATATATTTTTTCTTGACAAGTGCAAAGGTGATTACAAATAAGATAAAAGTTAAAACCTAATGATAAATGATTTTTGTCCTAAAGAATATTAATGATGAAATGATATCAGTGTTAAAGCATCAATACAAAAATAAAGTTTTTTATCCAATTTCTCCCAAAAGATGGGTTGTACTTATATAAGATTAAGTAAAATAAAACATAGCATAGTAAAACATGTTATTCCAGTTTCTCATACATTCAAAGAAGGAATAAGATATAATAATAGTGATGATTCCAAATGTGAATGTATCAAAAATCATGTATATATTCCAATTCATAACATACCATTTGATTTATAAAATAGATATTTGAAGATAAAAATAAAAAATATATAATTAAAACCCCATTGAATCTATTCATTATTAATTAAAAAAATTTACCATATTACTTCTCAAAGAGATGGAACATAAAATAAATTCTATTAACTATAAACATGGAATTTAATCCAATTACCAATAATTTCCTTAATATTAGTGATAAATATTTATTATTCAAACATTATAAATTGATAAGTGTTCCACTTATAAAATTATAACGAATATTTTAACAATTAATATTAACTTACCTATATATTATCTTAATAATATATTCCATTTCATTTTAAAATGAGATGTATATTATGTATAAGGATAACCTTCTCATGATGACAATGATGTAGACCCAAACAGTGTCTTAATCCACTACCTACAAAACCTTTTATAGAGTATAGGTCTACTATGCTGAATGAAGAAAGAATAAACATCAATATTGGAATTGATTATAGATCTAAAATATTGAATATTTGTGTTTATTTATAAAGGTAATAATAAATAAACTAAATTATTGATTAATTATCAATAAATCTCTCCATAGTCATACTTTGATCACATGGCATGTCACCCTCTATTTATTTACAAAATATTGTGAGAGTCTAGATCTAAAACTTGTGAAACAAAGATTCAAAAAATACATCCTCTCACAGTTATATTAGTTAGATAATAAATATTTTTTATTGGATGCTTATGAGAGTTTATTTCAAACATTATATACGTTATTGTGAAACCCACTTGGAGAATTATAGTATATAATTAAAAATTTATATTAAAAGATGGTATATAATAAAGATGAATTTTAACTATTTAACATTTATAAAAAAGTTATTCTTTTGATTCCTATAATTTTATAATCTATAAAAAATCATGAGATGTTTTTATTTATAAATTATTATTTTTAGATAAGTCTAAATGTCAGAATTAGCTCAAATGATCAACATAAAAGTATATTACAAATCTCTAGAGAATAGTTTCATATGTAGTTATGTATTTTAAACTTAAGAATGCCACCACCACTTAAAAAATGGCCATATCACATTTGTTTTATGATTATAAGCATAAAATTTTAGAGGAGTATATAAATAAAATTTTACTGAAAATAAATATAATAGATTCTAATATATAATAATTCAAAAAAATACAATAAAAATAAATAAACGAATGATTAAATCACAAGAAATGTTTTTGATATGACTTTTATAAATTTTTGAATTTAATTATTTCAAAAGTAAGAAACAAATATAAATGAAAATAAATTCAATCCTATTGTTCAATAGCTTCAACAAAATAAAATTTAGAAATTAAGAATCTTGCAAGGAAAAATATAGACTATTATATGTTTTGTTACTCATGTTACAAATAATAAC
This sequence comes from Torreya grandis, assembly GCA_037957365.1. Taxonomy (NCBI): domain Eukaryota; kingdom Viridiplantae; phylum Streptophyta; class Pinopsida; order Cupressales; family Taxaceae; genus Torreya; species Torreya grandis. Next base: position 345,558 of record JARHVA010007517.1, read on the forward strand.
AAGCTATTACCTATATTTATTAGAAAGGATGTCAATATGAATGGGGTGAAATTTTTCAAAAATATTTTGATACAATAAAAGCATATATTACCACCATCCTCCGACTATGATGGAATTTTTTTTGAAATAAATACTAATTATCCTATAGTCACTATAATGCATGTAGAGAGGATTAAAAATAAATTTAGTTGAGCATTAGTCCATAAATAATAAAACATGCATAAAGAACTAACTAACCAAGACTATCTATTCCTATGGGAATTACAAAAGATGGAAAGAAATAAATGAAAGAAAGAAACGTCATATTACCTTCCCAAATGGATTCACCATACCCATATGGTTTAAAATCATGTTCTCCCTTGACCAAACATCCTTCTCTTTGTTAGAAATGGTGGTAAGCTCCTCCAATGCTTCAACAAAACTCACAAAACCTAGGCTCATGATTCCAAATCACTAAACTAGCCTATCAATGAAGCTTGAAAACAAAAATATATGATCAAATGCAAAGCCTTGTGGAAATAATTTAACATTATAACTTTTCAATATTCAAGCTTAAAATTCATGTCCATGGCCTCTATATTTATAGATTTTTTTAGATTGGCCAGGATCAACCATGACCATCCATATCAATATTGAGATGTGTCCATGGATAATCCTAATATTTGGAATTAAATCCATAATTATATTCATCATGACCTTTGAAGAAGGGGCATTGAAGAGGCATGGGAGGCATTAACTAGGCATGGGTGACCCATAATCCAAAGATTTGTGGCATTTATAGCCTAGGGATGTCTTCACAAGAAATGATGTCACTTGATGATGCAATTAATAGGAATCAATTTTCTAAAAAAAATATTCAACAAATCTCATGAAAAATCCATTTAAGCTTTTTATTTGGATTAATTAGCTTTAAACAAGGTTAATCAACATTTGTACAATTATTTAAAAATTGCCCCTCAATTAATCAAAATGGTTAGAAAGTCATATTATTGAGTTGTAATTTGGCTTGGAAAGAATTAAAAGGTGACGTTAGATGCATCATAATTAAATTTTCATTTATGATTTTTCCAACACAAAATAAAAAAGGTATGTGGTGTGTACCAATGAATTTAGGAGAAAAGAGTGATCAGAGCATATAAGGTGAAATCATCATTCTGACTTGAAATGAATTGATCAAAGTTAGCTGGCCCATAAATTGAATTTCCCCTCTTAGGGATATTTTGACCTAAATTGACACCTATAAATGACAATTTTGAACCATTTAGTGCATTTTATGGATTTTGACCTAAAATGTGCATTTGAGAAAGATTGATAATTTCAACTCAAATGTTGTTAGGAATTAGATGTCTACATTTTGCCCCTATTTCAGAAGGCATAGCGAGATATTCAAGTGAAGCAATGTATTTGCAAAGAAAAGAGTTATCAAGAAGAAATTGGAAAAAACCCATAATCCTGCCTCGAGAGGACATACTAGGATGAAAGAGAAGGATGAACTCTCCAAACGAGAGAGAAAGTGAGAGGTTAACAAATGGAATCGATCAAATCTAGATGAGTTAATTCTTACATATGTGATTACCATCAATGATGAAAATATGATTAAAAGTATAATAGACCCCAAATATGGTAGGAATGGGAAAGATACAATCCATAAATGTAAGGGACACATTGTAAATTTTCCCAATTTAAGACTACAAGTTAGACACTTACAACATTGACCAATCTCAACACAAGCTACACACTAAATATTGCCATCATGGGATTTAATGTGGAGAGCTTGGAATTATAGGAAAATGCAGAATGTTCTACTTCAAGAATGGAAGCACCACTAGAATGGGGTTTCTAAAGAGAATATAATAAGAAGTACTCCAATAGAGTAGATTTGATTGTGATAAAATAGTTGTTCCCGAGTAGGGTGAATCTTGATCATTGATAAAGAATAAATAATGATTTCTCCCCTATTGATCTGGTTTAATTTGGACATGGTTCAAATGTTGGGCCCCATCATTGGTAATTAGCAAGCAAAACTAGCTCAAGGATATAACTGAAAATATAGGTTAAAGTGAGTGAACACAAACATACATGTGATGGTGTAATGGCTTAGAAAGCCATATAAAAACAATCATATGAGAATGCAAAAAGTGATGAGAGAGATGAAAAGAAGAATGGAGATAATTGAGCTGACCTCAATAGAAATTGAGCACTACCTACATAGTTCTATGAACTGATGTTCTAACATGAACTCTAGGCCAATGTAGTTCACCCAAGTTTTGGAGAGAATGGAATGAGGAATGATGAAAAATGACCAATAATCAATTATAATAGTAATGTATTCAAATTGATACACATCTAAGTATAGACAAAGAAGCCTAAAATTCATGCTACCTAGAAGCCTAATTCCATATCATGAGCCTAGGTTTTACAAAGTGTTCTTGAGAATTAATCATCAGAGTTGATGTTGACGTTAAGACTTTGAGACCTAAGCACAAAGTGATTGTTATAGAAAAATAAATTAGGAATCATAAGTATGAATAACTTATAATGACATAAGATTCAATTTGTACTAATCTAGTTCAAATGTGAATATCTATAACTAAAGATAATAATAAAACAATGACCAAAACTAGAGTTACAATGATTTACATTTAAACAAAAAAGCAAAGACAAAGAAAAAGATAAACATAAATGAACCTAACTTGAAATCAAGATATGATCTATCAAGAGTCAATTAGGAGGAATAATGTTTAAATATAAAAGTCAAGAACATCTTAATGACACGAGACCAAGATATGAATAATCAAGATCCATGTGGATGATCAAGGCATTTTTAAACACACAAAAAAGAAGCAAAATCAAATATAAAATCAAGATACCAACAAAAATCAAATAAAAAAAATGGTCTAAGAAGAACTTAATAACATAGGATCAAGATATAAATAATCAAGATCCATGTGAATCATCAAGATGTTCTGAAACAAAAAAGAGAAAAGCCAAAAAAAATCAAGGAAACATAAGAATACGAATGGAGATAAGAAGTAATAAAAATGAGAAAAGGAGAATAAATAAAAGGAGAGGTGTGAAAGCACAATAAAAAACCAATAAAAATCAAATAAACACAAACACAAACAAAAAACAAGTTAGTGTAGTTTAAAAACAAATGTTCATGCATGTGCAGTAGAGGAATTACTTTCCACCACATCATAACAAAGAACAATGCCATGAAAATTGTTCCCTAATTAAAGTGGAACAATGATATAAGAAATGGGGGAAGAGAAAAAAAGGAAGGGGTTGGCTGAGCTAACTCCAGATGTATAAGACAAGTGGACGCTACCTACATAGCTCCATGGATGCACATTCCAACATGAACTTCAGGTCAAATGTACTTCTCCCAAGAAATGGGATAGAAGAAAAATGATGATCAAACTAACATGATTTAGAGACTAAATAGAAGATATGATAAAAAAGTAAGAATGGTCTGGCGAACAATAATCTGATGAGATGAGAAAGAATGACCTTGTAAAATGGAAAGTACGTGAAACAAGATGAAATGAATTGGTGTTTTTGTGCTTATAAAATGGAAATAGAATAACATGGTGGAATGGGAATGTAAAAATGTATAAAATCATGAAAAAATATTTTTGTGCTTTTGTGGATCATGTTCTGATGTCTTTAGTATTTTCAAAGTATTTCTAATGTTTTTGGTGTTTTCAGGATAAAATATGCACAAAGTGGGACCATGTAGTTGAGGATATGCACATCCTAAGAGTAGAGAGTCCAATACAACAACTAAGCCAGCTGAAATAGGCCATGCACACAAATTGGCAAGAGTGAGGGTCTTGATAAAATAAGAAAGATAAAAAAATACTAGAACTAATAAAATGTATGTATTCACTTGTCTGAAGCTGCACAAGACTATCCTAGCTGAAATACTTTATAGAACTACTACTGAAAATATTCATAATGTTCATGAGACATAATCTAGATCATAATTGGTTAAGGGATAAGAAGTTTTCAAGCTTATAACTTGCCTTAGACATAACAAAGAATATGCTTCTCAAATAGAGAAATATAGAATGAGATGAAGAATGTGTTCAGAGTCCCAAGGGTTCAAAGCCTTTACCATCAGGAATCATGAAAAGTGGTCTAAGCTAGTATAAAATGTGTTCAAGGTAAGATAAAAAGGTGGGATAAAATTATGGCAGCACAAGTCGCCTTCAAGTTAGGGGTCTTATAGACAATGGTTTAAAGTTGTTCATGTGTATAACCTCTTAAGGTTTATGATGTTCATGGGCTCTAAAATTTCTTCTCCATTAGGTTTATTTAGTCAATATACTCCTAATCCATAGTTCACTATGACAATATATAGTCTTAACCAATTAGGCTGAAATTTGCCATTCTTTTTAGGTTCAACATTCATTTTCTTCTAGTTCTCTTTCAAAATTGAGTCACCAATCTCAAATTTTTGATGGAGAATACATTTTTTGGACCTTATCCATAATATATTATAATAGGCATACAAATTTTCTAGGGTAGTCAAATGCTTACCATTAAGAATATCTAGTTCGTGTAGTTGTGAGGCTCTATAGTCTTTGTTATCTTCAATGTGATCTAGTGATATTATTAATGATTGGATCTCAATCTTGACTGGGATGATTGCTTCAGTGCTAAAAATAAGGGAGTATGGATTAGCTCCAGTTGTGGTGTGATGATTGATTCTATAAGCCCAGAGGGAAGGACAGAGTTACAATTGCCAACTACTACTAACATCATTGACAATCTTTTTTAGGATGACTAGAATGGTTTTATTTGATGCCTCAACTTGTCCATTACCTTGTGGGTTATATGGAGTGGATTTTTTGTACTTGATCTTGACTTTTACACAAAGATATTTCACATCATGGTTCATAAAGGATCCACCATTATTAGATATAATACAAGATAGGATGCAATATCAATAGATGATATGGGTATGAATGAATTTGTCTATTCATTTCCTAGTGACATAAGTGAGAGGAATGGCCTCAATCCACTTGGTAAAGTACTTGCTTGCATTCAAAATGTGCTTATGGCCATCTGAAGTTGTTGGGTTAATATTTCCAATGAGATTGAGACCCCATGTTGAGAATGGTCATCATGTTGTAATCAATTGCAATGACAAGGTGCATGTATCAAGTTGCCATGCTGTTGACAAGGAAGACACTTCTTTACATAATTACAAGCATTTGTCTCCATTTTTGGCCAATAATAGTCTATTTTGAGCAGTTTCTTTGCTAGAACTACACCATTAGTACAATGCCCACACATTCCTTCATGAACCTCCTTTAGTGCCCACTTGGATTCTCCCAAAGATAAATAATGAAGAAGCATTCCATCATAGCCTTTATGATAAAGCATGTTTCCAAGGAGTATATAACATGTGAAGTGATGAAGGAATAGTGTTTTTTGGTTATTGGAATGGTTGGTGGGAAATATATGACTATGGAAATATTTATCAAAATGTTTGTACCATCATAGCTCAGGTGAGGGATTAGGATCAACAACAGTGCATATCCTCTCTAAATCTAATTCAATATGTGCTATTTGAAGAGTTTTTTTAATCATGAATTGATATTCTTTAGTACTATCATGAATTTGAATCATGGAATCAATTGTTGCCATGGCATCGACAGATTTGTTGTTGACTCATGGAACTTGCTCAAACGTTAGAGATTTAAAAAGTGTTTTAAGGTTATCGACAATTTACTTATAAGGAACAAGCTTATCATATCCTATTTGATACTGATTAGTTGTCTAATTTATGATCAGCTACAAATCACCATAGACCTTTAATAATTTAATGTCCCACTATATGGAAAGATGGAGCCTTACAAACAATGCCTCATATTTGGCCATATTGTTTGTACACTAAAATTGTATATAGAATGCTTTGGGGATCAAATCCCCCTATGATGTGATCAATAATATGCCTACTCAAGATCCTTGAGATGTGAAGGATCCATTAAAATAGATAATCCACTACTCAGATTCTTGTGATGCTTGTTTTATCATCATGATAGAATCATCTTGTAGGTCAAAGTTTGGAGCTTGAGTGGCCGTAATAGGATCTTCTGCAAGTTGGTCAACAAGAAAATTTCCTTTGATTGCCTTTTTATTTTGGTACTCAATATCAAACTCACTCAAGATCATAATACATTTAGCCATGCATCCTTGAAGAGCTACTTTCAATAAAAGGAAGTTAAGAGGATATACCTTGGCGATAATAATAGTTATGTTATTTAGCATATAATGTCATAATTTCTGAGTGGCAAACACCATATCTAAATATGACTTCTGAATAGGCATATAATTATGTGCATAGGCTACCAATGTATGGCTTATATCATAAACAACATGTTCCTTGCCATGATTATCATGCTGAGTCGAATGTGCCCCTAGTGCATGTTTCATGGCTGATATATAAAGAAATAGTGGCTTTCCTTGTGTTGGAGGTCCTAAGACTGGTGGATTATCCAAGTATGTTTGAAGCTTTGCAAATGCTATCTAAAAGTCTTCATCCTACTAAAATTTTACCCCTTTCTTTAAGAGATGGGTAAATGGGTGGCACTTATCTGCCAATTGAGAAATGAACCTAATTATAGACTAGATCATGCATTGTATACCTCACAACTATTTAAGATTATTTGGTGGAGGCATTTCCATAATAGTGGTGACCTTTTCAGGGTCAAATTCAATCCCTCATTATGATACAATGAACCCTAGCAATTTTCTTGATGTGACTCCAAAGACACATTTCTTAAGATTCAAGTAGATTTTATATGCGCAAAGCCTCTCAAATATTCTTTGCAGAATGTTAGCATGCCTAGCTCTTGTTCTTATTTTGTTAGTATATTATCAGCATAGTCCTTGATAATGTCATGCATCATGTCATGTAAAATGACAATCATTTCCTATTGATATGTGGCTCTAGTATTCTTCAAACCAAATGGCATGACTTGGTAAAAAAATGTCTCCCACAGAGTGGTGAATGTAGTCTTATGTTGATCCTCAAGGGGTATCTTGATGTGATTGTAACCAAAAAATCAATCCATTAAGTATAGCATCTCATACCCAACAGTTGAGTCAATAATCATATCAATGTTGGGTAGAGAAAAATTATCTTTGGGGCATGCCTTATTGATATCATGAAAATTAGTAAAAACACATATGCTTTGGTTCTTTTTACTCACTAGTATTATGTTATAAATCCATTGAGAGTAGTCTATTAGTCTGATAAAATTGGCTCCTAACAACTTTTAAAACTTGGTCTTAACCAAAAGGGTGATGCGTGGATACATCTTTCTCAACTTTTGTGTGACTGGTTTATCATTAGTGTGAACGACAAGATGATGAAAAATTAAACATGGGTCCAAGCCTAACATGTCAAAGTATGCCCATGAAAAGATGTCTATATAATCCTTAAGAATGGATATAATGTGTTCATGTTCTAATTTAGTCAGGGAAGTTCCAAGATATACAATTTTAGGATCCTCATGGGTTCGTAAATTCTCTTTTGCTGATCTCTGCATAAGGAGTGTAGATTTGTCTTCTAGAATTTTAGGCAATGTATGGTCATGATCATCTTTTTCTAATATATCTTCTTCTTGTCCCTCCCAAAGATCTAGATAATATGAAGAATCAAAATCTACCTTCTTATGTAAACACCAATTGCAAAGAACCTTTGGAAACTTAAGCGCAAGATGCTTAGATATGTGATGTTTTTTTGAAGAGATGCTTGTACTAGCTATGAAACTTGGGCTATATGGACTTTCTACATCTTGAGGGGATGAGAAAACATTCCCACTTGGGAGCACTTGAAATAGGTTTTCACTCAAAGACTTATATTTTTATTTGTTTTTCCCCTAATCAACAAGTGCCTCAAAGAGGTTTTCACCTAAATATATTGATGTTTGTTATTTATTATGACCAAGAAATTTTGCCTACTCTATAAACTAGGTAGAAGAATTCAATGAAAAATCAACCCTGCTTATGATCACCAATGGGGAGTACATCTCATAGGCCCATGTATTCTATAATTGATTCTTCATTTTGAAACTCATTGAGGCATATGACCAAAATTTTCCAATTCCAATCTATGAGTTTGGGGTGGCAAAGGCATAGGTTACAATGAGGGTTTTCTTGAAGATGGGAAGCACCAATGGTAAAGATGTAATGTCCTGCTTTAGGAAGGGAAACACCACTAGGATAAGTTTTTGCTTTAGGATGGGAGGATTCAATAGTAAATATATAATGTCCTACTTAAAGAAGGGAAGCACCCCTAGGATGGTTTTTTGCTTTGGGATGGGAAGCTCCAATAGGCATTATGGTCAAATGGCATTTGAATCAAACAAATATGAGTCAAAAAGCTCATAAAAAAGGCTATAATGGGATGTTGTGTCATGACTAGGAGTCTTGTTACTAGCAACTTTGGAAGAGTCACTATCAAATTTTATGAGGTCATCCTATAGTGGTTGAAATCAAAGACCATGATTCTAATTGATGACTCCAGCTGATAAGTGTTATCAAATTCCTTACACTTGTGGGCCAAGGCCTTTCCCTGTATAGTCAAGATGATCCATTATATTTTTAGGGATAAGATACTTTAGATTCTAAAAATAATTAACAAGGCCTTTAGAATATAATCAGTCTCCATCGATAAAATCCTCTTGATCTTTATTTGGTGCTATTATAGGTACAAAAACCATAAGAGGTATTGGTTGTTTCTTCTTTAGTCGCCAAATTTGATCTGGTCTATTAGGAGTCTAGAAAGTTTTAGGTTTACCAAATTTTTTAGGGCATTTTGGTAATTTTTCAATATAGATGATGTCCTTCAAATGGTACGCAAAAATGCCAACGTCTTTAATAATAATCTGCTTGTCCAAAGTTGTAGGAAATGGATTAGCCAAAGTGGAGGCTAGATCACTAGGGTCTATATAATTAAATAGATATGGATGAGAAATGATGGTTTTGTTCTTCTTTGTAATGAATTTTGAACCTAGGTAATAGTTATAATTATGAAACTCTACTTCAAGATGTTTGCATTATTGGTGTGGCTGTTGATCAGTAGGAATAATAACCTCAATCTCATCATGGGGAAACTTAAGGCATTAGTGAAGAGTATATGGAATTGCCTATAATTCATGGATCTAAGGATGACCAAGAAGTATGTTATAAGGAACCTTAATATCCATAATATTGAATAATGTGTGATGAGAAATAGACCCAACCATGACTCGCAACCAGTTTGTACTAGATTACTCCCTCTCAGTGTTGTCATAAGCCTTGATTGTAATAGTCTCTAGTTGGATGTATTTATCCGTGTAGCCCATTGCTCATACCAATTTAATAGATATGATGTTTAACTCTGAACCATTATCTATAAAACTTGCTTGATCTTATGATCTACAATAATTATCATAATGTATAGTGGGTTATTATGGTTTGGGATGAGGGTGAACATGTCCTTTTGATCAAATGTGATTTGATGAAATGAAGACAAATGTCCAACTAGGTTCTATAACTAATCAACATTTATATCATTAGGCACAATAGACTCTTGTAGAAGTTTATTGAAGATGGTTATATGTACATTAGATGTTCACAAGAGTTCTCATATGGAAATTTGTACATGGGTTTTAGCTAATTGATCTATTGGACTATAAGGCTTTTGAACTATGGATTGAACTAGCTTACTCTTTGTTGGGACAATATTTAGCTTTGAAACCATTGGCACAATGTTCTCATTAGGTTTTATGGAAAAAGTAGGTGAAGGGCCCTAGATGGTAACTCATGGGTGTCTAGTTGTGACTGCATAGCCTATATGTGTCAAGAAGTTATTATAATTAAAAGAGGGAGGAAAAGGGCCTTGGATGGTGATTCACAGATGATTAATTATATTACAAAAATTTTGGGTTAGTGAGGAGCCTTTATAAGAAAGGTACTATTATTTAGGATTAGTAACCCATGTAAATAGGGTAGAAACAAGATGATGCAAACCCAACATGGTATTACTAGGGGGAGAGGGTGCTAACCCTATAATGATGGGTCCCATGTGGTGAGGAACATGAGATTGGCCACATGTTTTTAGAGTAACAGTGGTAATGTGGGTTACATAATTGCATCCCATAGTGTTATTATAGTTGTAAGGTACATTGTTATAATCCACATTATTAATGTTGGCATTATGATCTTGATTATGTTCATTATGATTCTAACCTTGTTGGTTCTGATTCTACCTCTGCCCTTGATTATAACCATTTTGATTATTTCTTGGAGGTGGTGGGTCATGTTGAGGAAAGGGGTCTTTGTAGATTCCCATATTTTGATTTGTGTCCTGATTAGGGGCAAACTTAATTTCTAGTTCACCACATTTAATGAAGTCCTCAATAATATGTCATAATTAAACATAATGATATGCACTGTGACTAGCAACATGATGAAAGTTACACCATTCATTCTTTTTGTAGCAATCTAGTTTTGGCTAATCTTGGGGAAATGGCCTTGATACTAGCCATATAATTAAATTAGCTGGAATGAGATTTTGTAACACTATTTCAATTGATTCTCTTAACTTGCTAAAGACTCTAAAATTTTTATGAAATGTCCTTCGTGGAGGTTGTCTTTACAAAGTAGGTAGTGGATTTGGGGGAGTTAATTGTCCATTTAAGGAGGCATAGCTTGTACCATTTTTACATGTCTTATTTCTATCACCCCATTTCTAATCATGTTTTTATTTTTGCTAAAGCACTTAGGCTTATCCTACAACACTATTTGAGCTAGTGATTTAGTCTAATTAGATGCTTGTCCTTGGGAAAACATATTAATAAGGCACCTAGTAATAAGAACATTCTCAGTCTGCACTCCTTTGTTAATAATTTCTTCAAATGAGTTAGCACAGGCTAATCATAGATTATGAAAAACTTCAAGATGCAAATTTTGTGTAAAGATATCAACCAACTATTTATCTGGTAAATTGTGTATAAAGTAGCCTGCCAATGCTCTCCACCATTGTTGATATGCAGTGAAACTTTCAAAATCACTTTTTTTGGCTTTGCATAAGTCAGCAATGATCAATTCATGTTCTATACTACATGATAAATGGTTAATGAACTTTTTTGATTACTCATTCGAATCCACAACTGTTCTCTTGGGTAGTTTAAGTATCCATTTAAGAGCTTATCTTTCTAAACTTCATAGAAATAGTCCTAATAAGTACTCGCTATTATAAGTAACTTCTTGACATAGGATGAAGAATGCCTATATGTGCTTACATGGATCTCCTTTTCTTTTGTACTTGTCAAATTTGGGTGCTTCAAAATGAGGTGGAAAGGTGTTTTGGATAATAGATAAATCAAATGGATATGTGCATATCTCATTGAATTTGTACTTTTTGACTCTATTATTCATATCCAATCTTTGGACAATTTCCTTCATAAAATTCCATTCTTGCATGTTTGGTGCATTTGTGGATTAGATAAGATGATCTTTGGGTGGAATGTGCCCCTAGTTTTTTGTGGATCTATAGGGAGCATATACCTTTCAATCCATGACTTGGTTCTAATTTTCCCCTTGAGTTGAGAGAATAGGCCATTGATTTTTGGACTGTAAAACATTTTGTGTATTTGGTTGTTTCATACTTTATTGACTTTGAAAATTTCTATGTTTATTTACATATTTTTGGGCTACTTAAAAAGAACTAGCAAAATTGTCTTGAACGATTTCCTCAATTTGAACTGAATGTTTGGGTTTATGAGTTTGTAAATTAATAAGAGGTTCTTGATCACTAAATAACACATGTTATATGTCAAATGGAACATTTTTCAAGGTCTCATTTGAATTCAACTATTCATTTCGATTACCTTGATCCACTATGGTAATGTTCTTATCCAATATTTATTGTATACCTTCAACCACATTTCCTTGTTCCTTCAAAGCATTATTTTGAATTGAAGTGGAAACTATGGAGTCAATTAAGTCTATGAGAAGTTGATCTGCATATTGTTGACTTATTATCTTGATCTTAGCTAGATGATATGGATTTGTAGTTTTTGAATTTCTTTACATTTCCTTTCTTTTGTTAAAAGAAGAAGGTATGTCCATTTGTGCAAAAGCATACTATTGTTGCCATTGTTCTCCTTCTCTAACTAAGGTATGCAATTGTTTTGTAGGAAAATTAGAAGGTAGTCTAGCACCTGATTCTATCAATATAAGAATGGATTCATCTTGGTTTTATTGGGGTTGATATCCATTGTAATCATCTTTGAATCCTATTGTTGCAGGAATATCATAAAAAACAATGGGGTTATCTTAACCATCATAAAATTTCTCATCTTCATAACTAAGGCCATAAGAGGCCCCACTACAAGTGAACCTTTGATTCATGTCTAAAATATTTACTCTGTGTGTTTGACTAACTTTAGATCAATGCTTGGTAACTAAACAAAGTATGTTTTGGCTATCTTTTAAAAAAATAACCAAGGTACTAATGAGACTATAAGAGAGGGCGATTTGAAACCATGAAAAATTTAAAAGATTTGGTTCACAAGTTTACTCAACCTTTGCTAAATTTGAAATCATAAAGATCAAAAGAGAATAAGGTAACTCAAAGATCCAAGGTGAAAACTAGTACACCAAAGCCTAGATATTTTTGATATGCCCGCAATGTAAAAGCTAGTTTTAACTTTGACAAGTTGACCCTAGAAGTTTAGAGGAAAGCTCTCCAAATTATGAAGAAGACAAAAATAACTAAGAAACTCAAGATGTAAAAACATACATGAATTACTAAGTATAAATCTAAATAGATGGCACAACATCATCACATGATTCTAGTAGGACAAAATATGTTATAGGACTCAAATCGTGAGAGATATGCAAGATGACTTGAATCCACCAAGATGATATGTGATTTTGAGTCTTAATAAATAACCTTCAATCCAAATAGAAAATTTAACCCAAGATAAAATAAGCTTAGTGCATAAATGGTGAACCCACTTTGACATACCAATCCTTAGAACTCAAAAACATTCAACTTTGAATGTGGAATATAAATGAAGGATCTAAACAAATTGGATAAAATATCTAGACTTAATTGGGTAGTTTGACTGTGCCAAAGTGGATGACATGACACAAAGCTTTTGATAACAATTTAGACAAGGAAAAGATGAATTTTCTAGTTGTACATTGTAACACCTCCCTTGCTCAATAAATTTGAGGACAATGTGTTTTGGTTAAGTTCATTGAGTTAACAAGTAGTTTTAGACACAAATCAAGACCAAGTAAGTTAATGACAAAAAAAAACATCTTAAGTCTAAAACTGACAAGTTATGGCAATGTGGGGTTTACTAAACTAGCAAGGTTTCGATCATTCTAGGGGAATCAATTGCATAATGACTTTCATGTCAAATGATGGAAAAGATAAGCATAAAAATTGGATGACCATGACATTGGCTAGTTGTAAAAAACTCTATTCCTTTTTACAACCACTACATCTTGTTGTTCATTCAGTATAGTGCGATGTCCAAATGTAGATACATCCCATGTGAAAATCCAAATGAGTCAAATGAATTCAATGTTGGGATTAGGTCAAAGCTTTCCTAAATAACTCTTGGGAGGTAAGGACCTCCCCCTCAGAAGCCAAGTTTGCATGAAAATAAAGAAAGCATAAAATAGAAAGACTTTAGAGTCATTTTCAAGATCACCCAAACTTTAGCAAGTTTTTGGGGAGTACTTTAGATGAAATTATTTCTAAGCCTTGGACTAGGCTATTTGTAATAGGTATGGTGCTTTTTATTCCAAGAGTTCCCTAAAGGGGACAAATGGAAGATCATACACGCAACATTCTTCTTTTTTCTAAACAAAAACTAAGTAAACAACTATTGCCAACAATAGTTGATAAGTGTGTTCAATTTTAAGCCCAAATGAAATATTTGGGGGTGTTCATTTGACCACTGGTTTTAGTTGCAAACTTATAAAACATTCACCAAAATATGTAAATTCTTTGTTAAAAACCAAAATAAAGTTCCTAATTGATTTTTAAGCATGTAAAAGGTGATTTAAACATGTTTTTATCAAATTTCAATTTGGTCCTGCAACAAAAATGTTATCATGTCCTTTAGCTTTAAAGCTCTTTTTAGCTTGAAACAATGAATTTTGGAAAAATACCTCTCGAGTCAGTGTTTTAAGAAAAAATAGTGATGACTGACGTCGGTTATTACAATCAACGATGGTTACTTTGGCTAATCGATATCTAACCAATGATAGTTTTTCTAAGTGATATTAATTAAGATAGGTAACTGATGTCGGTCTTACTTGTTGATGTCAGTTACTATGTAAAACTATGGTAAACAAAAATGGAAAAATAAGTTATAAAATCAATTTGTATGAGTTTTAAGGGTCCAAATAAATATTTTAGATTTGTAAAATGATGTTGTTCAAGTGTGAGATACATCTAGTCCGATCGGACATGCCAAGATGTAAAGAGGATTACAAAGGAAGTCAGTCAAGCATTAGTCTATAAATAATGAAACATGCATAGAAAACTAACTAACCAAACCTATCTATTCCTATGGAAATTATAAAAGATACTTAAAAACAAATGACATAAATCAACATCATATTACCTTCTGAAATGGATTCACCATACCCATGTGGCTCAAAAACATGTTCTCCCTTGATCAAACATCCTTGTCTTTGTCAACAATGGTGGTAAGCTCCTCTAATGCTTCAAGAACACTCGACAAATCCTAAGCTCATGATTCCAAATCACTAAACTAGCCTATCAATGAAGCTTGAAAACAAAACCTATGGTCAAATGGAAATCCTTATGGAAATAATTTAACTTTATAACTTTTCAATATTCAATCTTAAAGTTTATGTCCATGGCCTCTCTATTTATAGATTTTTTGAGATTGGCCAGGATTAACCATAACCATCCATCTCAAGATTGAGATGTGTGGCCATGGATAATCCTAATATTTAGAATTAAATAAATAATTATCTTCATCATGACCTTGGAAGAAGGGGCATTGAATAGGTATGGGAGGCATTAGCTAGGCATGGGTGACCCATAATCTTGATATTTGTGGTATTTATAGCTTAGAGATATCTTCCCAAGAAATGATGTCACCTATGATGTAGTTAATATGAATCAATTTTCAAAAAGAAATATTCAACAACTATCATGGAAAATCCATTTAAGCTATTGATTTGGATTAATTAGCCTCAAATAAGGTTAATCAACATTTGTGCAATTTTTTGAAAATTAGCTCTCAATTAATCAAAATGGTCAGAAAGTCATATTACTGAGTTGTAATTTGACTTGAGGAGAATTAGAAGGTGATGTTAGATGTTTCAGAACCATATTTTCATTTAAGATGTTTCCAACATAAAATAACAAAGGTGTGTGGTGTGTACCAACAAATTGTGGAGAAAATAGGGATCTATAACACAAAAGGCATAATCATCATTTTGAATCGAAATGAATTGATCAAAGTTAGCTGAACCATAAATTACATTTCCCCATTTAAGGATACTTTGACCTAAATTGTCACTTGTAAATGACAAGTTCAAACCATTTAGTGCATTTTATGAATTTTGACCTAAAATGTGTATTTGAGTGCAATTCGAGTAAGAATGACAATTTCAACACAAATGGTGTTATGAATCGGATGTCTACAATGAATAATTTAGCAAACTTATAGGGGATAAATGGAGATGAAATATAAACATATTTTTCTAGCGTAACTCTATTTAATTATAAAAATAATTACAATCGAATTGAAATGTTATGTTTAGTTGTGATTTTCGTAATTGAAATGTTTGGCATTATATGCTTAACAATGAAACATGTGATATTGTTAAAGACAATATCGGTAAAGACATCATGTGAAAATCATAATTATTTTGTAGGATATCTAATTTGATTATGGTCCTAATATAACTTTATCACAAGTTTTTATAACACAAGTAAATTAAATGACAAGTTATCACAAACTGACCATCAGAAGCCTCATGATTAGATCATAGCCAATTAAATAATAATTTTTATAATGAATTTGTTATTTATGTTTATCACAATAAGAGATGGAACATGAAGATATACCCACAATTTATATTTTCAAAAATAATCAAAATCTTCTGAATATAAGGATTACCTTTAAAGAGTTTTCAAATCGTAATTTTTGAAAATTGAATAAATATGAGAAAAATTAGTCAAATATAAAACTTCATTATATAAATTTATGCATCCAATCAGGTCATTGATGTTATAGTTACATGAGTCCATTAAAAAAAAATAGGTTATCTAAAACAATTAAGAAAAATATAATTATTGCATTATTTATTTCCTAAAAAAAAAATCCAACAAAAATAAATAAACAAAATCACATAATTATCTTCCTACAAATACGGGCTAGAATAAAGTAACTTCATAATCTAATGGTAGTGTGTACACAATATTGAAAAGTAAATTACCTAACTAGCTTTGAAAAATATGCATCCTCCCTTGAATAAATATGGTCTTAATCTGATTCAACAAACAGAGCTCCAAAAACAAGCACATTGTCTAGACTAACAAAGGAAGTGAAGATCCAAACCAGCCAAACACAATATTCTTTAGTCAGTGTCAAGCCTACCCATCAATTATTTGAATCTAGCATATGATGATTTTTACCTTTTTTAATTGATCACAATTTGTTATACATCAATTGCCAATCCCTTTGAGCTTCAAACTCAAATTTTCATTATCATTTTTAAGTAGATATTTTCATATTCAAATTCAAACTACTAACATTGAAGTTACAAATATTTAAAATACATATTTTCATATTTGAATTAACTACTAACATTGAAGTTACAGATATTTAAAATACATATTTTCATATTCAAATTCAAACTACTAACGTTGAAGTTAGGTATATTTAAAATACATCTATAAACTCTATGTTGACTCCATGCTTATGGATTACCATGCCCTCCCAAATTCTTATCCCATTTGTACATCTATAAACTCTATGTTGACTCCATGCTTATGGATTATCATGCCCTCCCAAATTCTTATCCCATTTGGCTCTAGTTGTGTTATTCATTTTCTATTTTACCTTTTTAACTTTATTTTTGCCATGATTTCTATCATTTCTTTTGAAGTATTGCTTTCACTAATTTCTTTTAAATTTTATTTTACAATATAATTTTTCATGTTATTCATGTTTATATTTAACCTTCTTTTTCCCTTTTAATAATTTTATGTGACATTATCTTTATTTTTTCATTATTTTTATCATGCAAATAAATTTTCTTATTTCCTATTTCTTATGTTTCTACGGTTTCCATTTCCCTTTAACCTTTTTTTCCCTCTATGATATTATGATCTTATGTGACATTATTTTTATTTTTTCATTATTTCTATCATATATATATCTTTTCCTATTTCTTAATTTTTATAATTTCTATCAAGGCTAGAATCCTCATCATTATTATATCTAATTTTTATATTACTTATATTTTAAGTCTACACGGATAAAATGATTCGTGATACTATATATCTTATACATTTAGCTGACATGATGGAAATGATTTTTGATGTTATATTGATTATATCTTGAACCCACAAGGTGATTTTTTAATTATGTTATACTTTTATTTCGTAAGTGGACATGGGTGTAAATTGATTCCGATAATACGTTGGTTATATAATGTGGCTATATTGGGAAATTTATTCAAAACAAATATGATTAACAAAGTATCTTATTATGCTAGATTCATTAGCGGTTTCATATGGTGAATTGTACGTATTACCTATCATGTCATTATTTTAAGATACTATCTTCACAATTCTATCACGAAAATTCGAATAGGGCATAAATATCACTCATCATATCAAAAATTGTGCTTATAAAGTATTTATACCATTCTACTATTCTACGAACTGTCTGGTAACTCAAACTTCATATAGTTTTATTCCTCCTGTAGAAGATAATTTAAACTATATCCTAGATCCTATAGACGATGTAAAAATAAAATTTAGTTACTTGTGTAGAGGATGTACTCTAACTATTTTAGCTAACTTCCTTTTTTAGTAAAAGAGTAAATTTGAAACCCCCGTTAATTGGTTGGTCATGTTTTCAAAAGCAAAAACTAAGCATGGAGAATTGATTCGGTATCACCTCTTTCAGCGATGTTCAAATTAAACTTCGATGGCACTCCAACGGGAAATACAGGTGCTTGTAAGGCAAGCTGCATCATTTGGTATTGTGTTGTCTTGCTAATTAGAAAAACTTTAAACAAGTTTGTGTAAAAAACTAATAATGAGGTAGAAGCCCAACCCCTAGTGATGGGGCTTAATTTGATAGTCCATAGTGATATCGATAGATTTACAATTCAGGATGATTCGATTGTAATCATTCAGGTTTTGAGGAATGGACACAAAGGCTTTTGGAATATTGAGAACATTATGAGTTGTGCTTGAGACATCCTTATTATTATTATCAATAATTGGGAAGCTAGTTATTGTTTTTGTGAAGCAAAATATACCTCAAGCTAAGGATATTACAATTTCAATGCTTTGAAGGCTTGGTTGATGGATAGGCGTATCTCACACAATATTAGTTCGTGTTTGGACGCGATGTATTTTTAGTGGCATTGATTGATGGTGGTTTACATAAGTGGGGTTGGTTTTATTTCCCACACTTGATAGGATTCTTTCTCATGTCTGCACTACATGTTGGTGTAATGGTAGCAAGCTTTTATTCCAATGGTGTTAGAAGCCTTTGATGATTGAGATGAATTTTAGCAACAATTGTGGGATCATGGCATCAATGAGAATGGATTATATGACGTAGATGGTACTCATTAAACCCCTTACTGATGTCAAGTTTAGGAAACAAGATTTGTCATTTTATGGAAGAGTATTGGATTGTAGGTTGAATAAATAATTTTTTATATAGTATCTTAACATCTTAAAGATATTAAGGAAGTTATTGGGGTGATCCTTTGGATACTAGTTGTAGGGTTAAGATTGCATTAGATTTTTTTGGGTAACTTGCTCATGGATTTTAAGGATAAGAAAATTAAAGTTATTATTTCATTCAGACTCATTTTATCATGTTTTAGAGTTGGGTTAGTAGTGACGGTAGAGGACTATCTGCTATAAGAAAAATGTTCCTATATTTTTTTAGAATAAGTAAGTCAAGGGGTTGTGTTGCTAAGGAATTTTACGGAGCTGGAAGATAGTTTTAGTGATCTTCTTGACCACATAGTATTTTCGTAAAATAATCTAAAAAACTACATGCCTTATAGTAGTTTTTTTCTTATCTTAGACTTAATCACTCTATGTACCCCCAATGATGTCTATTGTGGTATCTTAAGTTGTAGGAAGTCACACGGGCTAGTCTTGACAATTAAGATTTAAGCTTGGAACTATGGCACTCACATGTCCCTTCCCCAGCCACCCACAGTGGTCTAGGGGGTTATTGTAACTAAATAATGAATGGTCTTAGCTCATTTGTAGGCCCACATGGTGATTGTAGGTGCAACACCAAGGGTTGGATGATCCTTTAGTACGATGGTGATTGTAGGTGCTTAAGGGGAATGGTTTGGCTAAGGGGGAGTATGGTAATGGTGTGGGTAGTCAAATTGGTGTCATATATAAAAAGGTGGTAGTAGTAAACAATTTGGTGGTTCCTAGGTGGTTGGTGAAGAAACCTCATAGTTTGGGTCTTAGTGGTGACAGTTCAGTGGTTGGTCATTGGTGGTGGCACGGGTGGTTGTGTGATTGTTTTTTGGCCATGTGGTTCTTCTAGTTTATCTTAGTTTGAACATGTTGGGTTCATTTATGGTTCTATTTTCCTTAAGGGTGTGTTCTTGGTTAGGTTATTTTTTACCATTTAATTTTTAACCCATGTTTTGAGGTGTGTTTTGGTTTTAGTTAGTGTTTGGTCTTTTGCTTCTATCTAGTAATGAATGTTATAATTTTTTTTCTTTCATCTAATAAAACAGATGAGTACCCTTCAACCCTTATTACCTAGTTTAAAACGTAAATTTATAAAATGTTAGAATATTTTTTTAGAATAATTGAATATGATTTGATTCTCAATATCCTATAAAAGTATTAATAGACTAATTGGAGTAATTTTAATATACATTTATTGTTTGGGACATCATCCAAAAGATGACTTTTGATTCCTCAATATTGAGATAACTTTTTATTCTATTGATTGATATAATTTTTATTTTAATGATATAAATGAGATGTTGCTAAAATTTATGGAAGATTTGATAGATTCATCTAAATTAGAATTATCCCAAGTGATTTACATAAAAAAAAATTGTAACTCCTTGAGGAAATTTTTGGAATTATCGCAAGTGATTTACATAAAACTTCTTTTGTAACTCCTTAAGGAACTTTTTTATATGTTGTTATGCCTTTTTGACTTAACCATGCAAAAAACCACTTACAAATGGCATTGCCACATATATTTTATGATTTTATTTTTGACATTTTAGAGGATTATATAGAATAAATTTAAGTAAAATTGATAAATAATATTAGAATATTTAAAGAAATTTATGGTATGATTAAATCCTATAAAATGTATCTATAGTATGAATTATGATAAATTATTTGGTTTTGTAATTTATAGTAGATGTATAGAATTGGATCCAATGAAATTCAAATCTATTAGAGAAATTTCTCATCCAAAAGAACATTAAGCAATTAATAAGATTACAAGAAAAAAAATAATTATATATAAAGTTTGTTATTCAAGTTATAAAGAAGACTGGATTATTTTATATTAATTTACTAGATATTTTATAGAATTAGTGGTAATAAAAACATGCACAATACATGCAATTTACAAATTTAATGAAAGTCTAGAGAAAGGTTATACAAATATTTATTTCATGTAGCATTACTATGTTTCTAGATTAGTTACCCTAGCGAAAATTTGCTATTATAATATTAGTAACTCTTACATAATATATATTACTTAATTGCCTTATATTTGATTTTATAGATAATAAATAGGCTATGGTTAGGTTTATAAAATAGATTACTTAGAGAAAAAGTCTTATTTAAAACATACCGATAGAAAAAATTGCCTTAAGATAAGACTTTAATATTATTATTAGAAGTTAATTATGTAAATATTTAATTGATAATATTATCTAATAAATAATAAATTGATAAGTGGAAACATAATTAATACTAATTCATATATTATAATATAATATTAAAAATACATCTTAAAATTATAATTATATATATATATATATATATATATATATATATATATATATATATTATTATTTTTAATTAAAAAAGATATCAAAATTAAATAAGATGAAAAATATCAATAATATTTTAATACAATCAAAACATAAATTCTTTATTGTCCTCATGATATGATCTATTTTTTAAAAAAAATAATATGTATTAATTTATATATACACAGTATAAAACAAGGTTTAGTAAACTTGTTGGCACATAAGGATGATGGAAATAAGGAAAGACATGGTTTAGTAAACCTGTTGGTACATAAGGATGATGGAAATAAGGAAAGAGAATAATATTACATTAGTATAATTTTTTTTGATTATAACAATAATTATAATCCCATTTAAATTTTATATTTAATCATGATTTTTGTAACTCTAAAATTTCAACTCTATATACTTAATAACAACGAAACACATGAAATTGCTAAATGAAATCATTTGAACCACCTGATGTGAGCACCATATTTATATCATAAGGTATCCTTGTTCATGTCACGTAAATAAACTAAGGTACATGATATCCATACAAATCACTACAAGCCCAACATTAGATCATAACCTTTGAGATAATTTTTTTCGTATTGAATTTGGAGTCCAAAATATGGGAAATAAGAGATGGACCTTATAATTTTATGTTTCTAAGGGTGCCTCAAGGGTTTCCATAAGAATTTTTTTTAACGCCGCTTAATAACAAACTATTAAAAAAAAAAAAAAATCATGTACATTGGGTGTTTCATGCATTAATAACATCATAAAATATGAGTTTCTTATAAAGTTAAGGAACATGTGCAATGAGGGTAAAATCCATCAAGGTAAATAGATATTCTAAACTTGTCTCCAATCACATGACATGTTTTTATCAAATCAAAAAAATACAAATTTTAAATTGATGATGATGATGATGATGATGATGATGATGATGATGATGATGATGATGATGATGATGATGATGATGATGATGATGATGATGATGATGATGATGATGATGATGATGATGATGATGATGATGATGATGATGATGATGATGATGATGATGATGATGATGATGATGATGATGATGATGATGATGATGATGATGATGATGATGATGATGATGATGATGATGATGATGATGATGATGATGATGATGAATCTTCATTTGTTATTGATGTTCATGATAATCATGTTATATTTTCAACAAGAATTAGTATATCATATAAGAAATGATACATAAATATTTTCAATTCATTATCAAAAGAAAAAAATTTCCTATAGTTTTCCAATAATGATAAGAACATGATATATACATATGTAATCATGTATAAATTATTATTGGATGTGTACTTTTTATGCAATATTTTAATAAGAAACTATCCATTTGTATTGGACACAATGAGGATAAAATTTCACTACAATAAAATGATAATAATAAAAATAAATTGAAAAATCTATATCACTTAATTTATTTTATTTGAATGAGGTATTATTAAAACAAAATGAAAATTGAATTGTCATTTATTAAAGATACTTTTAGAATATCTAAAACAAGACAATATTACACATGCTCCTTCCTAAAATTTATAACCCATACAATGAATTGTGTTTCCATGATTATTCTCTATCTAATAACTTTTTTTTTTATTAAGCTTAATACTTAATACATAATTTTCAAAAAAAATATTATAACCCCAAAAAAAAATTCAAAATTAATAGTCTCAACTCCTTTAAAAACAAATACAAATTAATATATTTGAAAGTTCCTTCACACATAATTTCAAATGCGGTTAGTAAAAAATAAAACATACATTTTGTATTTCTTATTATCCATGGTGAAGTCAAAGCTTAAAATAGGACTATTTTTAACATTTTATAAAAGAAAATGGTTAATACTCATGTTGTTGATTAACACAACTGAGTATGTGTAATGTTATGGGAATATAGAACAAGTGTTAAAATATATAGTACTATGGAGAAACATTATTTGATTGTTTATGAGGTTGAAGTCATTATGCTTTTTGAATTTGAAATTTCATGCTAGAATGTATTATTATGATGTGGTGTTTTTGATGATGAAATATATTACATCTGTTAGTGATATTTTTAATAAAATTAAATAATATTATAAAAAAATTTAAGGTTATCAAAATCATCTTAAAAATTTTATTTTAAAAAAATAACCTTTAGAAAAATTAATATTATATGTATTTCTTCTTAAGAGTTACAATTTATTATATTTTATAATCATTTGTCATATAAAATTTTTATTTGATTAGTTAATTTAATCTTCATTACACAATTTTTAATAATTTTATTATAATGATATGAAAATATTTTAAAAAATTAATAAGATTAATTTCCTTAGAAACAAATACATATAAATTGATTTGAAAGTTCCTTAGAACATACCATTTTAAGATTCGTTTTACCATCTTAAATTATTAATAACATTGAATAATATTTAAATAATAGTAAAATAAAGTTAAAATGTGGTTGATTTAAAATACTTATATATATTTATATATATATATATATATATATATATATATATATATATATAAATGAAATTGTCGGGTCAATATTTACAATAGGACTATTTTTAGTATTCTATCAAAGATGGTTAATAGTTTTGTTTTTGATTATGACAACTAGATATATTTAATGTTATGGGAATATAAAATATGTGTTAAAACAACTAATTAATATTAGAGAAACACTTTATTAATCCCTTCCAAGATAGGATTAATGAAGTCATTTTTCATTTAGTTAGTTTTTGTTCACTCAATCAAATAACTTGAAATATATATTGCAATAATAAGTATAAAGTTTTGTTAAAATTTGACAAATAATTACTATGACATTCTTTGTTTGTTATTAAAACATATTTTTCAATACTTAATGTTACATTAAATGAGCTCAATAAAACTAAAATGATCTCCCGCACTCCTTTTCCCACTTCCCATGTGGCTTCCTATGCTTTGAAACTAATGGCCACCCAACATGACATAAACAACCCTGATCTTTGGATAGAAACAATGCCAATCCCTAAATTGCATTCACCAACCTAGTCTAGTTGTAATAGCAACAACCTACACTCATAAGTCCTTACAAAATAGGATTCCTCCACCTAATAAATGCTTCACACCCACCTCAGACAAAGCTTAATATATGGTGATGGCGTAGTTGTGATGAATGGTGATGGATTTGTCAAAATGCATCACTGGATTAGGAATACATATCCTAATACTCCCAAATTTAGGCTTTGGATATTATAGAGGTGGAGCCCATGGTGGAAGTTATGGGACAGAACATTAAGTCCTTTGTTGAGGCTATCTCCCATAAGCCAATGCCAAGACCTACTCCTAAATTCCTCAAGCCCACTTTCTCTAATCATGTTGTGAACTTTGATGAGTAGGAACATAGGCAAGTGCTTAGCCTAGAAGAATATTTATTAGCCATATGATCTATTTGCAAATTTTTGGATTACTAGCAAAAAATTCAAGAACTTCATGCCTGGAACACGAAGAACTTACAAACCCTCTCGGAAGGTAGATTTTAAATCCAACCATCTAAAAAAAATCTTTATTATTATTATTATCTTTCATCAAAATAAGGATAGGGAAAAGATTCGAAACTAGCTTTGGAACTTAAATCACCACACCTTTCTCTTGAAACCTTGGTCCCCAGCCTTCAATCTTCTTATTGAACCGCTTAATGTAAAAACCATCTAGGTTCACCTACCTCATCTACCTCTTCAGTTATAGAAAACATCTAGTCTTAAAGTAATTGGTAAATCTATGGGTGAGTTTCTACAAATGCACCTAAAACTGATCAATTTTTCCATATTACTTTTTCCAAGATTCTGGTAAATATAGAAACATCAATGACCAACTTGAAAAAAATGTTTTACATGTAGGATATCACTCATGGTCACAAAACTTGGACTTTGAAGGCCTACCATTTCAAAACTATAACTATTTCAATACGGGACATCTGACAAAAAATTACAACTTTAGAAGAAAATGGATTATTCATGTTGGAAAGACTCATTTCCTACCCACTTCACAGTGATGGCTAGTTTTCGATGCAAGCATTTAGTGTCATATTCGGATGATCCCAAATCTCCTATGAAAAATGAGGACCTGAATAACCCCTTCTAGATTGAGGTAAACTTGCTAGTAGATCCAATCACTTCAAGGAAGACTTAAGACCCAACCTATAGACCTAAGAATTATACACATCTATGGAAATGAATCTAGAATATGATATATTAACGTAAAAAGAAAAGAAGCTACATCAACAGAAAATAAATCTCAACCCCCTAAACTAATTGAAAATACATTTCTAGATCAATTAGAAACTTCAAAAGAAAAGGGAAAATGAACCAAGGATCCAAAAAATAAAAAATCCAAAAGATTTGTGGTTCAGTACTCATGTATGGATCTCTACTCAAGTCTTAGGGGCCATACAAGCATAAGCTTTTTAAAATATAGTTGAAAGTGATGGTAGCATGCAATAAATTTCACATAAGATTATCTGATGGTAACTAGGTTGCTAAAGGAAGTTAGTGTTCGCAACTTAGTATGATTGATCTTGTTTCTTTGACATTATAATGTTTTTTCTAATTATATACCATTGGTTTTTGAAAACATCCCATTTCAACATAAATGTTGTTATCTCTCTCCATTATACAAAGTTCGGGAAGCTTCGAAACACACAACCCTTAACCTTATCAAATTAAAAAATACAACTTTGAATGCACCTGTCCAACGCATCATCATATTTCTATACACTTAATCTAACGTTAATATATATCCCCTATAAAATACCAAAATTCATAACTAGTAAATAACACAGTGAATAAAATGACAACACACCGAATAAAATAACAACATACTAGTTAACACAAATAAACCCATGCCCCAACCTTTCGAAATCCTAATCTAGCCACTTTATCTATTACATAGTTTATCATTGTTTTCCATCTATTGTACCGTACTCATATGGAAAAATACATTGCTTCCATAATATAACATTACTGCCTCTTTGTGATATCACACTAAGTTATTAAATACACATCTTCTCCACACAAAACTAACGTTGTTTTGGCATCCATTTTTATCAAGATCAAATACTTAAAATTGGTTCGTCATTCACTCAATTTTAATTTCAAATCTTTCCTCCCGGCTAAATGGAGCCCTTCAATTCATTCTTTATTATTTCCAAAACTACATTTCCATTAATATTATTTTAATATGCATATAATATTTATTTTAACATGCAATTTTAATTATTTAATGTTATTTTGATTTATATATTATTCTTTTTTTCAAATCTAATTATAATTATTTATTGTTAGTTGGCAGGACCTACATAAAAATGTATAATAGTCACATGAAAATAATTTGCAATTAATTATTAATATTTTATTTTACATAATTGATATTATATTTAGATCAATTAGTTTTGTTTTTATGTTAAAAGTCTTTTTTTACTATAAAACTTTAACTATTCCACTTGCAAAAGATGAAAGACAACATTAACAATAAATGGACAATTTGTATTCTTGATTAAAACATCATAATATTTTACACGTTTATGTAAGAGACATTGATCAACACTAGTGTTTATTACTTACCAAGATCAAAGGAGATTTTTTTTTATAAAGGAAACTCTCAGTTAATACTATAAGCAAGCATACCAATTAGATACACATCACTCATCTAATAGCGATGGAATTACATGGCCAGAAGATGCTTATGGAAAAAATCAGAAAATAAGTGTGGGCTATACAAGTTTAATATCCTCCCTAAGGCACGAACCAATATTTTAGCATTAAAACAAAGTAATCTTTGATTGGTTATTTCATAAAATTATGTAGCTAAATTCAATTATTATAAATATATTTTCATAAAATTATTTTCATATAATAAATATATGACAAACTTTATATAGTTAATTATATATATTATTTATCATCTTTTTCTTTTTAAATATATTTATATAACTATATTTCAAATATCAAATTCATCATATTCAAGAACATATTTATATATAGCACTTTACATATTTTATTTAGTTTGGTTACTCTTATATATTTTTGTTTTTCATGTAAAGGATATAATTTAACTGCACATAATATTTTTCTCCGTAAACTTATTTTGTAATCAAGGTGTTAATCAATTTCATATAGAATACTATTCATAATTTTATTCATATGGTTATAGCTGGAATTGGGGGGCTTCTTGCGTGAAACAATACAAGAAGCAATGCGCACTGCTTTATGAAGCTTTTTGCTTTAAAAAAACAAAGGATTATCTGCCTGGTTTTCGGCCGAGCTGCCATTTGCGGTCCAAAGGTATACCAAAATTGTCTGCGTCTTCTATCATGTTCAGCCTGATCATTTACGATGGGAGATTAAAGGAAAATGAATTTATGCTCGTTATTTTACTGACATGAATTCAAGTGCAGATCGCGTCAGATTAGCTTCAGCCGTGGAAATGGTCAATCGACCAGGCTTCATACTTTCGGTAAACATTTAATTAACTAAAAGATAAATATCTGTTATGTCAATACAGATGGTGCACTCTTACTATTATTATTTTGATGGAATGTTTAAGTGTTATAAGGAATCATTGAAATTACACAGAATGTCAGCATCTTTCATATATATTAGAGTAAATATTTAGTGGATTATAATGTTGAATGACCATACATTTGAATCAGTGAGTTTTTGGTTAAACAATTACGATTAAGGGATATTCACAACATCAAAATCACAAAAGTAGTTCGAAGGATTTGTGTCTTGATAAATGGATATAAACAACTATTATCCTCAGTAGTTCAACTACAACCCTTTGAATCGCTCTTATTATTTTGATTTTTTATATCATCTTAGACTAAAAAATGTACATAAGAGGGTTTTGACAAGACCCTACAACCTGATACAAAGACAAGCAAACCATCACCTAAATCAGATGAAACATACAGTAAATACCAAGGCATTCACCAAATTGACAAGGCCTCAGTGACCAAAGAAGACAACATCCACAACCATCTTCAAAAAAACTGTCAATAGTTAGCAAAACAATTAACCTTTCACCAAAAATCAGCCGGAAGTCATCAAATGGACAAGAAACATGCAATGAGAGAAGGAAAAAAATCCCCAAAGTTCAACTCATTCGAGTGGACATCATAAACCAAAACTACTAGAAACCAACCATCCACTCAAAAACAAAGAAGAAGACAAACAAATTAATCAATGGTCGGGACACTTCTTCTCTGATAGGAGAAAATACCTTCTATTGTCCATTGAGTACCATCTTTCACCATTTTTACAGCATCCAATCTAAGCCTTTCAGGATCTGATCTTCTTCTTTTCTTCTTGACAAATGAGTTTGCTAGAGTTTTGAGCTTCACTAACAGAGAATAAGAAGAGATAGCGTAAATCACCAATGGCGAGTGAGGACTTGAAGCCCCAAGGAGTTTAGGCCCTACCCTCAAAACAACATCTCTTGAAAGGTGTGAGCCCCTAGATGTCAGTGGAAGTGACCTAGACAAAAGATAAAAAATGCTATGATTGTGCCCGATGAAAACTTAATTTAAAACCCCCTTTTGTTCCCTCCAAACCAACATTGAATGATTAAATAAAATTTAAAAGTTATCAAATGAACACCCTGCAATGTGATGCCTGCTAAGGTTACAATGAAAACAAATGAAAAGTAGTCATTTAAAGTAAGTGAACTAAACCCAAGACTAATTGGGAGCGGGGGGGAGGGGGTTTTCGGGCGGGCGAGCGGAAGGATGGGGGTCGCGTGGGTGGAACAAATCTTGATTAAGTGATAGAGAGGCTTGGACATATCACCAATTGTACAAGATCTCATAAAACGTTTACTCATAGAGTTTTGGTTCAACTTCATAAAGGAGCCCATCCAATCAATCAACATTATAATGTGAACCTTTTTTCTCAAAATGAGAAGAATGATGTACAATCAAATCCAAAGAAGAACAAATGAAACCATCTGCATTTTAAAATTAAATAAAGGAGACTAGGACAATATAAAAATACCAAATCTACTAAAGAACAATAGACATAACATCCATACAAAATCCCTATCAATAGTACAATGGATTAAAGACATGAGAGAAACCATTAGTAAACAAAGTGAAAGAAGGAGCTTTCAAAAATCTCCAAACTGATGCGGCCCATTTCATCAAATCAAAATGTGAGATTAGGGATCCCATACATTTTCCAAATAAAAACCTATAGCCAACATCTACGTCCAATTCTTCAATAGATTACTTTAAAAACTCCACATCTGGAATGTCCCCAGCAAAGGAAACAAGATTGTCACCCAATAAGAATGATGGGAAAAGTTCAGAACAGGGGAGGAAGGGTCCCCACTATCCTATTCCACTCGCACCATGGAAGGAACAAACCCATCAGAATTACAAGGCAACCGAGACATGCAGAAATCACTACACTCATGGAGCAAGTTCATCACATTCACGCAGTCGACGAAACGTATCTCTGTACCATAACCTTTTTAGAGGTAACGACACGCTAAAATTTTGTTTGGATGTAAAGCAAATGATGGGATAAGGCAGTGTTTGAAATACCACCAGATTTAGTTGCATCCGCTCTTTCTGACCATCCATCCAATTTCTTATGCGTCGATCCAACCCCGTTGGCAGAGGCAAGACTGTCTTCCATGTGGATTGTTTGAATCTCCAACAAATGCGACAGAGGCGCAGGTGCATGGAGCTGATGGAAGGAAACAACCTTGGCCTTGGCCTTTCTCAAAGTCCCAGATGGCTCATCAGTCCGTTATCATGGTACCTTGGCAGACGCAGGTTAAGAAACCCTCTCAACGGCCTACTCCCGATCTCTGAGGAGTATAAAAATAATTTTCCATTGCTGTCGTTGATGTTGCGAGTCAAACAACTCCTGGATTCTGGTTTCGTTTTCTCTACGAACCGAGTGTCCCCCTCTTCCCAACCATTAGAATCATCCTCCCAACCAGGTCCAAAGCTTGACGCTTTGAATCTAGAAAAAATGTTCGAATGACTGTTAGAGCAGGAGTGGATTTCGACTTTGAATTTGATTTTTTTCCCCTGCATTTTGATTTTGATCAGGGTAATTATAGACTCGAGGCATCACCAATACAATTTAACTGTAGTCTTTTAATTATACAATATTAAATTTGTATTTTCTAGTTTAAATTATTAAAATAAATTTACATTATCAATTTATATACAAATTTAAACACAAATAATTCTTCATACAAAAATAAGTATTAGTATTATATAATTTTTGCTAAATATTTATGAATTCATATATAATGAAATAAAATTGGTTATGCAAAATTTTAAACATTTTCCCATAAAAAGTATGTAATAGTTTTGATATCAAGCTCTGTATTCTCTCCTTTATTTTATTTTTTTTCAAAATTTCAATATATTTTTGGAGCACCACAATGCTCATTCCCTCCCCTTTGGGCACTTCCATATAAATTTTTATTTGTGTTTTTTTTTTTTTTTTTTGGGGTTGAATTATGTCCATTGGATAGATTGTGTGTCTATATAACTTCAATTTGAATTCAATTTCTTATAAATGCATAAATATTGTATTTTATTGTTTTACATAATATGTAGCAATAATTCATAAAGAATTATTTAGAACTCGCATGCCTTCTAAAGATCCAAATTATTATTATAAAAATCATTATTGTGACACAATTTAATATTTGTCAAATAATTATTTAAAGTAGGAAAGATAAATTGCACAAATAGTACTCACTATGTAGTCTTTTTGGCACACAACTTAAGGATTTAAGTCTGTAATTGTTCTCAATTATATAATTTATTATTTTTAATATATTGTGAAATGTTTAGAACTTTGATAGTCATATGGTGTTTAGCTCATCCCCAAAACATTTATTGGTTTTTTTAAATTGCAGATATTATTTACAAATTAAGGTAAGGAGAAGAAAGTTGTTTTTTCAAATTATAAGGATCAAATACAAAGATTGGAGTGAAGGTATTAAAGATAAAAACCAACTGAACACAATAATCAAGTCAGTTCTAAATCCTTTTTGAATGTGTCAAACTCATGTCTGATACTTTGTACCTATTGGAAGCATCCACAATGCTTTATACGTCAATTGTCACTCCTTAAAATATCAAGGAGAAGCCATCATCACTTCTAAGTAGACATTTTCATTTTCAACTTTATACATCTATTACTAAATATTACAATATTAAAAATATGCATCCAATACTTATATAGATAATTCAATCATAAATTATAAAATATCAATTAAATGCTATCATTATTTTATAAATAATTATTATGCTTAATTCAAATTAATTGAATTATATATAGTGACTTTAAATACTGTGATCCACTTATATGTGGAATTAAAGGTGATTTAAATATAATATTTACTTTCAAAACTTTTCAAATAATTGTTTAAAGTGACAACGGAATTAGATTTGAATGAAACTCTTAACAATTAATTGTTTTTAATCTCTATAAGTTCGGTGACATACGTTTTACATAATTTTAATGCCACATTTTTTCCAGTTTCATAAGCTTAGAATAGAGATGATATTTGATTATATAAAGCTTAAAGCTATAGAATGACTTCCTAATTATCTTGGATGAATTTTAAAGACACTTAATGAGCACAGGTATAACTACCTATACCTTAATTAAGCCAGATGTATCTACCATGGTATGCTCCCATGAGTCCACAACAATCTTTTATTTGGACTCGTGTTTTACGACTTTCCAATAATATGATTACTTTCTGAATTAAAAAAACCATGACTGCGTTGTTCATGATAGACTCTGTGATTTATTTATTTTTTAAATTGAAAATGGACCATGTGATTTAACAATTGGCTAGCTTAAATAGTATTTATAACATGTGGTTAAATCTTACTTTACAGCAATTAAATATTTTTATGCATAAGCAACAATGACTAATGTTTGACTTGTGGTTACATGTGCTTTCTACTAACAACATGCCTTGCAATGGAATCCAAATAATTATTTGAAAATTGTTAACATATTGGCTGTTTGTTTTTTGCTTTTTTTAAATCTTATTGGAAGCGCTGCAAGACAGAAAAATCTAGCAGTTCAATCAACAAAGACAGCGAAGGCTGAACAAACCCAGCTTAGATTGCTTGTAATTCAGATGTATATTATTTTTAGACTTAATATGATGTCAAGAGGGGCCAAAGCAGTGTGTTTATTGTGTTTAACTGTACATTGTCTCATCTGATGTGATGTTACTTTGTTAAATTAAATGGGGTTGTCAAGGTCTTGGCACGTCAAGGACCATAGCCAAATAAGCAGAAGAGCAAAAGTTAGCCCTAAATTCGATATGCCACTGAAAAATTCTCCATTACACCTAATCAGAATAGGAATCAGGTAAAAATCCAATAGTTTCTTGGCTCCGCAAAGTTATGCAACACTATCTGGTTTTGAGTAGGAACACCAGATTGGTATTAGCTTCAGATCTCTATATAAAACTATTAAATGAATTCCTAAATATGATATTTTTTTATGTATTTATTTTATTAATTTTTAACAATTTTATTTATTCAAAAACTAAGATCTTTTATTTTTTTCCTTTCAAAATTTACTTTTCTAACGTTTAAGGTGGAGAATAATCTGAGCCAGTCCATTCACACTATAGACAACTATGTAATTATATGTTATTCAAAGATTGGCAGGTGTTCAATTATAATATTTTCATTTAACCTTACTTTAGGTTTATTTAACTAAATTGTCACTAATTCTTCATCAATGTTGTAATTAATGTGTTCATTCTTTTGGATGTCTCATACCATAAATATTTTACAAAACCAAACATTATAATGTTAGTAATTTTATAAAATGAAAATAAAATTATTTTATATTCAAATATTTATTTTTATTAGAAGGAAAAAAAATATTCGAATTATTTATAAAATGATCATTACATTTGGTTAAATGGAAAATATGATAATAATTTTATTACGTTTGGCATATTTTTCAAATTTATTATTATATAACTTTAAAAAATAAATAATTTATTCTAACAAGAAATACTTTAATTTATTTTAAAATTTATTTATAAAATTATAAATAATATATTAAATATTTAAAAGTTTAGTGCATTGATAAGTTTAGGCCTTTACTTACATTCAAATTGTTTTCCTTTTTATTTATTCATTTTGTAGTTATGAATATGTTTTAAAAAATATTTTTAATGTTGATAAGACTAATACATAAATTCGTATTTCATTTTATTGGCTACTTTTTTTAAGAATATATATTTTAGCCATTAATTGTAAATATCTACTAGATTGAAACTTGCATTTCATACTCGATCAATGTTCAAAATTCACTTTTGAAGGATGAATATATTTTGTTTATCCTACTTATATTGTATGTCATGAATTATTGTCACCATGTATTAGTTTTGGTATGTTTGGCGATGATGTGGGTTCTGTCATAGATGCTATCGATGCTGATGTGTAGGAAGATACTTATATTGTATGTCATGAATTATTGTCACCATGTATTAGTTTTGGTATGTTTGGCGATGATGTGGTTTCTGTCATAGATGCTATCGATGCTGATGTGTAGGAAGATATTTAGGTTTATACAATAAAAGTTATTAAAATTTACTGGATTTTAATGTGCAAATAAATACCAGAGGTTCACTTGGGGTTTTATCAACACAAATGAATGAAAAAATTAACAATATATCAAGTTTGTATGAATAATTTTAGACAATATATGAGATTGTAAACTTTGAGAGCAATTTTGTTATCACGTAGAGATAATACAAAAATTATCTTCATGCGCAAGTAAGCATCTTGTCCTCAATAGTTCTTTGTTATTTCCTAAGATGCAAGGAATTTGTATAAATTATATTTTCTAATATTTTTATTTATTAATTTTTTTTCATGATAGTGAAACACTGGTTAATTTAATTTATTTCTTTGGCTCTCTCGAAGGAAAAAATTTTGGAATGTAGGATAGTGCATGGAAATTAATTTGTTGAGGTAATTGCTTTATTTTTTATGTCTCCTTTTTTGGGATTATATTTGCAAATATTAAGTTTATCCCTTGATCTATGACTATGAAAATAAATTTTTTTGACCTTAGTACATTTAATTTCTGAGAAGTTTGGCATTGGTTTGAATATCTTTGTTGGAAAAATGTTGCTAGTAGTAGGTGTACCTAGAATAATGTCTTGATATTAAAATTTACATATTCTTTTATTGAATGATCGTATCTTATGTGTTGGAGGTTTTAATGAATGATATTATAATTTTACTGAATTTAATTGACTTTTATTTAGTTTGGATATCAATCTACCATGACATATTTGCACATTTAATACCTACTTTTTGAACATTAAATGACCTAAAGTTATGACTATTGATTGCATCCACCTACCAATCTATCTATCCCCCATCACCCACTTCAAAATCCATTAAATGCATATACATAAATAAATTTATGTATTTTTTTATTGAGGTCCATTTTGAGTCTGATAGGAGAAGAACGAACCCATAAAGGTTGTGATGTAAAAGCATCATCAAGAACTATGTTAAATTTAGCTTGTTTGGATTGATACGTGATAGATAGGTTAATAAGAAACATGATATTACTTAATTATATAATGAATTGATCTTGTGAGAACATGGATGGTCTGGTAAGATCATTAGTTATACAAACTTTGTCTTTATGGTATGTTTCTAGTTTTCTCACCAAAACCAAAAAATTCAAAATTTTGAATAATTTGGGGCACTTTTAAATGTTTTCAAGGTCTTAGATAAATTAGAAATGGTCTTAAAGGTTATAATATGTTTTATAAATATACTTAAAACCCATAACTCAAGTTTGAGCTTGTTTTAGATCATACCAAGGTGTATTTAACATAGAAGGAAATCTAATATAAGCTTGTCGGATAAGTTAGAAAATTGTGGAGAGATTTCTAATCTTGGTACAAGGCCAAACAAAGTTTATAAGTGTTTTTATAATGTGACTTATTTTAAATAATTAAATAAGGAGAATAAAAAAGGAAATGAAGGAAAGACAAAGCATGCTTTTATAGGGTATTGCAGGAGGTTGGTGTATTGTATAGGGGTCTGTATTTGTGAATTTGAAGATATATTAAAAAAAGAAGGTATTAATATTCTATAAGATGAATCCAAAACACTCTAATTATGTAAGTATAATATTTTTATCATTATTTTATCTAACTACACACTTTTATGATGCTTCATAGACTGCAATGGTTTACAAAATTTGTTGTGTGAAATACAGTTTGATAAAATGGTGTATTTTACATAATTCTATTATTAGGGAATTTGGAGAGTATTTATAATAGGAAGGGATGTTATTATAGAACCTAAAAAGTAATAAAGAGTCTTTAAAAATGTATATAACTCAATATTTTCTCAAAATGTGTTCTTAGGTCTATGTTAGTAGGTCATACTACAATAGTTAGTAAAAGAAAGTGTTTTATTTTCAACATTCTTGAAGGTAATGGCAGAGTGTTGGGGTCTTTCTCCAATAGAAAATAATACCTAAAATTTATATAATCTAATTTTTCCTTCAAAGAAAGCTTTCAGCTAGTCATAGTATGTTAAACTCCATTTCAAGTTTTTGGTCACAACAAGACTTGTAATTTGAGATTTAGGCATCCAAATGTTTTATAATGTTATATAATGACATAAAAATTAATTTATAAATTATTTAAGGTGATTTAAATATAATTAGAAGCCTGTATAAAAAGGTATTCCTAAAACTTAGACTATAGCCTTGTTTGGAGACCTAAAATCCTTGTTTCATGTTCAAAACCATAGTTTGAAGGATGAGAAGTATTTAAAAATGTATGAAACTTTTAATACAAATGAAATAGGATGTATGAAATTTAATTAATCTATTTTCATGCAATAATAGAGTGTGCATTGGAATAAAGTTCATTATATCAATCAATAGGTCTATGTTTCATAGTCTAAACCATGTCTTGAGAGTTCTAAAAGAGAGTATAGCTCCAAATTGAATGAGTAGAAGGATTTAAAACTTAAAATGAGTTGGTTTGTGAAGTTTTTAATGACTTTTTAGGAACATAGGACCCTTGTAATTTACATTATAGTGACTTGATTATCTTACAAGTTCATATATAAGTCCTAAAAGATAGAACCTTGTTTCTTGACTAAATATTGATAGAGAAGGGTATTTTAAAGTTATATTATAATATATAAGGTATTATTAAAAGGTAATTACCTTATGATAGTGAAATAATTATGAAATTAGATTAAATTACCCATATAATAAGACTAGGAACTTTTGAAGAAGCCCACCATTCTACTAATAATTAAAGGTACAAACTTAATAAAGGAAGGTGAGAAGAGTATATAAGGGTATTATTTGCTAATAATAATGAGATGAAAATAGAAGCAATAAATATCAATCTTTATTGAGTGAGATCATGTCTAGAAGGTTTTGAAACCAAGAAGGCCATAAATCCTCAAAGAGATAAATGAGACCTAGTTGAGTAAACTTAAAAAACATTTACTTGCATCAGATTGGTATCAAAGCTCAATTGAAGCTCTTGGGAATAGTTTTGCATAAGTGTAGGTTTTAGTGAGAAGACATTTGAGGGTGATTGGGAAAGAAATTTTTAAATAAAGGCTCAAACAATCCTATAACCCATTAAAGTTTAAGAAATTTAGGAGGAAGAGCACATTGAGGATCAAGAATTATTTTAAATATGGAATAGACTTGGAAAGAGTGTCAACATACTAGGTAAGATAATAGAACCTAGGGTGAGAGACAAGTAAGGTGAAAAAAATTGTTATAATACTATGAAAAAGTTTTGTCAAAGGAAAAAGAAGTAAAAAGATAAATGGAAGGACTGCAAAGAGAGAAGAACCAAATGAAGAAGCAAGGTGGAAAGATAAAAGAAAATGACTTATAGAAAGAGATAGATGAGAAGAATCAATCCTTGATAAGATTAATTCAAAGTTTGAAAGAATCAATTCAAAATTAGGAAAAGTAAGGAATCAAAAATTAGAAAAGACTAATAAGGATTCTATAAAAATAACCCAAGAAGAAACTTTGAAAGGTAATAAGGCCTCAATATTTTAATTTTAATAATTTATTTGAATGTATGATTGTAAGTATATAATTTGATGAATAAGATGTATATATTAGGGTCTTAAACATTGAAAAGGCCAAGGAAAATCTATTAATGAAACATAAAGAATTGGTTGTATAATTGAGACATGAAAAACAAGCTAGAAATAAATCATGTGTAGAAGAATATGATATTAAAAAATTACCATCTCAAACATTTGTATAAAAAGATAAGATTGAAATTGACACAAAATCTAAGAATCAAAATGAAGAATCGATCAACATGAAGATAGTTAGGATTCATGAGAAGCATGAGTAACATGATAGTATTGAAAGGAATATGAAGATGTTATTAAAGAAATAGAATACATAACTTTTTTATCCATAAAAAGATAATTTTCAAGAAGAAAAATGTCTCATTGAGGAAATGAAAGAAGGAAGAATACAAGAAGGATCAGTGTTGAATCAAAAAGTATTTGAAGAAGCTATATGGCCTTAACATTTTATTTGTAATATTGTTTTTGATTATGTGCGTGTAAATTTAAAAGCTAATGAGATGAAGGAATTAAAGAGTTTCTTGAACAATAAAGTATTAGGGTTATTTTGAATAATCATTGAAGGAAAGTATGAAGAGAAAACACCTAATGAAATTATTGAATAGTTGTGGGAAAAAGATTTCATTTTTACTAAGAATTCAAAATATAAGAAGGTAAAAAAAGAAAAAGATGAATTGCCAGGTGTATTAATTGAAGAGTAACTAAGAGAAACACATACAATGATGTCTAGAGGATGAAATCAAATGTAGAATTAACATGAGGATGTGTCTAACTTGACATATGATAGATACAAAGTCCAAGAAAAGGTTATGGTATAAGTTATAGTACCTTATGCATAAGAAAATAAAACTGAAAATAAGAAATAAAAGAATATAGTGAAGAGGAAGAGCTAATATGAAGTTAAATAATATTGGGATTAGATTATTTGGATATCATATGAGATAAGGAAGACATTTAAATGGTAGAAGTTGAGATGTTATACATATTAAACTAAGACAATGATGAATGGAATGAAGATAAGAGAGCTAAAGAGGAGGATATAGAATATTTAAAATCCTTTCTAAATCTCTTATATAGTAAAGAAGATTTGGTAAAATTCTAAAGACCAGTTATGAGGAAAGGAATGAAGGAAAATGGAAGGAGGAAGATACTAAAGGCAATCAAGAGATACAAAGAAGTGAAGATAAGAGTAGGCATGCAAATTAAAAAAGTAAGATACCAAGAAATTAGAAAAAGAGCAAAATAAATTTCATTGGAGATGGACCTCAAATTTTCTAGCTGAGGGAGTATTATGCAGAAGCTTTATCAAGAACCATGTAAAGTTTAGCTTGTTTGGATTGATAGGTTATTGATAGGAAACTAAGAATCTTGATATTGCTTCTTACTATAATAAATTGATCATGTGAGACTATGGAAGGTATTATAAGCCCATTATGTGTTAAAAACTTGTATTAAAGTTATGGTATGTTTTTGGTTTTGCTACCAAAACCAAAAAATACAAAAATTTGAATAGTTTGAGGTGCATTCACATGTTTGGATAGTCTTAGATCAATTATAAAAGATATTAAATTTCATAATAAGTGTTATAAATTTCCTTGAACCATCACTCAAGTTTGAACTTGTTTTAGATCCTACCAAGGTGTGTTCAATGTAGAAGGAAGGTTAATACAAACATGTAGGATATGTTAGAAGATTTTAGAGAGATTTTTGGTCTTGAAATGAGACCAAAATAAGTTTATGAATGTTATAACGTGATTAAGTATGAATAATTAGATGAAGATCCAAAAAAATGAATGAAAGAAAGATAAATTTTGATTTTGTAGGCTATTTTAGGAGGCTGGTGTAGTGTATAGGGGTCTATATATGTAAATTTGAAGATATATCAATAAAATAAGGAAATGATGTGCTCTAAGATGAATCTAAAATTATTTGAGTATGTAATTAAAATATTTTGATCGTTATTTTATCTAAATACACATATATGATGATTCATAAACTATAATGGTCTACAAACTGTATTCTATGAAATATATTAAGATAGAATGGTGTATTTATATGTACTTTTGTGATTAGGGGATTTGGAAACTATTTTTAATAACAAGGGATATTATTAGATAACCTACCAAGGAATAAAGTGTCGTCAATACTGTATATAACACAATATTTCCTCAAATGTGTGTTCTCATGTGTGTATTACTAGATCAAACTATAACAACCAAGAAAAGAAAGTGTTTTGTTGTACATTCTTGAGATTGTTCATACATGAAGATAATTTTCAAGGAAAATACATAGTGTTAGGTTATTTATCAAATATAAAACAATCCTTAATTTTTTATATAATCTAATTTAGTCTTCAAATAAAGCTCACATATAGTCATAGTTTGTTAAAATATAGTTGAGGGTTTTCATGACAAAAAGACTTGTAGTTTGAGTTATAGCCATCCAAATGTTATGTAATGTTATATAATGGTTTGAGAGGTCATTTATAAATGTTTTGAAGTGATTTAAAGAGGATTGGAATTATATCTATGAAGGTATATATCTAAATCTTAGATTGTAGCCCTCTTTGGAACCCTGAAATCCTTATTTCATGTTTAAAATCATAGTTTGAGGGATGAGAAGTATTTCAAAACGTCTAAAAAATTTAGGATAGTTTTAATATGATGTATCCAAGTCAATGAATCTATTTTTGTGAAATAATAGAGTGTGTAGAGGGATAAACTCCATTATATCAATGAATAGTCATATATTTCATAGTCTAGACCATGTCTTGAGACTTCTAAAAGAGATTTTAGGTGAAAAATGAATCAATAGAAGGATTTTGAATTTGGTAAAAGATATAAAGTGTTGGTGTGTGGATTTTGAATGTGGTAAAATATATAAAGTGTTGGTGTGTTTTAAGGAACTTATGAGCTATACACTATAAGTTACAATTACCTAATTAACTTGTAAGTTCATATATAAGCCCTAAAATAAATAATCTTGTTTCTTGACTAAAGATTCATAGAGGAGGGTATTTTAATGTTATCTTATGAGATAGAACGTATCATTAGAAAGGTAAGAACATTATCAAAGTGAAATAGTTGTGAATTTCGAATAAATTATCCACAGATGAAGACCAAGATCCATTATGGAAGTTGATGGAGGAGCAACCTTTCTGGATGACTTAAATAGATGTTTGATCAAGTAGTTTTGGTTTGATTAGTCTTTTGTAGTCAAATAGAATTTTTAAGATGTTGAAACTATGTATACAAAGAGACCCAAAATGTGGAGATAAGGAGGCATAGGAATGTGTTTGTAAGATTATAATGATTTTGGAAGGTGTATTATATAAAGACATGGATCAAACAGATTTTATATCCTTTTGAAACCTGATGTAGAACACTAAAACTCAAGAAAATAGCTCTCAAGCTCATATAGAGCCTACAAACCTTGTTTCTATGTTTTTGATCATAATAGAAGATTTGACCATCTAAAAAATGCTAAATTTGGTGTAAAGAAGGGTATTAAGTCATTTAAATTGATTATGATTTTTTTGGAAGTTTTTTACATGTATTCATACTATACTAAGGGGTTGTGTTAGAAACAAGGGTTTAAATGATCTAGAGACCTATTCAGTAATAAAAATATTCCAAGAAAAGTGACTTAAAGATAGAGTTTGGATTTGACAAATTTTAGATAGATAGAGTAAGATAAAGGTTATATGAATCAATGCTTAGTATTCTAAATGGCATCCGTACATATTTATACAATAGGAATTAGCCTAAAAAAGAGATACTAAAACCAAGTGGTAAGAAGGCAGAATTATGTAGAAGTGAATTGTTTCTTTGTATAATGGTATAAGTTGAATGAAGGGTACTTAAGGATTGTGATAAGAAAGTTTATGTTTTTTATAAGAATTCATGAAAACATTGAGTCTGATAACCACCAATGAACAAGTGAATCTGTGAGTCATTAATAAAGGAGTGTGTCTTGAGATAAAACATAACATGAGATAAATTATGAGAATGAGATAGGTTGATTTACCCTATGCATCCTTTTGGTATCAGATTCTAAATATTAGTTGTGAAAAAGGTGAAGAAGGTATCTACAAATCAAAGTATGAGTTTGGTTTTTAGTTTTTAGTTTATACATTTGATCAGTTCATTGTATGTATAATGAAGGTTATTTGAAGAGAATGAAAGAGAAGATTACTAGTAGTTGGTCAGGATGATTGAAATCTAAAGGTGGCTTTAGAATAGACAAGGAGCTAAAGAAGCTGATAGAGAGAGAGCAAAGTGAATTTATCAAATAAGTTGATCCAAGGAGATAGCTTGGATGAGGATGGAGCAAGGTACAACATTATTTATTAAGGTGGAGCAAGGTGAAACATACTTGAATAGGAGAATACAACTACCCAAGACAAAGGACTAGCTGAGAGAAGAAGAAATAGGTGAGATATTTTCAAATGAATAGGTAAAAGGATTGTTTTCAAGTTTGTCAAATTAATTTTCATGCATATAAAAAAATGAGAGTTTAAATTACGTTGTTGATAACATGAGCATGTTGAAAGCATTATCTATGGAGGGAGTGTTGGAAATATTTTCATTGATGTCAAAGGTTTAGCATTATTGGTAATAAAGGCCCCATTGCATTTAATTTTGTTTGTAATAAATATATCTTGGCTAATATGAGTTAATATTTATTTAATATTAAAAAATATATTTTTAGTTGCATATGAGATAAAAGAAGGGCCCATGGAGAAGTCGAAGAGCCACGGGGTAAAGACAAAAGAAGGATGGGATGCATTTTCCCATGAAGAGTCATCTTGGGGAATACCAAGAGTCAGCAAGTGAAGACAAAAGAGTAAGGGCACAATTTCTCATGAAGGGACACTTTGAGGAATATGAAAAGTCACCAAAGATAAGGACAAAAGTGGTAAGGACGTTTTTGGTCATGAAGGGTCACCACATGACTTTTCAAAGGCTTGAATATGAAGGGT
Organism: Torreya grandis; assembly: GCA_037957365.1. Taxonomy (NCBI): domain Eukaryota; kingdom Viridiplantae; phylum Streptophyta; class Pinopsida; order Cupressales; family Taxaceae; genus Torreya; species Torreya grandis. Next base: position 388,027 of record JARHVA010007517.1, read on the forward strand.
CATCCAAGATTCCTACCATTTTCCATGAGGATTTGAAGGGTCACAAATGGGGAAGGCCAAAGGTAGTTTGGAAAGCTATAAATAAAGGCTTGAGAAGCCATTTGTAATATGGAAGAGAGAGGTTGATTTGATATTGTAATATCTAGCTTAGAAGAGCAATTATGAGAGATGAATATGATTTGTATTTGTTATATCTAGCTTAGAAGAGCAAAGGTGAGAGAGAGGAAAGAGATGTTGTGTTGATCTATCATTTGCTGAGATAGAAGCATTGAGAGATAGGTGTGTGGTATACACAAAGGGGTTGGTGCTCCTATGGGTTGGTGCTTAGGAATAGTAACTAGGTTGGTGCTCGGCAAAGGGGTATGGTGCTCCTGTGGGTTGGTGCTCACGAATAGTAGCTGGGGTGGTGCTCAACAAAGGGGTATGGTTCTCCTACAAGTTTGGCTTGTGAATATTGTTTGGGTTTATGCTCATTCATATACTTGAGATTGTTCTCCATGGCTTTTTCCGCATTAAGTTTCCACATTATATCTAGTGTCTCTCTCTATCTTGTGTGGTGTTTATTGTTTGAGTTTTATTGCATATCTTGAATGTTTGATTAAGTGAAATTTTGTTAAAGGAAAGTTTTATAAGTTATATGATATACTGATTCACCCCCACTCTCAGTATATCACGTGCTTAACAATTGATATCAGAGTAGGTTCCTTCAGAAAGGGTTTAATAGCTTGAAGGTAGATCAAACAAAAGTATAAGATGGCCAAGCAGCTAAAGAAGGAGAATCAAGAGTCAAAATGTGTGGTTGAGGCTCTTAAGGAAAAGGTGTGTATCTTGGATTCTAAGTTGGCTATAGAAGTAAAAGAAAATAAGATATTTATTTAGGATCTTAAGAACCAATTAGAGGTTGCAAATTCAATTTTAACATCAAAAGAAGAAGAGTGTAATCAGTTGAAGGATGAGTTAGGTTCTTTAAAGGATAATCATGAGAAGCTTATAATCAAGGTTGAGAAAGATCATGAAATATTGGTCCAAGGAAAGAAGGATGTAGGTTTTGAAGGCAAATCAAAGAAGTCAATCAAGCAACCCAATGCTTTTAAGTTTTCAAATTCTTTTCATGGCCGTTGTTTTGTTTGTCATGATGTTGGTCATAGGGCAAGAGACTGTATGAGGAGAAGAAATCAGTCAAAGGGAGATCTTAGTCACATTCAAGAAAAATGTATGAGAAATATTGTTTGATTTTGATGTCATAAGGTTGGCCATATTGCTAAATTATGTTCAAAATAAGTAAAGAGATCTTCAAAGTATGTCAAAGGTTACAGAGCCCCTAAAATATATGAGAAGAGTCAAATTAAGGTTTGGAGACCTAAAATAGTAAAGGTTGATCAGGTTGAGTTTAAGAATGAAAATGAATTACTTGCTATAGTAGTTAAAGAATCAGATAAGAAGGATTGTACAAAATCTCTTGTTACATTTGAGCATGAGCTTTGTCAAGATAAGATAGTTGCAAAAGTTGAGAAAAAGAAAAAAATCATAAATGATAAGGTTAGTAACTCAAAAAGGTTAGACATGCTTAAACAGATTCTAAAAGAAAAACACAAGAAGATCAAGGAAAAAACAGAGATGTGGGAATCTCCTGAGATTTATTTCTAGAACCCTATTGTGTGGGGTGTCTCTTATAGGCTTCAAGGAGACACTTTCAAGAAAAATTGAAGCATGGTGGATGCTATTGGGTCTTGGATATGTTGCATGACAAGAAGGTGAGTTGACAGATTAATTTGTATATCTTTTGAGGGAATAGATTTTTGAAGAAAATTTTGCATCATTATTATGGTTTGAGGCTATTAGAATGATTCTCACATATGCAGTGTTTCAAATGATTATGGTCATAAGAAATTAGAACGTTGAAAAAGAGCTAAAATTTATAGAAAGAAGGAAAAGAATACTCATACAGATTCAATGAAGAAGGACCAGAGTTTCAAAGCTCCATTCATCAGGGAGAAGGTTCAGACATGTTCATGGTAGAAGAAACAACATGAAGATTCTATGATGGTTCAGACAACCCTGCATGTAAGAAATAAAGATCAGCCATGGTTCATTGATATCGGATGTTTCAGGCATATGATAAGAGATAAGAGTAAAGAAGGTCAATGGTGGCATAGTGAAATTTGAAGATAAAACCACTGCCAAGATAGCTGGAAAAGGTATTTTAAGTTTGGATATTAGTAGAACCAAATCTAAGAATGTTTTGTAAGCATAATCTATTGAGTGTAAGTCAAATATGTGATCAAGAATACACCTTAAAGTTTCATGCATAAGGTTTTGAGATTAGAAGGAAATATTCAAATGAGTTGATTGCAGATTCTCAAAGGACAGGTGATATTTTAATCAGATATCTTCTCAAAGACATGCAAGAGGAGTTGGGAGTAATTTATATTACTTCCTGCCATTAATGTTCAGCATCAGTTGAGGGAGAGCTAAGTGTTAGCTCCAGGTAGGCCCTTTGCCATTGATGTCAAAGGGGGAGAATAATAGGTACAAGTACAGGGGCAGAAAATAGGCATAGGGAACAAGTACAAGTTGCTACAATAAGGGGGAGTTAATGTATGTGCAAGTGACAGGATGTGGCAGTTTCAAGACTGAGGTTGCCATCAATGACAAAGGGGGAGATTGTTGGAAATATTGTCATTGATGTCAAAGGTTTAGCATTATTTGTGATAAAGGCACCATTGCATTTAATGTTGTTTGTAATAAATATATCTTGGCCAATATGAGTTAATATTTATTTAATATTAATGAATATATTTTTGGTAGCATATGAGACAAAAGAAGGGCCCATGGAGAAGTTGAAGAGCCATGGGGTAAAGACAAAAGAAGGATGGGATGCATTTTCCCATGAAGAGTCATCTTGGGGAATACCAAGAGTCACCAAGTGAAGACAAAAGAGTAAGGGTGAAATTTCTCATGAAGGGACACTTTGAGGAATACAAAAAGTCACCAAAGATAAGGAAAAAATTGGGAAGGACGTTTTTGGATATGAAGGGTCACCACATGAATTTTCAAAGGCTTGAGTATGAAGGGTCATACAAGATTGGTGCCATTTTCCATGAGGACTGAAGGGTCACAAAGGGGGAAGGCCAAAGGTCATTTGGAAAGCTATAAGCAAAGGCTTGAGAAGCCATATGTAATATGGAAGAGAGAGGTTGATTTGATATTGTAATATCTAGCTTAGAAGAGCAATTGTGAGAGATGAATATGATTTGTATTTGTTATATCTAGATTAGAAGAGCAAAGGTGAGAGAGAGGAAAGAGATGTTGTATCGATCTATCATTTGTTGAGATAGCAACATTGAGAGATAGGTGTGTGGTATACACAAAGGGGTTAGTGCTCCTATGGGTTGGTGCTTGGCAAAGGGGTATGGTGCTCTTGTGGGTTGGTGCTCATGAATAGTAGATGGGGTGGTGCTCAGCAAAGGGGTATGGTGCTCTTGCAATCTTGGCTTGTGAATGTTGTTTGGGTTTGTGCTCATTCATATACTTTAGATTGTTCTCCGTGGTTTTTCCCACATTGGGTTTCCACGTTATATCTGGTGTATCTCTCTATCTTGTGTAGTGTTTATTGTTTGAGTTTTATTGAATATCTTGAATGTTTGATTAAGTGAAATCTAGTTAAAGGAAAGTTTTATAAGATATATGATATATTGATTCACCCCCCCTTTCAGTATATCCTGTGCTTAACAGGGAGAAGTTAATAATTAGGTTGAAAGAGCATAACAACAAGAGGAGGAACATGAGGGTGAAGAGATTGATAGGTTTAAAGAAGATAAGAGCAAATAAATAGAAATATTCATACAAATAACAAATTCAAGAATAGAGAGAATAAGCATGCAATAAAAAGAGAGATATTGCCAAGAAGATAAGTAGGAGATTTTTTTGTTAACCTATTAGTTCCATGTGCAGGATTGTTGTAAGAAAAGCACCAGGTGCTTAAGATGGCCAGGATGAATATCACTATACAAAACATCCACCTTAAAGGAGTAAACAAGGTGGAGCTAGTCAAAGCAAAAAGAGGACTATTTTCTACTTATAGACAATGGGATACAGGAGGTGTACCATTGCATAGAAGGAAGAAACCATAATGACAAATGCTAGGGAAATCAAGACAAGTTGAGAAACTTTTAAGGAATGTTTCTTTTGTTGTTCCTAAAGTCTATCACTCATTTTTGGGACAACACATGAACTATTTTTGGTCCTATAAGCCAAAAATTTCTCTCTTCCCTTTGTAGAGTAAAATACTCAACATTTTATTTTGAGTTTCTATTGTGCGCTCCATGTTTTTCCCCTACACATTTTAGTTTGGAGGCAGTAATGGTTATGACACAAAGCATGGGTTTTTCATTTTGCCTAAAGTTTTTTTGAGTCTCAAAGTTGAGCAGATGCTACCAAGTGTCATCTACTATAACACATTATAATTTGTTTCTATATGCAGTGGAAGTCACCACGTGTCCCTTGTAAAGCTCGATGGAAGCTGTCAAGTGTCAACATTCATAGTTTCTTCCTTTTGTTTTGTTATTGAGTAAGGACTATGGTGGGCCCCAGGTAAGTTACTAAAGTCAAGCAGAAGCTACCAAGTGTCATCTGTTGGGACACATTATAATTTGTTATTATATGCAGTGGAATGTGCCACGTGTCTTGTTATAACTCAGTGTTACGTGACAAGTGTCTGCATCCACTTTTCAAGTTTCTTATAAGTTTCAAATCTTCTTTCAATAAGATTCTCTTAGAATCTAGTGGAAGTCACCATGTGTCCCTTGTACAGCTCGATGGAAGCCACCAAGTGTCAACATCCACAGTTTCTTCCTTTTGTTTCGTTATTGAGTAAGGACTGTGGTGGGCCCCATGTGAGTTACTAAAGTAAGTGGAGTGTACCAAGTGTCATCATCTGTGTGAATCCAAATGAGTCCTAAATATTTCTATAGTGTTTCTAAAGCTCAGTGGAACCTATCATGTGTCATCTTCTATGAGACTCTCCAAAGGTATTTAAAGTTTCTATAAGTTAAGCAGATGCTGCCAAGTGTCCTCACCTATTTCACAGTGGGATCACCACATGTCACTTGTTAAGATTAGTGGAAAGTGACACCTATCCCCATTCCCCTTTTGAAGTTGCTCAGGTAAGAAGTGTTGTGGGTCCCATTTTATGTAAGTTGATAAAGTGTCAAAGTAAGCAGGAAAGACACGAAGGAATTAGAACTCGAAGACCACTCAAAGTCAAAGAAATTACTGAAGAAGATGAGAGGCCCATAGATGTCAAAGTTGAGAATTACGAACTACCCATTGGGATCTAGATGTCTGATGACATCCCAGCAGTCATCAAATTTAGGGCAACCAACTAGTTGTTGGCTTTCAAATGATGACAGACCCAAAGATGTCAAATTTGCAGCAATGAAATAATCATTGATCTTTGCAGGCTTAAGCGCAGACCCGAATGCATTCAAAGGCCTTAAGGCCAAGGCCAAAATGAAAAACCACTGAGAAAAGATAGCTTGAGGGCTCAAATTATAGCAAAAAGGGGGAGAGGCTGAAACATCTACATAGTAGTTATTCTAGTAGGTGGAACAGTCCACAAATCAGATATTTTGACTGGCAAACATTGAAGGCCTAGCCTATTGGTCTCCCTTAGAGTAAAGATGAAATGGATAGCTACACAGACATCAAAGGGGACAAGCCAGATGATCCAGACATAGGAGAAGACATATGAGATGAAATGACATGCCACAGTTAAGGTAGTTGGCTTATTTTGGCATGCCCCTCTTTGACAAAATTGAAAAATACATTCAAGGCATTGCATGCACAACATGGGCCATTCCATGAAAGAGAGCACCAAGCCTTTATTGGATACTATATATTATAATCTCTTATTTTGTTTAAAAAAGAGATCTTTTTGGTTATAAAAGCAAAACTCTACCAAAATTGAGAGGCAATTACTGAGGCTTTGAGCTCAGGTTGTTCATCATATTTCTTTGTTTGAATGAGAAAGCAAGTTACTTTCAAAATTTTTGATGTTATAGCTTGTGTCATTTAGGGGATTGTTCTTATGTCTATTTCCTAAATGTTTTCTTGTCCATTTTAAAGAAATAAGTAGAACTAGTGGAAGTAATCAAGAAGGTGTCTTGAAGCCAACTGTGAAGAGACTTTGTGCCCCCACAATTATTTTTAGTGTGTTTGTCTATTTTTTGTTTTTGTGTAAAGGACCTTGGAATGACTTTGTGCCCCCATAATTGTCTTTAGTGTGTTTCTCTATTTTTTGTTTCTGTGTAAAGGACCTTGGGATGACTTTGTGCCCTCATTGTCCTTCGTATTTCACTCTTGGGTAGTCGAGGTGGAGACTTTGTGCTACATCTCAGTCTAGTCGTTATTGTCTTTTGTTACCAATTTCTTATCACTACCTGAAAGAACTCCTTTTGTTTCCTACAAGATCACTTCTAAAAGAAGAGAAGTGCCTTCAGTGTTTTCACCAAGATTTTCTCCTTTGTTTGTGAACATCATCTCTAAAAATAGAGAGATGGATGGTGTTACCCTACCCCTGAGTGTTACTTTCTGCTTATATATAGAGTATATATCCCCCTTCGTACCTATAAAGAACCTCCACTTGATGAGAGGAGAGATTTGTCCCCTTTTGATGTGGTAAACCTACACACTTGGCTAAGCAATCTTCCATTCTCCAGTTGATCAGACCTATTTTGCTCATCAGTTAGCTGATTGACAAAATATTCAACCAATAATCTTTTTTGCGACTCCGCTGGGGAAGGACAAGCAGTTTGAAGCTTCAAGCTAAAGTGAGACCAGTCCTTTTCCATTTCTTTTCACAATCTAGAAAATCTATGCTATACCAGAAGCAAGAGAGTTCAAAGTGTTGTTGGCCCTATCTTTGAGTTGGTGTAGCAAGGAAATTTCAACTTATTTGCTCCCCACCTTCAAGTTCAATGATCTAGGAGTATTCCTCCTACTCGTACCAAGTCATCAATCATAGATAGAGCTACTTTTTCTACTGTTAGTAGAGCTTTGCCTATACATGCTCCACCCAAATTTGTAATTCCATTTTTCCATAATTTAATCATGGTAGTTAAAGGCCCTTGGGGTAACTCTTTTGGCCCACTCAATCTCACTCCACCTCTACATGAACTTCCACATATCTCGAGGAAGAATTTCCCCAAATTCTTTGGTGATGGGAGAGTTCATCCTGATGAACACATTGTAGCCTTCAGCGTAGCCTGTGGCATGATAAAAGTGGAATTTGAGGACATGGTAGTCAGGCTTTTCATGGAAACACTACAAGGTGTTGTTGCAGACTGGTTTTACCATCTATAAGCTAGATCAGTGACTAACTAGGACACACTCAAAGCTAAATTTGAAGCTAGTTTCAAGCTTGAAGAAGATGCACACACCTTACTAGCCCGGCTCACATAGATGAATAAGGAACCTCATGAACCTACGATGGATTTTATAGCAAAGTTTGACAAGCTGAGGAAACAAATTCTTGTAATTACTCAGCCAACACCTGAAAATCTCAAATGCTTCTTCATCAACTCACAGCTCCCTGAACTAAGTTTTTTGCTGGGATGTGTTGGCCACATAGACCTTGAGGCTACTCAAGAGTTAGCTACTAAGGTAGAAGATGACCTTATCTTGGCAAAAAAGATAAGGAGAGATCCAAATAGAGGTAAATCTTCTCCTTCCTTAGAATACTCACCTACAACCACCACTAATCCAATGGTACAAAAGCTAGCAAATGAGTTGTTGGCTCTCAAAAAGTAAATGGCACAAGGAATGTCATTTAATCCTTCATACAAAGATGAACCAAAGAGGACATTCCCTAATCAGTCTTACCAAGGCAATGCTACTAAAAACCAAGGGCAAGCAAATCATCTTCCTCCTCTATAGAGGAACCTTGCCCTTGAAGTGCCTCCAACCAATTTAGTAGTGGGGTACCTTAAAGCAGAATCAAATTTCTCCTTCCAGCCTAAATTAAATCAAGAAGATGACGCTAATATCTTAATAGAAGGAGAAGAAGAATTAGTTGGCGACTCTAACATTGGTTTCCTAAATTATCAAGATGAACCCAGAAGAGAAGGTAAGTAGCTAAGGGATCATATGCTATATTCACATGGTCTAAGAACTAGTCAGCCCAACAAGATGATAAGAACAAAATAGGAGAGGAATCTCAGCTTGTAATTTCAATTTCTAAGAGTGGGGAACCACTCTGCCTTTCCAACCAAAGGACCCAATGATTACTAAAAAAGTAAGTACTCCAAACTTGCCTTCACCTTCAACTTCAAATTCACAGATCAGTCCTCTCCCTTCTAAAGACCAAAAGGATGAACTCCCATCCTCTACTCCTAGATATTTCCATACATTTGACATAATTGAGTATATAAAAAAAACCAAAATTCAAATATCTAAATTTGAATTTTTGCAGTCTAATCCTGAGCAATTGGACAAGTCAATTCAATGTGTGAAGAACCAAACCATCCCTATAAGACAAGAAGCTAAGAAGGTAACTCATGATCCCTCAAGGAACATGTCTATCCCAAATAACCTTGTCATTGCTCCTTCTACCCATGGAAAAATAGAGCCTTTCTATGTTCTCCTACTAATAAATGGTCACAAGCTGAGCAATTGCATCATTGATTATGGAGCTTTAGACAATGTCATGCTTGCTAATGTGGTAGAATCCATTGGCCTTACATTGACCAGGACATTTGGGAGATGTTTCTCTATGGAGACTAAATAAGTGCCAGTGGTGGAACAAATCAAAGATGCCTAATTTGCATTTGCAACATTCCTAAACAAAAGAATCAAGATGACTGTCTTGGTGACCAATGTCCCAGCATTATATGGCATCCTCCTTGGCTAAATTTTTTGCAAAGATGTTGGTGGCAAATTAAGCATGGACTTATCTGAGCGAGAATCCTAGTCAAAGGAATTATGCAAAGATCGCTTCTTGAAAAGGAAGAAAAATATGTGGTCACCCAAACATCAGTGCCTAAAGCTCAAATTCTATTTGAGTCTTCAGGCATGGGTAACTACTTTCTATACACAGAGAAATTTCATGAGGTGCCTAATGAAGCTCCTGAAGGTGACAACCTGAAAATTGTTTCAGAAAGAATAACTGAAGAATTGATGGAGCATAATGTAAATACAAAAGAATCCCCCTCTCCAAACAAAGAAGAATCCAAAGAAAGATTAGTCTTTGATGAGATATGGATTCTCGAATTCAATGGCAGTTGTTCCTCTACCAGTTTAGGAGCTAGGATTATGCTAATATCTCTTCAAGGAGATATTTTTCCTTCATTTTACAAATTATAGTTTAGAAAAACTAGTAACATAGCTGAGTATGAATCTCGATTACTTAGATTGAGGGCTGCTCAAGACAAAGGCATCAAGATCCTTCATGCCAAAGGAGATGTTGAACTAGTGGTTTGTCAAGTGAGAAACCTATATCAAACCAAGAACAAGAAATTGCACCACTACTACAATCTAGTCTGGGATCAAATTGAAAACTTTGATGCTTTCAGCATCTCTACCATTCCTAAGGAGTTTAATGATAGATCTGATGCTTTGGCTATTTCAACAACTCTCTTAGTTCCCCACCAAGACTTCAAAGGAGATAGGTACACTATTGATTTGGTCTTTTGACCAAGTGTACCTAATAATGCCAGTCATTGGCAAGTGTTTAATAATGAGAACCAATTCATTGCCTTCCTGGAGCAAAAAGATATCTTTGAATGGCTACATTTCAAATTTAGTAAGTCTTAAAAAATTGAACTATCCCCTAAATCAAGTGCAGATGTAGGTGAAGAGTTCCTACAACTCAAAGAGAATAAATTTCCAAAAGGCCTAGTTTCCTTTGAGAAGCTATTTGATAAACATGATAGATTCATCAAACAGTAGCAAATAGATTCAAGCTCCTCTCAGGAGTTTGATCAGGTAAATTTGGGTACCATGGAAGATCCCAAGATGGTGAACATTGGAAAATGCTGCACTCCTGAGGATAGGTTCAAGTTCACTACTTTGCTCAACTAGTACATGGATGTTTTAGCATACTCTTGTAATGATTTGAAGTCACTCAGGTCTGATAAAATTCTCCATGACATTCCTCTCAAAAGTGATTTGGCACCTTATAGGCAAAAATATAGGCAGTACAATCTGAAGATATTAGGTACTATTCTATGTGAAATACAGAAAATGCTGAATGCTAGGATCGTTTTCCCAATCCATCATTCCACATGGACTGCAAACATAGTGCTTATAAGGAAGAAGAATGGCAAAATTTACCTTTGTGTGGATTTTAGAAATTTAAATCAGTCATCCTTAAAGGATAACTATCCTTTTCCAATCATGGATTAAGTGATTCAGACAGTGACCAGTTCAGATATGTTATCAATGTTGGATGGCTTCTTAGGATACAATCAAGTTGAAGTTGGTGAAGCAGACCAACACAAGACTGCCTTCACCACACCTTAGGGTACCTTTTCTTATCAGAGAATGTCATTCGGCCTTATTAATGTTGGCACCACTTTTCTAAGAGAAATGAACCTTTCATTCTAAGATGAAATGGGTAAGTTCATTATAGTTTATCTTTATTATTTAACAATCTTTTCTAAGCATCGCCCGCATCATGTGCACCACTTGCAACAAGTGCTAGAATGCTGCCACCAAAATGGCATTTCCTTAAACCTAAAAAAGTCTATTTTTGGGGTAACTAAAGGGAAGCTTCTCAGACACATTGTGTCTAGAGAAGGAATAAAGATTGACTCAGACAGAGTCAAGTCCATCCAGAAGCTTACCCTTCCTACAAGTAAGTCTGCAGTTCACTCTTTCTTTAGAAAAGTGAATTTCTTATGAAGGTTCATCCCCAAATTTGTTGAGAAAACTTGGCATATTGTAAACATGATGAAGGGAAAGGCTACCTTCAGCTAGACTGAAGAAGGCAAATTGGCATTTCAAGATATCAAGACAGCTATTACCATGCCCCCATTTTGGTTTGTCCAGACTATAACAAAAATTTCACCATATATAGTTATGCTTCTGAACACACACTTTCATCCACTTTGGTTCAATAGAACTAAGAAAGTGTGGAATCTCCTATTTCTTTCATGAGCTATCCTCTCAAAGCTCATGAGCTGAAGTACTCAAACATGGAGAAGCATGCTTATGCAATGGTCAAAGTAGTGAAGCATTTTTGCTTTTACATTCTGAATTCTCACACTACTACCCTAGTTCCTGACACCACAGTCAAATCCATATTAACTAAGCAAGAGTTTGGGATGAAAAGAGGTCATTGGATTGGAAAAATCTAAGAGTTTTATCTAGTCATCAAACCAATGAAGCTAGTGCATGGAAAAGGCCTGTGCCAATTGATTGCTGATAATAGACCAAAAGGAACAGAGCATGCAAAAGAAGTGGAAGACATTCCAACAGTCATCTTTGTCTCCACCACAAATGAGTGGTATTCAGGTATTACTCATTTTATTACTTATGGTGAGTGTCCTACTCACCTATCTTATAAATAAAAGAGGACTATCAATTTGAAAGTTGCCAATTTTGTCCTCTAGGACAATGGCCTGTATAAGAGGAGCCTTGATGGAGTGTTTCTTTGCTATGTGGATAAAGAACAACACAACTAGCTTTTGAAATCTTTCTATAATTTGGCCTATGGAGGACATTTTTTTGCTCTTGTGACTGCCCATAAAATTTTGTGAGCCAAGTACTACTGGCCCACTCTATTTCAAGATGCTTAGAAATGGGTAAGGAAATGTGAACTATGCCAACAGTTTGTTAGAAAACCTAAGTTACTTGTCCTACCTCTTAATCCAGTGGTGGTAGAAGAGCCATTCTAGCAATGGGAAATCAATTTCATTGGTGCTGTAAACCCATCTTCTAGTGCTGGACATGATTATGTCCTCACAGCAATAGATTACTTCACCAAGTGGGTGGAAGCAATTCCAACCAAGCATGCTACTTTAAAAGTAGTGTGCAATTTCCTCAAAGAGAACATCATTGTCAGGTTTAGGGTTCCAACAAAGATTGTCACAGACAATGCAACTTGTTTCACTTCCCAAAAAATTACTCAATTATATTTCTATTATGGGATTACACTCTCCCACTCTTCTGATTAATTTTCATAAGAAAATGATCAAATCAAATCAAGCAATAAGAACCTAGAGACTATCATTAAAAAGATGGTAAATGACAATCAAAGGACATGGCATAAAGCATTGGTTGATACTCTTTGGGCAGATAGAATTACAACAAAAAGGGTAATCAATATGTCTCCTTTTCAAATTCTTTATGGTCTCAATGTTGAGATACCGATCACCCTAGAATTTCCAGCATTAAAATTGGTCAAGACAATTGAGGATCAAACATATGAAAGCTCCTTCGATAAGAGGATCATATGCTTGACTGAGTTGGATGAGTAGAGAACTATGGTGGTGGACCGAATTACTACCCATCAAAGTCTGGTGAAGAACATCTTCTACTAGAAAGCTCAAGACTGTGATTTCTAGATTGGAGATCAAGTCCTATTGTGGGACAAGTGGAGAGAACCAAAGGGAATGCATGGAAAGTTTGATTTCCTATGGAGAGGCCCATTTAATATTCATTATCTCAATGATGAAAATAGTTTCCTATTGAGGTATCAAGATGACACGCCCTTTTCCCTGCATCACAATGGGAAACATATGAAGCACTTCAACTCTTGAAGTATCAGATAAGATCATTTGTATATGTGTATATTTGTATAGTCTTTAGTTCTATTTTGTGATTTTCCTTTTCATTTTCATTTTTGGCTACTTGCTTTCTTGTTGGTCAGCATGACTCCATAGCACAATGGCACACTTCAAGGCACTGGAGATTCTGGTCTCTACTCCCCTTAGTTTTTCTAAAATTTCAATAGAAGGAAGTTCCCTGACTGGAGCCAACTATTGTTCCCAAAGTCTGTCACTCATTTTTGGGACAACACATGAACTATTTTTGGTCCTACAACCCAAATATTTCTCTCTTCCCTTTCTAGAGTAAAATACTCTACATTTTATTTTAAATTTTTGTTGTGCACTCCAAGTTTTTCCCCTACATGTTTCAGTTTCGAGGAAGTAAGGGTTAGGACACAAAGCACAGGTTTTTCATTTTGCCTAAATTTTTGTCTAAGTATCAAAGTCAAGCAGAAGCTTCCAAGTGTCATTTGCTGGGGCACATTATAATTTATTTCTATATGCAGTGGAAGTCACCACATGTCGTTTGTAAAGCTCAGTGGAAGCCGCCAAGTTTCAACATCCGTAGTTTCTTCCTTTTGTTTCGTTATTGAGTAAGGATTGTGATGGGCCCCAGGTAAGTTGCTAAAGTTGAACGAAAGATACCAAGTGTCATCTGTTGGGACACATTATAATTTGTTTATATATGTAGTGGAATGTGCCACATGTCCTGTTATAACTTAGCAGAGCACGATAAGTGTCTGCATCCACTTTTCAATTTTCTTATAAGTTTCAAATCTTATTTCAATAAGCTTCTCTCAGAGTCCAATGAAAGTTGCCACATGTTCCTTGTAAAGCTTGGTGGAAGCTACCAAGTGTCAACATCCGTAGTTTTTTTCCTTTTGTTTCGTTATTGAGTAAGGACTATGGTGGGCACTGGGTGAGTTACTAAATTAAGTAGAGCATGCCAAGTGTCATCATTTGTGTGAATCCAAATGAGTCCTAAATATTTATATAGTGTTTCTAAAGCTTAGCTCAAGCCACCATGTGTCATCTTCAATAGGACTCTCCAAAGGTATCTAAAGTTTCTATAACTTAAGTGGATGCTACCAAGTGTCCTCGTCTATTTCACAGTGGGATCACCACATGTCACTTATTAAGATCAGTTGAAAGTGCCACCTATCCCTGTTACCCTTTTGAATCTACTTAGGCAAGAAGTGTTGTGGGTCCCATTTTATGTAAGTTGATAAAGTTTCAAAGCAAGTGGGAAAGACATGAAGGAGTTAGAACTCGAAGACCACTCGAAGCTACAAAAATTACTGAAGAAGATAATGGGCCCACAAACATCAAAGTTGAGCATTGTAAACTACCCATTGGGATCTAGATGTCTGATGATGTCCCAATAGTCATCAAATTTAGGGCAACCAACTAGCCATTGGATTTCAAATGATGACGGACTTGAAGATGTCAAATTTGTGGCAATGAAATAGTCGTTGATCTTTATAGGCTTAAGCATGGACCCAAATGCATTCAAAGGCCTCAAGGCCAAGGCCAAAAGGAAAAACCATTGAGAAAATATAGCCTGAGGGCTCAAATCATAACAAAAAGTGGGAGAGGCTAAAATATCTACACAGTAGTTATTTCATTAGGTGGAATAGTCTGCAAAGAAGATATTTTGACTGGCAAATATTGATGGTGCATCCTATTGGTCTCCCTTGGAGTAAAGATGAAATGTACAACTGCATAAACATTAGAGGGGATAGACTAGATGATTTAGACCCAGGGGAAGACATATGAGATGAAATGACATGCCACAGTTAAGGTAGCCACCCTATTCCAGCATGGCCCTCTTTGACAAAACTAAAAAATGCATTCAAGGCATTGAATGCACAGCATGGGCCATTCCATGAAAGAGATCGCCAACCCTTTCTTCACTACTATATATTGTAATCTCTAATTTTGTTTAAAAAAGATATCTTTTTTGTCATAGAAGCAAAACTCTACCAAAATTGAGAGGTGATTACTGAGACTCTGAGTTCAGGTTGTTCATCATATTTCTTTGTTTGAATGAGAAAGAAAGTTACTTTCAGACTTTGTGCTATTATTGATTATGTCATTTAGGGGATTGTTCTTATGTCTCTTTCTTGAATGTGTTCTTGTCCATTTTAAAGAAATAAGTAGAACTAGTGGAAGTAATCAGGAAGGTGTCTTGAAGCCAACTGTGGAGAGACTTTGTGCTCCCACAATTGTCTTTAGTGTGTTTGTCTATTTTTTGTTTCTATGTAAAGGACCTTGGGATGACTTTGTGCCCCCACAATTATCTTTAGTGTGTTTGTCTATTTTTTGTTTCTATGTAAAGGACCTTGGGATGACTTTGTGCCATCATTGTCCTTTGTATTTCACTCTTGGGTAGTCGAGGTGGAGACTTTGTGCTACATCTCAGTCTACTGGTTACTACGTCTTTTTTTACAAGTTTCTTGTCACTACCTAAAAAAACTCCTATTGTTTCCTACAAGATCACTTCTGAAAGAAGAGAAGTGACTTTAGTGTTTTCAACAGGATTTTCTCTTTTATTTGTGAACATCATCTCTGAAAAAAGAGAGATGGATGGTGTTACCCTACCCCTAAGTGTTACTTTCTGCTTATATATATAGTATATATCCCCCTTTGTACGTATAGGGAACCTCCCCTTGATGAGAGGAGATATTTTTCCCCTTTTGATGTGGTAAACCCGTACACTTGGCTGACCAATCTTCCTTGCTATGGTTGATTAGACCTATTTTGCTCATTAGTTTGCTGATCTACAAAATATTCACCTAACATCTTTCACACCCTAGGAGTATGATGAATGAGCATCTTATGTGGATGAATAAAATAGATGTTTGATCAAGTAATTTTTTTTTGGTTAGTATTTTGTATTTAAATAAAATGTTTAAGATGTTATAATTGTGTATACAAAAAGACCAAAAATCTAGAGATAAGGAGGCATAAGAATGTGTTTTTAAGATTATAATGATTTGAAAAGGTGTATTATTGTAATAGATGACTCAAAACTATTATATCCTTTTGAAATCTGATGTAGAAAAGTAAACCTCAAAAAAATAGCTCATGAGCTCATACAAAGCCTAGAAACCTTATTTCTATGGATTTTATCATAATAGAATATTCTACCATCCAAAAAGTCCCAAATTTTATGTAAAGAAGGATGTTAGGGATTTTAAAGATATATTGAAGTTTCTATAAATTTATGTACGTCTCTGTACTTTACTAAGGGATTGTGTTAGAATCATAGGTCTAAATGACCTAGAGACCTAACAAGTAATCAAAATATGCTAAGAAAAGTGAATTAAAGATAGAGTTTGGATTTGAAACTTTGCAGATAGATAGGTAAGATAAAGGGTATCTAAATCAATTTTTATTTTTCCAAATGGCATCTGTACATATTGATACTCTAGGAATTACTCTTAAAAAGGGCTACTATAACCAAGTGGTAAGAAGGCACAATTATGTAGAAGTGAATTATTATTTTGTATAATGGTATAAGTTGAATGAAGGGTACTTAAGGATTGTGATAATAATTTTTAAGGTGTTTATAATCTTTCAAACAAGCATTGAATCCTATAACCACTAGTGAACAAGTGAACCTATAAGTAATTAGCAAATCAGTGTGTCTTGAGATAAAACATAATATGAGATAAGTTGTTAGAATGAGATAGTTTGATTTCCCTTCTACATCAAAATGCCACAGGCCTATTGATAACTAATGGTAAAAAATTAATAAAGGATTACTAGAAGATTCTATAAAATTATTATTTGATAAAAATAATGAGATATAAAGTGAAATAAATAACATCAATATTTGTTGAGTGAGATCAAGTCTAGAAGGTTATTAGGACTAATAAGGATATAAATCCTCAAGGGGATAAATAAGACCTAGTTGAGTAGACCTGAAAAAGGTTTACTTGCATCAGGTTTCAATCATGAATGGTCTATTCTTAGTACCATTAATAAGTCAAACCATCATATTTTTTTACAATTTTCCATGTTTTACAAACAACACTTTGAACATGCTCCATAGCTTCATTCCAAACTAAATTAAATGGATTGTTTCCTTCCAAAAAAATATTACAACCCTTTTTATCTCCATATTTATGAAATCTGAAGCCTTTATTTAATAATCAAAGAAAGGGTGGAAAAGATATATGACAAAATAAATATTCAATATTAGTAAAATTATCATAATACAATGCATCCCAAATCGATACATGATGTATATGCATTAACATGCTCATCATCACCCTCTCCTTCCAAAAATTTCCCCTCACCTTTATTGCTGCAAGAGTGGAAAAGATAGAAGAAAAAGAAAAAAATTGTAATTAGTAACATTATCAAAATATAATTCAATGTCAACCCATTATAATAGCAATCAAAGAAAGATCATAGAAATAGAAGGAACATGCAATATTCATAATTATTATGATTATGACTCATTATTTATGTAGTGTGAAACCCTTATAGTAACATACAGAAAAGGTAAGTAAAAGATAAAAGAGAAAGGTAACATTAAGAACTGGTAATATTATCATAGTAAAATGTAGCACAAATTCATAGATTATTCATAGGCATTAACATCCTCCATCACCCTCTTGATCAACTAACTCACCCTTTCCCTTGATTTCCTTTCTATATTAGCTTAATAAAATTCCTAATTTTTTTCAATGTTTATTAAAAATTTATTTGTTACCATGGTGTTTTATTGAAATTGTACTTTCTCAACAACTCACTCCTTGTAATATCTTTTTATTTCATCTCATTTATCTTTTGACTAATTACCAATAATGCATGATCATGTGTACATACACATCAGATAAAATTCTAACCTCCATGTTAGATTGACCTCTTCATTCAATTTGAATAATTTTTTTTGGTCCTATCATCATTGTCATTTTACCTCCATATAATTCCTAGTTAAAAATAAGTTAAAATTTTCAAAGAGTTACTAGTAAAGTTGTTGATACATACATATATCTTTCGAAGGCCATAACTTTTCATATAGGAACCTATTTGAGCTCTTATTAACATGAAAACATAGATATCAAAAAGAAGAACTCTAATTATGGTCAATTCATATATGTTTTGATGGTATTAAGATATAATCTTAGGGTCCAAAATTACATTCTAGTATTTTTCATCATGTTTTAAATTTTGACATTTGGATAACTTTGTAACCAGACATCAACTTGAGTTGAAACTCACCCAATAGTGTGCAATTTGGATTTCAGGGATAATTGAAAATTTTTAAGACCATATGAGTTTTCATGTAAAGTTTATTAAAAATAAAAATGCCTAAAATTGCATGTAAAAGTTACTAATGATAACAGTGGGCAACCTTGCATGTAAAAGTTACTAAAAATAATAGATTTTAAAAATCTTAGTAGTCAATAAAGTCTAGGTAGTTTTTTTCTTTAGATTTTATATTTTTCCACATCAAGTCTAATTTTGAGTTGACAATTCTTTAAATAGTCTTATGTAATGATTTTAATTATTCATAAAGGATCATTTCATATTATTGTTTCAATAAATTCGTAGTTGTCCCTATTGTATTTTTTTTTACTTTGGTAGTTCTTCGATTTATAAATTGATTGGCTCACCCAAATATATTTTTTGTTGAGTACAAAGTCTTAGCCAAATATGTGAGGTATATTTTTAATTTCCATGTCTTTATATTTATGTGAAAATTTCAATCTTTATATATTTTATGTTAACATTTTAATGTTTTGTCATAGTTTAGTTTTTTTAAATACATAATCACCCAAATTTCAAATTCCATAAAATGAGTTAAAAAATGTATAGGATCCCTTACATTTTTTCACACATAAAAAAATGATTAAAAAATTCAAATTATTCAAGGAGGATCATTTGGAAGAGGAAAATGATATAAAATTTATTTTATTTGACAAAAGAGTGTTACTTTTTGGTAGAAGATGAGGATCCAATCTAATATATGAGGGTATAGAATGACACTTATCACCATGGTGCTGAAAAAAAATTCCAACTCCTTATTTTTTTTTATGTTAATGTATTTGGATTTCCCTAGATAAAGGTTTGTGATGTATTTTTTATTTTTTCATTAAGGTTTTAAGTTTTTCAGTTATGCTTTGTGATGTTTTTCCTTGGTTTATGTTTTAGGTTTTAAAGATAAAATTAATGAGGGAATGTATTGAATAGACTATAAATGATTTTAGGGAAATTTTTTAAGTAATTTTTAATCTACAATTGCATTAAGGAATGTCACATTTTGTGTAGTATTGTATGAGATTATGGCATGTTTCAGGTGAGATGGCACTAGAGTATGTCATCATTAAATTATAATTTATTGTAATAATTTCATAAGTTTTTAAAAACAAAAAGGGTTGTTACCTAATGGAATGCACATAAATTCATGTTTTCCATACATTGTAGTTGAAAATACTCTATGTAATAAAAAGGTGGGAGAAAAATGTGGTACAATATACAAAGGATTTGAAATGTTTGAAAAAATATCTTTGGAATGAAATTTTATCATGTGGGAAAAGGGGATTAAATTATCCTAAACGTGGGAAAATATAAAAAGCATGTGAGTTATTTTGACATAATGTATTAATGAAACATGGTCACATAGACCATAATATATATAGGATATTAAAAAAAAATATTATCAAAGTATTTGAACTAACGAATCCCTATTAAACATACCCTAACCTTTTATATAGTGATAAAATATATTTTATGACATTGTTCTCAAATTCCATACCATTTTAAAGGAATTAAGGAATTACAACATAACACACCATGGAAATCACCCCTTGAATGTATTGTTTTACCAATATATTGTGGGATAAAACTGGTTGACACATGTTTATGGGTCATGACTAATATTTATAGAGTAGAATCCACATTAGGATATAAATGGCTATAAAAAATGTAGGCTATAGCAAATACAACTAATCAGTATTTCACTTTCTCACATACAAGAAAATTCATCACAATTAAACATGATGATGTTTAACATCAAAAAGCACAATCTATAGGGGTGATATAGACACAATAAGAAATATATAAGGACGAAGAGGTAATATGACTACATAGTCTCAAAGACAATCTAGGATATATTGACTTCAATTCAGATGAGGATGACCTACATATTTATGAGCACAAGTTTTTAGTTATTCAAAAAATAGAAAAATCAAATAATCATAAAATAGAAAAAAATTCAAATATTCAAAATGTTTAAAATGAAGACGTGATTGATATTAATCTTTATGTGGCTTCACTTTATTATCTTAAGTTTATTTGGGTGTGTGTATGTTTTCTATTATGTGAGTGTTTAATTCACATAATCTAGTTTTTATGATCTGTCACACCGCTTTTGTCCCATTTGAATGGAATCTTGGAGTTCCATGTCAAATGTAAATCTTTCCACACTTGGAAACACTTCCCCTTACTTTATGGTGATTACTAACACTAGGCACATGCAATAACAAGTTTGTCTAAGTTCATGATGGATATTCTTTACAACTCCCTTTGGCTTCCTCACACTATTTACAGATCTCTCCCCTTCTTTTTCACACACTTGAAGATCAATATTATTATATCTTATATTTTCTTCCACTAAGATTGCAATCTGGATTATATTGTTTGATTACCTTTGCTTCTTAAATCACATAGTTGTTTCTTCCATTTGTTTAATTTCCCCACTTATCAATCTTTCATCTTGCATTTTCATGGTGTGGCTTATCTTTGAGGAAATATATTATATTTTTCACATTATTTAAAGTAGGATTTTGGTGTTAATTTCTAAGTATATTGACATTCATTCTTTCATGGTATTAAAATAGGTCATTTTTAATGTTGAAATTTGAGTGGTTATAGGCACTTGGCTGGTGAAACACATTTTTATTTTTATTTTTTTAATGAATGATTAGGCCCTTCTAAATTATTTTTAATTTATTTCACTATTTATTTCAACTCATATACTAAATATAGTAATCTTTTTTAATTTGCATGTTAAAATTTAGTTTCAAGTTGCTAACAAAATGAGGTTTTTGAGTTGAATATGGTTTTTTCAGCTAGTTTCATCCTTCATGTACGCAAATTTCAAAACATTTTAGGTAATTATTAGAATAAATTTAAACAATCAATCAGTAATAACTGAGTTGTTTGTTTTCATTTTATAGTGCAAACAAATCCCTTTGGCTATTTATTTGTGAGAAATTTTTTGTAGTCAAATTATTTTCACCTAAAACATATTTATTTAATTTGTTGTCAATCATTATTTTTATTATGTTTTGGTCAAATTAAGATCAAATTCCACTTTTGATCCTTTTCATTGGTGTATAATGTTTTGCATAAACTTTTTAAAATAGGATATGTGTATAGTTTCATGTTATTTTTTGATTAAATACCTTTTGACTGTGCATGACTGAGCACTTTAAAACTTGTCTCTTTGCTCTTATTAGATCTACTTTTTATGTATATTGATCCTATTCTATGGCATGCTTGATTCTTAATACAAAAATTGTTTTTAACTTTTATGTTTTCTAGGTTATATTGGATCATTTTTGTCATCTCCTTTTCTTTGGTCTTAGTTAAAAATAGGATTGACTATTTATCTAATGAGTATTATTAAAA
This sequence comes from Torreya grandis, assembly GCA_037957365.1. Taxonomy (NCBI): domain Eukaryota; kingdom Viridiplantae; phylum Streptophyta; class Pinopsida; order Cupressales; family Taxaceae; genus Torreya; species Torreya grandis. The sequence goes on from JARHVA010007517.1 coordinate 409,443, forward strand.
GATTTTAATATTTTGGTGATATCTATTCTCTTATTATTTATTCTCTCAAACTATTGTGGTATTTTTAATTCAATTTAAAAGGAAGTTATCAGCAAGGGGGTATATTATGTAATGTCAACTCCCTTATTCATTTAATATTTTATCCTCTTTTGTAATCCTAAGTAAAGTTTAAGGTGGAGTGTTGGAGATTAATCTTTAATTTCATTCCCTTTATTATGATAATTTTATCTAGGTACATGTATGTTTTTTTTAATAGGTTAATGACTTTTTTATGGTAATTTCAACATAAGTAGGATTAATCCATATTGTGATTTAATGTTCATCGATTGGAGTCTACTAGTCTTATGAAAATTTAAAACAAAAATATTTACTTATTTATATAATATTATTTAATTAAACATTCTTTTTATTTGAGTAATATGTATATATTTTTAATGTGTCACACCTTTTTCTTCTTTTTTGAAGCAAATCTTGGAGTTCCAAGTCACATGTAACTCCCTTCACACTTAACACATATTTTTCCCTCACATCATAGGGATTAGTAATTCTAGGCACATCCTAAGAAGGTTGTGTAACTCCTTTTGTCTTTATCACTTTATTTAAAGGTATCTCTCCTCCCCATGACACACTTGAATTTAATTCCTCTTCTCTATTCTCTTTTCTCCTTATAAGATTGTCATCCATAGAATGTCATTTTTTAATTCTTCCTTCTTGATACATGTGGGGTTTTATTTAGTTGATAAAGTTTCACTACTTATCAATATCATGTCTTGTATTTTAAATATGTGGATTAATTTAGTGTTAATATTGTAGCATTTTCATATTTTTTTACTTTATTCTTTAAACATTATTTTATAAATATCTTGGCATTAATTATTTCATGAGTTGAGTATGACATTATTAATATATTACATTATTTACATATGTTATTTATCACATATTTTGTATATAGTAAATTGCTTTTAAACACATATTAATTTTAGGATATATGTATGTGATGTATGACAAATAAGTTACAAATAGAAATATAGATGTTATAATTCCTCTATCCATTAGGCATGTTGATACGAGGCACATCTTATTCCATATGTTTCACTATTACATGTTATATCTTTCTATGACCTTTCTAAGATGTTAAACAATGTAGATCGTTTACACATTTCTTACTAGTTACTCATATCCTACATAGTGATACATGGATATAAAATTAGAATACAATGTGACATTAATATATATGTATAGTGTATATTGGTTCCCTTATTCTACACTTCATTTATGTTGTTACTCTCTTACATGATATGTAACTTTGTTCTTGTCTATTGTGTATGAACGTTTGTCCTTGATTACGACATATTTATCTCCCCTTGCTTGTGGTATTTGGATTTGTTTAATGCAACCCTTGTTTGTAACATATTTATGTCCCTTATTTGTGGATCTTGGCCTAACTTTTTATGGCATATATTTTTTTCTTGTATTTGAACCTTGTTCTAATGTGTGACACTAACACTTTTATTTATTGAGCTTGCTAACAATTATTAATTATATGATTTATATCATGCACTTTATGTAGTCCTATTCATAGGTCCATATATTGTATGCTACATTGATATATCTATCTAGACAAGACACTTAAATGCCATGCATTACACATATGTCATGATTGACATATACATTACTATGATGACATATTATCTACATATTCAAAAAATATTATAGAAAGTTACCTTTATACATGACATGATATAGTTAACTCTTTTTTTTAGATGAGTGACTTACAAGGATAGACCCTCGATCCAAAAATGGGGCTCTAGAGTGCACTTTTCATAGATGCATAACCTTGTATGATTATAAAATCATATCAAAATATTGAAATAAGAGATTAAAAGTTACTAAAATATAAGATGGTTTAAAAGCATCATAGATATTGGCACAAAAGTATAGATTATGAAGGCATATGCACTCACTTTGTTCATGATTAAGAATATATTTATACACACTTGGGTGTATATACATGGGAATGTATACATAATTTTTAAAAACATGAATTACATGTTTTCAAATCTATATACATTTGAGTACATATTCTCAAATTTAGCATGTATATGCAAATCATTCTAACTTAATTTTTCTAGATTTAGGGGGCATGAAACTAGTCCAAATATATACAAATTTTAATATTTTAAAGCTATGATTTTGGTTCATACACATACACAACAACATAGTTTACATCCTAATAGAAAATGGTGGTTGTTCTACTTCACACTTATCATAAATGTGATCATGATGGGGGCATAGAAAATTTTAATTCTCTTTAGATCATGCATTTTTATTTTATACCAAGTGAAACTATACAATCAAAATTGTGTTCATGACAGGGGCACGAACATTGATAATTCCATTTCAATCAAGTTTTTTGTTTATATGGAGATAACTTGAAAGAAATTGAGTAGAAATATAAAATTGAATTTGTAAGCCATCTATAATGGTTGTTTCAATTTATTTAAACTGACCAAGCCTAATGGTTCTATCTTTTACTTATGTATTAATTTGGTTTAGTACATTACATACCTTTCCCCACACTCATGAGGTTTAGATCATGTTATCTTCCCAACCCAAGATACTGCATAGTGACACAAATTTGGGCTATAATCACCCAAAATCTCCATGTGACTTGTAAGAAAGCACCAGTTTATCCAATGCTTCATAGAGGGATCATCATCTCCAACAAGCTGCAAGTTCAACATGGTTTTCACCAACACATGTGTACTCTTACCCTTATTCTTTCAAAAGAAATATTTTAAATTAAAATTACCAATCTATGGATATTGACTACATATGATTGTAGGTTTTAATATTGAGTTCCTTGCACAATTAGAGATTCATATGAAATACAAAGTGTTATTTATACACTAAAGTATATTTTAGCATTTTACTCTAGAAATTTCACTACTAAAAATAAAATGGGAGAATTTTAGATAGTAAAATATGATATTTGATACTTTATAATGACAAACCTAATGCATATTTACCGTGCTTGACTTGGGGACTAAAATAAGGTCATAATTCACTATCATTCCACACATGCCTGTTATCTTATGATTTGATCCTTCCATTCTATTTTTACACACCTATAAAAATGGGACCGTCTATTTCAATCTACTAAATACCCTGCATAGGCATCTCTAGACTCTTATTTTAGTCCATCTTTTCACAAGTAAGTTCCATTATATTTGGTAAATAAATTATTTGATAATTACCTAATCTGATCAAATACTAATCTACTACCAACAATGGTTACTTTTGAAAATCAAACCTCTCTTTAAATTTAGTGGAGTTGCCTAGTATGTCAATAACGTGATAAGTTATCCAATTGGACTCATATATAAACAAATAAAGATCTCATTCAAAGGGGAATTTGCACATATATTATATTAATATATATACTATTGCACATTAATAAAATATACCCTAGTCTTTTCAAAGTTTAAACATATCACTAGGACTAGGCACAAGCCAATTCTGAAGCATATTCAAGCCAAGTCAAATCAATCATTATTAAGTATCAAATACAAATCATTAGCTCCACACGTATAGTTATGAAGTAAAATTTTAAAATTATACTATGAGGGAGAACTACATGTGACAAAAAAAAATTCTTTGGAGTATCAGATACGCATGTATCAATCAATCATAAAACAAAGTTGATTGGATTCATCTAAACCCATTATACCTTCCTAGTTTTTTTAAAGGTTTCTATCCATCACAAACACGCCTAATTTTTCAAGGTAAATGAGACTGATTTATGAAGTTGTGTGCATCATCAGGGTTTAATATCATGAATATAAAATAACAAAGATAGGTGTTTATGGCCATACGATCACACTTCCTCATTTCCTCAAAGGTCAATACTGACCAATGCAGAGTAGTATTGACCAGTGATACTGACTTAATTTGATGAAACTAACTATGTGTAGACAAATCAGTTATAATATTGAATAAAATGTAACCCTGATTTATATTCATTTTAAGTTCTAAAATATAATCACAATCATATAATCAACTAGAAATACTAAATACTCATCATATTTTAACTTACTATATTTATCATATGTTACTTTTTGAATAGTTATAATCAATTTCAATATTTTAATTCTAAATATATACTTAAATGTCATATCTTCATAAATGAATTATTATATATATTGTTATTGTAATTAAATTAATTAATTCTCTTTAATATCGATTAGGGTAAAACATAGATAAATAATGGTTCAAAAGTTATCACAAACTAACAATTAAAATCTTAGGCATTAGATCACATCCCTTTAGATGATAATTTTGGTGATGAATGTTTTATGTATATTGGTGGAAATAAAACATAGACCATGTATTTTTATGCTTTGAAGTGTGCCTTAACTGATTTTTGTATTAATTTTTGTTATCACTCATTAAAGATAGACTATAAAATTATTATTTTATAATTTTGATTTTTCATGCACTAATAACATGAACAATATGAGACACTTATCTTAAAAAATTTAGCAATAAATGAAATGAGTGTACAGGCCATCATGGTATATGAAGGTTATAAACTTGAGGTCAATCAAATTGTAGATTTTGTTGAATAAAATAATAAAAAATCATTTTTTATAGAAATTATGTAGTTGTTAAAAAACATTATTTATAATAATCATATTATTTTCAACATTAATATTAAGAAAAAAAAACATCCACTCAAATAAAAGATATATATTCTCAAGACATCTCCGATTATTAAAAGAGTCAATCACTCAAATAAAAGATATATAATCTCAAGACATCTACTATTATTAATGATAAGGGATGTCCTTTAAACAATAGGAAAATAAAAATATTTTTTGATAAATAAAAATAGATTATACATTTGGCAGTGTGTGTTTCAACTTTATCATTTCACCAAACTTCTAAGAAAGGTAAATGTTAAAAGCTAAATATAAAATCATTTCTTAATTATTATGGATAGATTTTTAAGTCAATTTTTAATATGTTTTATATAATTATTATTTATAATTAAATTAATTATAATATTTATATTTTAACAGTTACAAAAAATAATGGTTTATTGTATATCTATTTAATATTCATATAATAATAAAGTTGAATATAAAATCACTTTTTATTTGTTTTAGATGAACTTTAATGCTAATATTTAATGCGCCCTCTGAATGGAGATTAAATTTATTCATTATATAAATATTGTGTGCATTTTCTAAAAAAAATATTGTAAATATATAAATAATTTTTGATAAACCTTTTTTATAATAACATTTAAAAAATAATATTGAATAAAAAACAATTACAAAATTATTCATGACAAATAGAGTCCACTATCAAATTTAATTTGTAAGCTTTCGTATAATTACCTACTATTAACCTAGTTGTATAATTACCTATAGTTAAGCCACTTGTATTTACAATGATAGGCATCAAAATTGCATTATGATTATCTACTATATTGTTACACATGATCTTTAATGCTAATATTTAATGTGTGCTCTAGATAGAGATTAAATTTATTCATTATATAAATATTTGGTGCATTTTGTCTTATTAAATGTAAAGTGAAATTTTAAATAGAATATCAAAATTTCTAAAAATTTATTTTAAATATATAAATTATTTTTGATAATTATTTTTATAACATAAATTTTAATAATACTTTGAAAATAATATTGAATAAAAAATAATCATAAAAAATTTATGATAGATAAAGTCCCCTCTCAAATTTAATCTGTAACAGTTGTATAAATACCTATAGTTAAGCCAGTTGTATTTACTATGATAGGCATCAAAATTGCATTATGATTATCGAATAGGTTCCATGAGTCTACAGTAATATTTTATTTGAAAGCGTGTTTCTTGATTTTCCAAATTAATAAACTTTAGGATTGCTTCCTAAATATAAAAACATGACTGTCTTTTTGAAAATAGACTATGATTCAACAATTGGCCAACTTAAATAAGATCTAAAATGTATGGTGACATTTATATTAATAGATTTAAAGAATTATATGTTTAAGCAACAATGGCTATTGTTTGACTTGTGGTTACATGTGCTCTTGCAAAGTGTTGTCTCCCAAAAGTAGCAATCATTTTTGGGACAACATTTGAACTATTTTGGTCCTACAGACCAAAATTGTATCTTCCATTTTAAAAAAATTGTCTTCGACATTCATATTCCTCATTTTCAAAGCTTTTCAAAAAATCTACAGACTTTGCAAGTCAAGTTCAATGGATTTTACATGTTGATTTCTACGGACTTTGTATCTCCAATTTCTACAGACAGGTTCATTTATACAGGTTCAAAGATTTCTACACGTTTTAGTCAAAAGAATTGGTTTTCAATGCTTGGTCATTTTCCAGAATTAGTTCAGAGTTTCAGCTCAATTGAAAATCTTCATCTGCAAACATCTGAGTGCAAAAAGAGACTTGAACCGTTGAACCATTGAACCACTTTGGTTCAAAGGTTCAATGGGTTCAAAGTTCAATGGCAGGTTCAACCAAAGGAACAATTCAATGGATCAGTTCAACCAAGTGGTTCAACTCTTTATTTCATTCAGTTGGTTCATTCTTTTAGTTCATCCTTTGGTTCAACATCTACAGGTTCAACAACAGGTTCATTCACTTGGTTCAACCACTGGGCTCATTACACGGTTCATCGGCCTTTGGTTCAACGGGGCTCAACACGCTTCATTAAACCATTAAACTAGTTCAACAGATTGGTTCAATCTTTTGGTTTAATGTCTAAGTTCCTGTTGGTTCAAAGGCAAGTTCATAACGTCTTGGTTCAATGCTTAGTTTATCGGCTTGAACCATTTTTGGTTTAACTGATTGGTTCAATGTCAAAGTTTAAAAGGGCGATTCAATGCAAAAAGAGACTTCTCGAAGGACAAGTGCCCTTGCGGAGGACACTTAATCCATAAAAGAACTTTTTGAAAGGATCATTTTTTAAGTAAGCTGGAAGGTAATTCTTTCAGATTTGTTTAAGATATATTAAAATTGGCTAACACTTTATTCCTTCAGACTTTTATCTGAAGGAATTCCATCAGAAAAAAGTCTGAAAGAATTCTAAGTGACTGCGGGCTCAAAAGAATTTACAGAGAAAATTTTCGTGGACTTTTGTCTACGATAATTTTCCCCAGGCAAATTGTTTGTGGGAATTTTCCCTAGGCAAATTGTCCATGAGAATTACCCACAAGAGAAAACAACAGGGAAAATGTCCGCAGGGAACATTCGCAAGAATTTAAGCTCGAGGAAATGTCTGTGGGAAACATTTGCTCGAAGGAAGCCTCAAATAGAAAGCCTGGGGATTTGTCCATTGGAACTGCAAAGACAAAGGGCTACTGAAAGACCTCGAAGGATAGGTGCCCTTATGGGGGACTCTTGGCGGCCAAAGTGAAGGATCATTCTGACTCGACAAGGATCATTTCTCAAGGCCTAAAATGGTAAGTTCAATCTAGAAAAGTGCCAAGAAGAAAGCCAAAACCCAAAAGAGGACCAAGGGGTGATGCACCAGAAGACATCAAATTCAACACAGCTGACTAGCAGTTGGAAAAATAGTGACGGGCATGCGAACGTCAAATTGAAGACAATGAAATAGTCGTTGATCCTTTTAATTCACAGACCCGAATGCATTCCCAAAATTCAAGACCAAAACCAACTGAAAGCGAGGAAAGATAGAACAATGAATGAATTCATAGCTCGATTCAATTAACCAGGAAAGGAGGAATGATGAAGATAAGATCAGACTACTAGTTAAACATTGAAAGTTGCAATCTTTCAATTGTGTGGCTTGTTTATCTACATTAAGAAGATCAAATGGGTAAAATGCACCAAATTTCTAACCCATCTTCCTAACAGTTCCCAACGCATCATGATGTATTACTGTTTCCAAGTCCTTCTTCAAGTGGCTATATAAGGGACTTTCTTTCTTTGTGGTTGTATCTTCTTTTTGACAATCTGAACAAAACTCTACCCAAATTGAGAGGCATCATTGAGACTTTGTGCTTAGTCTGTTGATCATATTCTGTTAATGAAAGTAAGGGATTTTTTTAGACTTTGTGCTATGATATCTTTTCTGTTTCATTAATTTAATAAGCAAGATTAGTAAAATTAGTCAAGAAGGTGTCCTAAAGAATCAACTATGGAGAGACTTTGTGCTCCCATAAGCTACCTTCAGTGTGTTTTCTTTATATTTCTATGTAAAGGACTTTGAGAAGACTTTGAGCCTTCATTGCCCTTTGTATATCACTCTTGAGTATTTCAGGTGCAGACTTTGTGCTGTGTCTCGATTTGTTGGTTACCATACCTTTAGTTACTTTTGCTTTTATTTCAAGGAGTATTCTTGTGGCTGGTTGAACAGTTCTTTTGAAAGAAGAGGAGTGTTGTCTGTCATTCTCTTGAGTTTTTCCTTTGTTTTGTATACATCATCTCTAAAGAAAGAGAGATGGATGATTTGTCTTACCCTTGAGTATTATTTTCTATTTATACATATACATAGCATATCTACAGGGAACCTCCCCTTGATGAGAGGAGAGAGTAGTCTCCTTCTGATGTGATAAAATTACACATTAGGATGATTAATCTTCTTACTTTGGCTGATAACACCTATTTTGTTTACCCAGTACGCTGATAGACAAAATATTCAACCAATAATTTTTGGTGACTCTGTTAGGGATATATACCCATTATCCATTTATGGCCTATTCATTCACCTCCACACTCATAAGGAAAGAACACACAGTTTAAAGCCCCAAGCTTTAACTGAAGCAAGGTCAATTCTTTTCCATTTTTGTTTTACAATTTGGTAGATCGAAGGTATACATGAAGCCAAAGGGTTAAAGGTATCAGTGATCCTATGTTCGAGCTAGTACAACAATGTGATTTTAATCTATTTCCTTCACCATCTTGTCTTTAAAAAATCAAGAGCTTCCCTCCTACTAAAGCCAGATCCCCATTACCAGATGAAGTATCTACTTCTACTATTGATAAAGATGTGCTTATAATTACCCCATTGAGATTTGTTATCCCTCCTTTTTAGAATCCTATAATGGCAGTTCAAGGCCCCTGGGGTAATGCTTTTGGTCCTCTAAATCTTACTCCTCCTCTACATGACCTCCCACGTAGTTCTAGGAAGAATTTCCCTAAATTCTACGGTGATGGCAAGGTTCATCCTGATGAAAATATTGCAGCATTCAGTATAGCTTGTGGAGTAATCAAAGTAGAGTTTGAAGATGTAACAGTCAGGCTTTTTGTTGAAACACTAGAAGGTCCTACTATAGATTGGTTTTACCATCTACAGGCTCAATCTGTGACTGATTGGAATACTCTTAAAGCTAAGTTTGAAACTAGATTCAAACTTGCAAAAGATGCACATACACTTCTGGCTCAACTTACACATATGAAGAAAGAGCCTCATGAGCCTATGAGAGACTTTATAGCTAAATTTGACAAATTGAGAAACAAAATACATGTCATTGCTAGACCCATAGCTAAGAATCTCAAATGCTTTTTATTAATTCTCAGCTACTTAAAGTCAGTTTCCTCTTGAGACGTGCTGGTCAAATAGATCTCACTGCAACTCAACTTTTGGCCATCAAAGTAGAAGATGATCTCATCTTAGCAGGGAAGATAAGAAGAGATCCAAATAGAAACAGAGCTTCATCATCTTCTAAATTTGTATCTACAAGAACCATAGATCCAATGGTGTAGAAATTATCAAATGAGTTGCTTGCTCTTAAAAAGCAAATGGCTCAAAGAATGTCTTCTGCTCCTACATATAGAAGGACATTCCCAAATCAATCATATCAAGGCAATGTTGCTAGAAACCAAGGACAACAAAATTGCCTTCCTCCACTAGAAGGGAAACTTGCCCTAGAAGCTCCTCCAACCAATTCAACAATGGGATATCTTGAAGCAAAATTAGAATTCTCTTATTAGCCTGAATTAAATCAAGAAAATGATGCTGATATCATTGAAGAAAATCAAGAAAAATCAGCTAATGACTCCCACATTGGTTTCCTAAATTATCGGGATGAACCCAGAAGCAAAAGAAAAGCTTTAGATGGATCGTATGCAGTGTTTACCAGGTCTAAGAACTAATCAGTCCAGTAGGCTGATAAAGAAAAGATAGAAGAGCAATCACAGCCAGCAGTCACAATTGTCAAGTGTGGGATAGCTCTTCTTTTTGAATCAAAAGATCTAGTAATCACTCAAAAGGTAAATACATCCATTGTGCCTTCCCCTTCTACTTCTAATTCACAAATCAGCCCACCTCCCATCCCTCTGAAAACACAAAAAGTTGAAGTACCTTTCTCTGTACCTAGCTCAATTCAGCCATTTGACATAATTGATCATGTCAAAAAGACAAAAATATAAATGTCTAAATTTGAATACTTGCAGTCTACTCCGGATCAACTGAACAAGCTGGTTCAATATGTTAAAAATCAGACCATCCCTATATGACAAAAGGTGAAAAAAGTAATTCTTGATTCTCCAAAAATCACACCTATTCCAAATAATCTAATCATTACTCCTCCAGCTACTCCTAGAAAAAGAGAACCCTTTTATGTTTCCATGTTAATCAATGGCCACAAGTTGAGTAACTGTATAATAGACTCAGGTGCATCTAACAATGTCATGCCTGCTAAAGTTGCTGAGTCTCTTGGTCTCACATTGACCAAGACATTTGGGAGATGTTTCTCCATGGAGAATAAACAAGTGCCATTGCTGGGGCAAATCAAAGATGTGTAATTTGCATTCACAGCCTTTCCAGACAAGAGGATTAGATGACTATCTTGGTGGCTGACGTCTCATCATCTTATGGTATTTTACTTGGATGGAATTTCTGTAAGGACGTGGGAGGAGAACTAAACATGGATCTATCTGAGGCAAGGATCCCTATCCAAGGTATGATGAAAAGATTACTTACTTAAAAGGAAACAAAGTATGTAGTTAACAAGACGTTAACTCCTGAAGCTCAAATCCTTTTTGAATCCATAGGTATGGGTAACTACTTTTTATATATAGATGAAGAAGGACCCTTTATCTCTGATGAGGGAAAGTCTAAAGTAAAGTCAGTGTCTAATGAGATTTAGACTCTAGAATTTGATGGTAGTTGTTCCTCTACTGGTTTGAGAGTTGGAATTGTCTTGATATCTCCTCAAGGAGATATGTTTCCTTCATCCTATAAATTACATTTTAGCAACACAAATAATACAGCTGAATATGAATCACTATTGCTGGGCATGAAGGCTGCTCAAGAAAGAGGAGTCAAGTCTCTTCATACTAAAGGGGATGCTGAATTAGTGGTCTATCAAGTGATAAATTTATATCATACCAAGAATGAGAGGCTACGCCACTACCGTAACATGGTTTGGGATCAAATTGAAAGCTTTGATGCTTTTAATATTTCTACCATTCTAAGAGAGTCCAATGACAGAGTTGATGCACTTGTTATTTCAGAAACTCTTTTAATTCCTCATTCTGATTTCAAAGAAAACAAATATACCATTGAGCTGGTCTATAAACCAAGTGTTCCTAACAATGTTGATCATTGGCAAATATTCAATGATGATCATTAGATCATTACTTTCTTGGAACAAAAAGACAATTTTGAACAACTGTATTTTGAAGGTAGTGAATCTCAGAAGTCTGAATCTTTTTTTGAATCCAGTTTAGATGTAAATGAAGAATTTCTACAGCTGAAAGGAAACAAAATTCCTAAATGCTTGGTTTCTCTTGAGAAACTATTTGACAAGCATGATAGATTTGTCAAACAACAAAAAATAGATTCAAATCTCTCTTAAGGATTTGACCAAGTGAATCTAACCAACAAAGAAAATCCCAAAAGGGTCAACATTGGTAAGTGGTGCACCCCTGAAGAAAGATTCAAATTCACTTCTTTGCTTCGTCAATACATTGATGTCTTGGCGTACTCATATGAAGACCTGAAGTCTCTTAGACCTAATGAAATCCACCATCATAATCCTCTCAAGGCTGATTCAATGCCCTACAAGTAGAAATCTAGATAATACAATCTAAAAAATTTAGGTACTATTATGTCTGAGATATAGAAAATGTTAAATGCTAGAATTATCTTCTCAATCCATCATTCTACATGGATTGCGAACATAGTACCTATAAGGAAGAAAAATGGTGAAATTCACATTTGTGTAGATTTCAAAAATCTGAATCAGTCATCTCTGAAATGCAATTACCCTTTGCTAATCATGGACCAAGTGCTTCAAACAATAACAGGATCAGAAATGTTATCAATGTTGGATGGCTTCTCAGGTTATAATCAAGTTGAAGTTGCTGAAGCTGACCAACACAAGACTGCATTTCTCATGCCTTGGGGTATATTTGCATATAAAATAATGCCTTTTGGCTTAATAAATGCTGGTGCTACCTTTCAAATAGCTATGGACATGTCCTTTAAAGATTAAATTGGCAAATTCATAGTGCTATATCTTGATGATTTAACTATCTCTTCAAAGCATCGATCTGATCATGTATGCCACTTGCAACAAGTGTTGGAGCCCTGCCGGCAGAATGGTATTTCCTTGAATCCTAAGAAGTCTATTTTTGGAGTGATAGAGGGGAAACTCCTTGGACACATTGTGTCCAAAGAAGGCATAAAGATTGACTCAGATAGAGTCAATTCTATTCAAGAGCTGAATTTCCCTACAAGTAAAAATGATGTTCACTCTTTCTTCAAAAAAGTGAATTTCTTACAGAGATTTATTCCTGAAGTTGCTGAGAAGACAAGACACATTGTGAATATGATGAAAGGGAAAACTACCTTTAGCTGGAATAAAGAAGGTAAATCAATGTTTTAAGATATCAAGGTTGCCATTGCTCATGCCCCTACCTTAGTTTGTCTAGATTACCACAAGGATTTCATCATTTACAGCTATGCATCTGAGCATACTCTTTCAGTGATTCTTGTTCAACAAGACAAGGAAGGTATGGAATCCCACATCTCTTTCATGAGTTTCCCTCTTAAAACCCATGAAATGAAGTATTCAAATATAGAGAAGCACGCCTATGCCTTGGTAAAAGTAGTCAAACATTTCTACTTCTATATTCTAAATTCACATACGACTGCCTTAGTTCCTGATAGTACAGTCAAGTCTATATTAACTCAACAGGAGTTTGGCACAAAGAGAGGTAATTGGATTACAAATATCCAAGAATTTGATCTAGATATCAAGCTGATAAAGCTATTTAGAGGTAAGGGTCTGTGTCAATTAATGGCTGACAATAAGCTAGAAGATACACAACCTGAAGAAGGTGAAGTGGAAGATGCACCAACAGTCCTTTTTGTCTCCACTACCAATGAATGGTACTCAAATATTGCCTATTTTTTGACTTATGGTGAATGTCCTACTCATTTGTCTTACAAAGAAATGAGGATTGTCAAGTTAAAAGCTATCAATTTTGTCCTTTGGGATAATGGCCTGTACAAGAGAAGCATAGATGGAGTATTCTTTCGCTGTGTAGATAAAGAACAACAAACCCAGCTTTTGAAATCTTTCCATAATCTAGCCTGTGGAGGATATTTTTCTACCCCTATGACTGCTCACAAAATTTTGTGAGCTAGGTACTACTGGCCAACTCTTTTCCAAGATGCACATAAGTGGGTGAGGAAATGTGAACTTTTCCAGCAATTTGTTGGAAGACCTGAGTTGGCTGCCCTGCCTCACAAGCTAGTAATCATAGAGGAACCTTTTCAGCAATGGGGACTTGATTTTATTGGAATAATAAACCCATCTTCAAGTGCTAGACATGATTATGTCCTTACAGCGACTGATTATTTCACCAAGTGGGTAGAAGAAATTCTAACTAAGCATGCTACTTCAGAAGTTGTATGCAACTTCCTCAAAGAAAATATCATTTCCAGGTTTGGAGTTCCACTTAAAATTGTTACTGATAATGTTTCTTGTTTCACCTCTCAAGAAATTATGCAATTCTATTTTCATTATGGAATTACGCTCTCTCATTCTTCTGATTATTTTCCACAAGGGAATGGACAAGCTGAGTCCAACAATAAGAATTTGGTAACTATTATCAAAAAGTTAGCAGTTGATAATCAAAGGACATGGCACAAAGCATTGGTGGATGCTCTATGGGCAGATAGGATCACACCAAAGAGGGCAATTAGTATGTCTTCTTTTCAACTTCTTTACGGTATCAATGCTGAGATACCAGTTACCTTAGAGTTACCAGCCTTAAAATTGGTGAAGGCCATTAAAGACCAGACATATGAGAGTTCTCTTGACAAAAGAATCATGTGCTTAACTCAACTGGAGGAATAGAGAACCATGGTGGTGGACAAAATCATTGCTCATCAAAGTTTGGTAAAGAAACTCTTTGATCAGAAGGCTAGAAATCGCGATTCCCAGATTGTGGATCAAGTCCTACTGTGGGACAAAAGAAGAGAACCAAAGGAGATGCATAGAAAATTTGATTCCCTTTGGAGAGGCCCATTCATAATTCATCATCACATGGGTGAAAACAACTTTCTATTGAAATACCAAGATGGCACACTCTTTGCTCTGCCCCACAATAGGCAACATCTGAAACACTTCAACTCTTGAAGTATCAGATCATTGCCTCTGTATATATGTATATTTGTATAGTTTTATTTCTATTTTTTTTTGTTTATTTTCTTTTTGATGCCTTTCATTTCTACTTAGCATGACTTCAAAGCCCAATGATACAGTTGAAGACACTAGAGATTCTGAATTCTACTCCTTTCAATTCATTTTGCAATTGACAAAAGTTCCCCAACTGGAACCAGCTAATGTCTCCCAAAAGTAGCAGTCATTTTTGGGACAACATTTGAACTATTTTGGTCCTCTAGACCAAACTTGTATCTTCCATTTTCAAAAATTTATCTTAGACATTCAGATTCCTCATTTTCAAAGCTTCTCATAAAATCTACAGACTTTGCAAGTCAAGTTTAATGGATTTTACACGTTGATTTCTATGGACTTTGTATCTTTAGTTTCTATAAATAGGTTCATTTATACAGGTTCAAAGATTTTTACAGGCTGTTTTAGTCAATAGAATTGGTTTTCAATGCTTGATCATTTTCTAGAATTAGTTCAAAGTTTCAGTTCCATTGAAAATCTTCATCGGCAAACATCTGAGTGCAAAAAGAGACTTGAACCGTTGAACCATTGAACCACTTTGGTTCAAAGGTTCAACGGGTTCAAAGGTCAATGATGGGTTCAACCAAAGGAACAATTCAATGGATCAGTTCAACCAAGTTGTTCAACTCTTTATTTCATTTAGTTGGTTCATTCTTTCAGTTCATCCTTTGGTTCAACGTCTACAGGTTCAACAACAGGTTGATTCACTTGGTTCAACCACTTGGCTCATTGGACGGTTCATCAACCTTTGGTTCAAAGGGGCTCAGTGTGCTTCATTAAACCATTGAACCAGTTCAATAGATTAGTTCAATCTTTTGTTTCAACATAAAATTTCTTGTTGGTTCAAAGGCAAGTTCATAACGTCTTGGTTCAATTCTTAGTTTTTCGGCTTGAACCATTTTTGGTTAAACTAATTGGTTCAACGTCAAAGTTCAAAGGGGTGGTTCAATGTAGAAAGAGACTTCTTGAAGGACAAGTGCCCTTGCAGAGGACACCTAATCCATAAAAGCACCTTTCGGAAGGATCATTTTTCAAGTAAGCTGAAAGGTAATTCTTTTAGATTTGTTTAAGTCATTAAAATTGGCTAACACTTAATTCCATTAGACTTTTGTTCGAAGGAATTTGCCTGGGGAAAATTCCCATAGACAAAAGTCCATGAAAATTTGTTCTATAAATTCTTTTGAGCCCGTAGTCACTTAGAATTCCTTTAGACTTTTGTCCGAAGGAATTCCTTCGAACAAAAGTCCAAAAGAATTCTAAGTGACTACGGGCTCAAAAGAATTTATAGAACAAATTTTCATGGACTTTTGTCTGTGGGAATTTTCCCCAGGCAAATTGTCCACGAGAATTTTCCCCAGGAAAATTGTTTGTGGGAATTACCCGGAGGAGAAAACACCTAGGGAAAATCTCCATGGGGAATGTTCACGAGAAACATTTGGCCAAAGGAAGCCTCAAATAGAAAGCCGAGGGATTTGTCTGCGGTAACTGCCAAGGCAAAGCGCTGTCGAAGGACCCCGAAGGGTAGGTGCCCTTGCGGGGGACTCTCGGTGGCTAAAGTGAAGGCTTATTTCGACTTGACAAGGATCATTTCTCAAGGCCCAAAAGGGTAAGTTTAATCCAAAAAAGTGCCAAGTAGAAATCTGAAAGCCAAAAGAGGACCAAGGGGTGATGCGCTCGAAGACATCAAATTCAACACAGCCGACTAGCCATTGGAAACATAGTGACAGGCGTGTGAACATCAAATTGAAGACAATGAAATAGTTGTGATCCTTTGAATTCATAGACCTAAATGCATTCCTAGAATTCAAGACCAAAACTAGTTAAAAGTGAGGAAAGATAGAACAATGAATAAATGCATGGCCCAATTCAATTAACCAGGAAAGGAGGAACGATGAAGATATGAAAGTTGCAATATTTCAATTGTGTGGCTTGTTTATCTACATTGAGAATATCAAATAGGTAAAATGCCCCAAAGTTCTAACCCATCTTCCTAACAGTTCCCAATGCATCATGATGTATTACTATTCCCAAGTCCTTCTTCAAGTGGCTATATAAGGGACTTTCTTTCATTGTAATTGTATCTTCTTTTTGACAATTTGAATGAAACTCTACCCAAATTGAGAGGCATCATTGAGACTTTATGCTCAGTCTGTTGATCATATTCTGTTAATGAAAGCAAGGGATTTTTTTAGAGTTTGTGATGTGATATCTTTTCTATTTTATTAATTTAATAAGGAGGATTAGTAAAATTAGTCAGGAAGGTGTCCTAAAGAATCAACTGTGGAGAGACTTTGTGCTCCCATAAGCTGCCTTCAGTGTGTTTTCTTTATATTGTTGTGTAAAGGACTTTGAGAAGACTTTGAGCTTTCATTGCCCTTCGTATATCACTCTTGAGTATTTCAGGTGCAGACTTTGTGATGTGTCTTGATTTGCTGGTTACCATACTTTTAGTCATATTCTGTTTTTATTTCTAGGAGTATTCTTGTCGCTGGTTGAACAGTTCTTCTGAAAGAAGAGGAGTGTTTTCTGTCATTCTCTTGAGTTTTTCCTTTATTTTGTATACATCATCTCTGAAGAAAGAGAGATGGATGTCTGGTCCTACCCTTGAGTATTATTTTCTGTTTATGCATATACATAGCATATCCATAGGGAACCTCCCCTTGATGAGAGGAGAGAGCAGTCTCCTTCTGATGTGGTAAAACTACACATTTGGATGACTAATCTTCCTACTTTGGCTGATCAGACCTATTTTGTTTATCAGTACATTGATCAAAAAAATATTCAACCAACACAAAGGAATCCATATAATCCATAGAAATAACATTTGTTGGCCTTATTAAAAATAGATAAGGGTATCTATATATAATATTCACAAGTTTGTTGTTAGTTTTTTTTAATCTTGTTTGGTTGTCAATGTCATGGTCGGTCAAGGAATTAGAAATGGAAATAAGATATCAGTGTGTCGATTCTAATTTTGAAGAATCAGCTCAGATCATATTGTGTCTGTGATACGTGATTGAACCTTGGTCATTGGTGATGGGAAAGAAGGTACAAATGGAATGGTAACTAATCACACAATCAATATATGTGTGAGAAAAAGGGAGTGGGGGATATGGGTCTAGAATCATATAGCCCTTGAAAAAGAAGTGGCTATGGCTAGGCTCATTCTCTATGCCAGAAATGGTAGCCCCTGCACATGTTGTAGCAACTTTGCCCTAAGAGGGGATTGTGCCAATTTTAATTTCCCTCAATGGATTCACTCCCTTCCTTGCCAAAATGTGTCCTCAGTGATAGACACGTAGGCTACAGCTATCAAATATGCATACTCTTCTTCTTATTAGCTTGAATAAGAGTTAGCTCAGCTCTGTTTCAACAACTATGATGATAATAGCGATAAATGATTACACACAGAACTCCTACAAAAGCCATGTAGGGAAGCTGAATCTGATGATATTACATGATTTTTAACATCATTGAGGTGGTGGATTCAGGGTTGGATTGGCCAAGCTTTCTAATGAACATTGTTGATGGAATGCCCTTTGGATCTTCTCTGCTCTATCATAAACAATTCATTCCAGAGGAGGAAATAGATCAGCAGTTTATATCTCTATGGAATTTCACTTCAATTTATCTACTTATTAGAGGTATTGGAAAGATAAGATCACAGAACTTTGGGTAGAA
Source organism: Torreya grandis (assembly GCA_037957365.1). Lineage (NCBI taxonomy): Eukaryota > Viridiplantae > Streptophyta > Pinopsida > Cupressales > Taxaceae > Torreya > Torreya grandis. The sequence continues at coordinate 427,820 of JARHVA010007517.1, forward strand.
GTTGAAAAATGTAAATAGCAACCAAATGTAATGAATCTCAAGTAGACTGTTCAAACTTATAACAAATGGGTTATTGTATACCATTATTCAAGAAAAATAGGTGTGGAAACAAGTTTTTAAGTGAGTTAAAAAAAATTCTCATTATTTTTAAAAGTTTGTAATTTAATGTTTATGGATTGTGAAAATATCAAATCTTTTAAAATTAAAATTGTTTCAAGGTTGTAAATATTAAAAAAATTGATTTATAAAATTTTCAATAGTTATTTATATTATCATAAATTTATCATTTTTTTAGGTAAACCAATGTAAATATGAATTAAAAAATTTCCCTCTAACAATCTAAGAGTGACTGATGCCTTCGTTATAAGGGCATTCTTTGGTTTATTTGTATACTAATGATGTTAATCTAATTTTACCAAAATATCAAATGTTGATGAGTAATATACAATTGAATACTTTATTACAACTCTGTGTATAGATCTAGTTTTCAGTAGTGACCTTTAATATCCATGATTGAAGGTAACCTCAGAGGTGGCTTTAATACTTGGAAGAGTTACATAAGCTAAGATTAGTTCTCATGGCACTTAATAATTAAGTAGCAAAATATTCTAAAATAGAAAGATGACACAATATTTTTAGTTTTTAAAAATTGTTAAGTCACTTCCCATTGCTAATATGAAATTATGATTAATGATAAACCCTCACAATGTTAATGTGGGGTCTAACCTGGAACATGGGGGGGGGGGGGGGGGGGGTGGGGGGGGGGGGGCGGGGTGGGGGGGCGGGTTTGTTATGCGTATTTTTCACATCATTTTTATTTTTTCCAAAATTAATACATTTTTGCCATAGAGATGACTCAATCTTAATATTTAAAACTGTGTTAGGGGCCTAGTCAATTAGTAGTATAATTGGATACATATTTTCAATTATAAATTAATGATAATTAATTTATAAGTTCATGTTTATATTTTAAGTGGTTTCAAAAAGCATAGATGGATAAATGTGTAAAATTTGAATATGTATTTATCATTGTGAATATTTGTCAACAATCATTTTATTTTTAGTTGATTCATGATTAGATTATAATACAACATTTTTAAATTTTAAATAAGGACACCTTTGATGGTTGAAATCATTATATGATTGCCATATCTATATTGATCTTCAGTTGAATATTATATAAATTTCAATGTAATTTTCATTTGACAATATAATAGTTTGTGGTGGCTAATTTGGTATAATCAATTTCATTGGCAATGTGAAACTTGGTTTGATTCAGATAAGAATGGTATATAAATTGGTTATAATGATAACCCTACCAATTCATTTTTAAAATGTGAGTATACAAATAGATTAGTCATAATTGTCACAGTTTGAGGAATGCAATGCATCTTATGGTGTAATAAATCAAATACATCATTTTATTTATTATAAACATTATTTTTGAAAATCATATGAGTTCATCAATTGATAAATGGATCCCATTCAAGGAAAATTTAGTTGTAATATAATGAACATTTTGAAAGTACTGGTATAGTCAACATTGGTTTGAAATTTGGACAAATTATTTCTTTAAGATATAAAGGTAATCTAAATTTAAAGTGATTAATTTTGAGTACTTATTTGACTAATATTCCTAAATCAAAAAATTGTATAACCTAAGCTCTAAAACTAATATTAAATTACATTTTCCAAGGATCTTAACTTATGGTCCTTTATCCTATGTTTTGAAATGATACTAATGAATATGTCGGGCCATGATCATTTGAAATGTTTATAACATAAAGTATATGACATTTTTGAGGGCATAATAGTTTTGTTTGGAAGGTTAATTGGATCAACCTAAGTCTATGTCTTGAGGTACATAGTTTCTAAGGGCATAAAATATTGGTGATTTGAAAAGCAATGTGATCTATCTTTTGAAATTTGTCAATTGTTAGTTGGCATTTGATTGGGCAGTTTTAAGTTTTATTAATGTTGTAACAACAATTTAATTTGGTAGTCCATTCGATAGTCCATAGTGGTAAGTTGAGTTGGAATGATAATTTAAATTGAATCACAATCAATGCTTTGAGATCATGGTAGGAGTTTTTAGCAATTTGAGAATTAAATGACGATGTACATACCTTGAATGTAAGAAATTGGTAAGAGGTTTATTAGAAGCATTAGTAATTGCTGAGTTTAATGTTATTACTAATTTGGTCGGTGGAATGCTAAGCATTAATATTGATTTTGATGGCCAATGAAAATAGTATATGAGTGCACGACATTTACAATGGATATTTGTAATTACAAATAGATGTGTTTTCATTATGTTGGTCATTTTTAGAAGCTTCTTTATGGAAGCATGACTCTATCAATTTGGTTTTCAAAGTTATAGACAAGATTTTTGAATAATAAACTTGCATAAAAGCACATCCAAGTATGCAATGAAAGATTTTTGAGAAGCATTTATGGTGGTTTCAAACATATTTTTATTTGCATGGAAAATAAATGAAATGTAGTCTGCATAGAATACATTTTATTTCATTGGTTTGTGTTTGCATGTTTTGGAAGCCAAATGAACTCATAGTCAGTGGTTGAATATATCATTTCTTTTCATATATATTGATAATAAATGGATTTAATATTTGGTATATTCTTGATGGAAGATGAGAATGGAATATGTTGATTGACTAGTCTGTTTTGAGCATAATTTTCTTGAATACGTTGAGAATTTTATTTTTAAAACATGCATAATGGTATGGCTTCTATCAATAACATATATATTGATGTTTCAAACATAGCTTTAGTTTTTAAAAAATCACTGTGTTTTTCCTTTTCAAAAGATTTGTTATTTTGAAATATTGGGTAGTGAGGTTTCATATACTCTACATTTTGTGTAAAAACAAACTCTACATGTTTGTTTTATGAATATTTGAAAAACTTGAATACGTTAAAGGTTTGTCCTAAAGAGGTGATAAAATGGTTATGTTGTGTATTTGACATGTTATGAAAATAGTTTCATGAGTATATTAAAACATGCAAATATATTTTGTTTTCAGATGAAAGCTTTCTATAGCCCCATTTATTTGTAGTTTTTTAAAGAAAGATATTGCATTGTTATATAATGTGTCAAACTTTTAAATAATAGATGATTTATTAGATTTTGTGTTTCAGTTTTGGGTTTTGAGAATCTGTGTATATTATGGTTTTGTGAAATTTAGACTATTCATAAATTTGATAGGCATTCAAAGGGCTCTAGGTTTCGAATGATTTTGTTATTCTGAAGTCTTTGTTGTTGAAGTTCATGTGCTTTGAGTTTTTTTGTAAAAACAAACTCTACATGTTTATTTAATAAATATTCAATTTTTTTCGAATGTTTATCGGTTGGCCATGATATAAAGAAGCTATGTCAGAAAATAGTTTGAACATTTAAATGTAACTATATTTTGGTATTTTGATGCTATAAATTTCATGCACTAGTTTCAGTTTTGAATCTTTATTTTCAAACATAAATTTGAATATGAAAATATAGTAGGTTAAATTCTAAAAATAATGATATTATTTTTGGATTTGCACCTAAGTTTTGAAGTCTTGGGGTTTGTTTAAAAGTTAGATAGCAAAATAATAGTGATTTGAGAAACTATGGTAAGTGTTCTAGTTTTTGTTTAAATATTAGAAATAAATGAAAAATAACATGATAGAAATAGTTTTCTTGAAAATTATAATGAGTTGCTTCTCAGTTTTGAATATTTGATTTAGAAGGTATGTTTTGAGTGTACATAGTTTTATTTCAAGTATTATATTGGGTTGATATTAAATTATGTGTTTGATAAATAATTTGGTTTCATATTGAATGAATGCGTGTTGATTTTCATCCATCATAATCATTTTTTTTAATATATTTTAATGTTTAAGATGTCAAGATGGGATCAAATTAGATCAAATAGAAGTAATGATAACATAGGTTAGGGTTAGAATTCTAAAAATATGAATTAATAGGACCCAAATAAATTTTTTCCAAGATGTGGTTTTAAGGATAGGAGATTTGGAATTAGATTTAATAGAGATTTTAGGATGCCAATTAACATTGATGCAATAGATCCTAAGTTTTAGAATGTTTTAAATAATTTGTTTTTCAACCCTGCAAACCATAGGGGTAATACAGGATTTTATGTCTATACATTCGATTCTAGGACATAATAGTTCCTCTTACCATTTACAAAGTAATCCACATGATTTTTCAATATAGTCACCTACTCCAAAAAGAATTCAGTATTATACTGAGCCTCACCCTGCTAATGAAGTCACTTAGTTTGATGTTGAAGTTGCCCATACCAAAAATTATGTTATTCTTTCCATGTCTTATTTTTTTTAATGAGCTTTCATCTTATCAAAGGTATCCTATTTTAGGATGCAAGAAATTAAGTTTGAAAGATCAACCTCCAAGTAGTTGGAAATATTTGATTGAAATCCATCCAATCACTTCAGATAAGTGGTCAGATAGATAAAATGGCATGGATTATCTAGTTGAGGTTAGAGTTCTCAAATATATTAAATTATAGATAAATGATCCCTCAAATTAATCAAGAATTAATTTTATTTATATTTCATCACTTGAAATGGAGTATAATGAATGTGTTAATGAGCTAGGAAAGCCAATGATTGAAGTTCTTTCTGATTATGATGATTATTTGATGTCAACAGGATAAACATTTTTATTCATTTGAAATTTTAGATGGAAAAATTATATACTTTTCATTTTGATACTTCAACTCTTATATTTGGATGTTTTTATTGATAATATTTTTAAAAGTATAGCTGACTATAGTTTTATGATGTGTGTGTGTGTGTGTGTGTGTGTGTGTGTGTGTGTGTGCAATTGAGTTAATTTTGGAATTTGTGTTATAGTTTTAATACAAATAATATTTTTATTAAACTTTAATTTATCAATTTATTGTTTGATCTATACTATTTTATTATTAATTGATTAGGGTCCCCATCCATTAACAAGTACTTCATCTATAGTCAAATATTTGATCTATTAAGATTTTAAGTCTTAATTAAATTTTAAATAATAACTATCAATATTAATTAACTTTTACAAAGTCAATCATTAAATTAAATGAATAACTAAGGTTATAAAAAAAAAATCAACCGAGCTTAAAACATAAAAAGAAATCAAGGATTCATTTGAAGAGGAGGAACAACATAGGTATTGAGGACTTACACATTCTAAAATCAATCATTTATCTTTCTCTTTTCTATGAAACTTCTTTGATATAACATGAATTTTTTAGATAGACCTAATGTTACTTCCTCTGATGGTTGAATAATTGCTTAGGCAACACAGGTATATCCAAAAAAATTAATCTTTTATAACATATTTTTTTAAGTTTATAAAGTATAATATCTTTGGATGTTTGATATTTGTAGTTCTATATGCAAAGTCAAAGTATTCAATCCAAATAATGATGAACACTTCAATGTTTTTAACATTTCATTTATCTATTTTGATTTTAAAAACTTATCTCTCGAGATTTTTTGTAAGAAAGATGTTTATTTCTCAAATAAAATCTATCTATTTTGCTAAGGTGACTCTCTCTTTTCAGACTCACATTTTATTATATTGTGCTTTATATTGAATCTAATTTTAGTATAGTTTAAATCTATTTTAAATTAATATTTAATTAATCTAATTTTCCATTCTATTTTTTTAGCTTGAATTTTAGTTTGTTCAGTTTATTGTTTATTTACTTAAAATTAGATTTTTTTATTTTATTAGTTCTTTCTTATTGTTTAGATTAACTTTTGGTTAATTTTTTAGACTTTATTAAATTTCATATTAGTTATTTATAACTTTAGTTTTAGTTTAGATGGTTATTATATTTAGTTTGATTTTAAATTATATTAATTACTTTAGTATTTAGTTTTATTCTTGTTTAGTTTACTTAGTTGTTTACTTTTTTTCATTTGGTAGTTTATTATTATTATTATTATTTTTGTTTGTTTTATGTTTGTTTCTTTAATTTAATAGTTTTTATTTGTGTTTTCTCTTGTTTGTTAAATTTAATTAATTATTTACTGATTGAAAATCTATTTATCTTGATTTATCTCAAATTTGATTTACTTATATTTCTAGTTTATTATCTTGACGATTACTTGGAATATATTACAATAGAAAGAAAGATATTATTTTGAAATATATAGTATTATTGAATTATATTTATTTTATTCAAGATATTTTCTTGTTCATAGGCCTTCTCTATTGGATAGGATAGATTCCACATTCATATATAAAATTGATTCATTACTTGATAAAGTGGATTTCTGAAATTATAATAGAATATGTTATGTTTGATAGCTTATTTAGTATTTTAAAGAATATTTAAAAAACCCCTCACATCTTTATGATCATACTTGAACATTTAGAACCTTACTATTGGACTGGTATAATTCCAACTTAACCTTCACAATAGGTGAAAGGATTGATTAGTTGACATTACAAATTTCATCATCAATAGGGTTTAGGTCAAAAAAAATATAATTATAGATAAGATAAATGAAAGAACCTAGAATCAAAAGGTTCATGAACCAAAAACTATAATCCTTAAAAATAACTAGCTACAAAAGGATTCACAAGTTTTTATTTTTAAAAAAATCATTTTTTTCATCATGATTCATGTTTTTATTAAGTAATTATTTGGGGCGGGGGGGGGGGGTGGTGAGGGGGTGGTGGGGGCGGTTAGAACTTTCCCATCAATCCTATAATAACCATAACTATCATTAAGTTCTTTCCCTTTGAAATTTATCTCTTGTTGGGTACCCAACATCATAGGGCATGAATCCTTAAGATGAGCCAAATCACTAGAATAGAAAAAAGTAGTTTTTTTCCTTTTCATACATAATAATCTGATTCTAATATCACAGAGCACATATAAAATGGAAAGAAGTAGGAAGAGATTGATATTATAAATCTAACACATAGATCTATGCTAAAACCAACAATTTACGTGAATGGGTGATTGGGTCAATAGCCACCAATTCATTTATGGTTTCTACAATACTTATCAAAGCATGTTCTCCTAGTACATATGAGGGAGGCTTGGGTAGTTAATCCATAAAGGAAACTTATCCATCTTAAGAGTAAAGGATAACCAATTTATCTTCCATGATTGAAGGACACGAAAATATTTACCCATTAACCGTGGTCCTTCACTAAGAATACAAAGATAATCTTCCCTGCAATCAAAAGAAAATTATAATGTGATGTATAATTATGCTTAAAACTAGATATTTTATTATTTATTTCTCTTCTTGGGTTTTTAAACTATACAATTTTATTTTAGGTGAGTGATATTCAATTTTTTAATTATCTATACAAAAGGTACATGATGAAATAATTTTTTATGATAAATCAACCTGATAATGTTTTTGAATGTTGTATTCTTGAGAAGTAGCATAAGGAAGCATTCCCTATTGGTAAATCATAGAGAGAAATATCTCTTTTTGAAATTGTACACTTAGATTTGTGTTGTCTCTTTAAAAATTATATAAGATAATATAGATTTCCTTAATAGTAAATAGTCATGTATTTTATGTTTTTATTGATGATTATAATAGGTAAACATGGGTTTATTTCCTGAAACAAAAAATTAAAATATTTTAACATTTTTAACCAATTTAAATAAATGGGGGAGAAACAAATGGATATGATGTGAAAAAATTAAGCAATACAATAAATAATTGCTATTGAAATTTTACTTTAGACTATCCTAATGAACTGTTATTCATAAATCACTTTTAGATATACATAGTTTCTTTTTGGAATAAAATTACGTATCACAAAATAATAATTGTTGCAAAATTTTCTTAAAAATTCATGATAAAGAACCTATACATTCATCATTTATTTTTTCAAACCTCTAGACATACCTATTTTTAAGATAAAATTTTATTTTAAATCTATTTTGAAGCACACTTTAATTTTTATAATAAATAAATATATTGTAAATCCTTTTTAATTTTTAGTTTTTTAGTTTTTATTTTATATTTTTTATTTTTGGAATTTATTTATGCTTTATTTTTGTTTTTCCTTAATTTATATTTTAAATTTATTTTAAAAATAAGAAGAGAGTAAAATTTGATTTTCCAACACCCTTCCTTAAGATTAACTCTCTTAGAGCTATTACATCCAAATTTTCCTTGAATCTTTCAAACTATCATTTACTATTGCTTTTATAAATATATTTGCAATCTATTCAGTTGACCTAAAAAATTCTAAAATTATCTCTCTAATTCTGACCGTTTCCTTTATAAAATGCCACCTTATGTCAATATGATTGCTCATTCCAAGAAATATTAGATTTTTTGACAAAGTTAGGGAGGACATATTGTTACAAAAATAGTATTGATCCATTTAAATTTTAATTGAAATATAATAAATACTCTCTAATAAATTATCTATAAAGTTTCTAAAGTTGTAACTAGATACTCAACCTCAACTATAAAAGGAGTGATAATGGGTCTTTATTAGAAGCTTGTGAAACTAGTCCTGATCAAAAGTGAAAACCATACCTAAAAGCATTCTTGCTACCATCAATGTTACCTATCCAATCATTATCTATGTATGCAATAATTTTAAATAATTTACTAGTATATATATCATATAAATATTCTTAGTTATTTTTATAGTCTTACAATTATCTTCTCAGCATGTAGGGGAGTGTCATTTGGATTTTCCATGAAACTGGATGTTAAGCTTACTACATACTTAGTATTAGGCATTTTAGTTTTCAAATACATTAAGCTTCTAAGAAATATTTTGTAAAATTTTTGATTTATAACATTACTACAATAATCTTTTCTAAATTTTTGAATTGCTACAATTAGTTCGGTGTTGTTTTACTATTCAACATTCTAAACCTCTTCAAGACATCATATGCATATTGAGTTCAACATATACTTTTTTTTATCATTTGTTTGGTTCACCTCAATAAGAGACACATATCTCACTAAACCCAAAATAAAACACTTCAAAATCCTTTCTCATTTCTTATATGAACTTTTTTAATCAATAAATTTATATTTCTCATCACAATTAAGTTATTTATGTATAGGAAAACTATTACAATATCACCTTGATTATTTGATTTGATGTAGAGAGTTGGTTATTATTTATCTTTCTCAATCCATTATATGTTTGAACAACAAAGTATTTTGACCTCAACCTGACATGGTGGTTAATATAAAAGGACCAAAATATGAAGGGAGTAGCATTGCCATTTGACCATTCCCGTCATCTGAATATGAAAGGGAACTATTTGAGTCATTTCGATGATGCCCTATGGCACATGTGCTAAGTTAAATATGATATATGATATCATATTTATAAACCATAAACCATGAATCGTAAACCATATATCTTAAGAAAATATGAATCGATGTGGCTACACCAAGCCCTAGGTGCTTTCTTGTGCCCATATAATACCTTCTTCATCTTATAGAATTTATTTCATGAACTAAAATCAAATAATCAAGTGGGTTTTACACATACACCTATTATTTATACAATATATTCAAAAATGTCAAATTTTACATCCATATAATATAATTTCCAATTGTTCTCAACTATAATTTCCAAAAAATCCTTCACAATGTCTAGCCTTCCTACTATTGTTAAAGTTTCATAATAGTCTATTTTAGGGTTTTACAAAAACCCTTAAGCAAATAATATTATCTTATGTTTATCAATCTCTTCATTTCCATTGTATTTAGTTTTTATTTCCCATTTGACACTAATTACATTGTCTTCTATTGGAAGATTTATTAAATCCCATGTATGAATTTTATCAATTGCATCAATTTTAACATTAATTTATTTCACCTTATTTTTAATTTTAATTGCATCCTTATAATAAATTAAATTAGTTTCTATAAATAAATAAGAAAAAAAATGTCATTTTAAAATTCAATGTTACCTCAAAAATCTCATCAAGGCTTCTCATCTTCTTAATCACTGAAATGGTTATCTTCCTACATTTTTCATGAAGATGAAAGTAGAATAAAACTAATTACATTATTGGAGCTTCAAATAATTATTGAAGGTTTATATAAATCATTTTTCATTTGAATTTTCAATTTTAATATTGTCATTTTGTTGCTTTTCTAATTTCTTCTTTGTACTCCTCATCAAACACTACATCTCTGATAATTATAGTTTTCTTTGTAAGTGGAATATAAACCATGTACGATTTGGATTGCTCATTGTAATCCACAAAAAATACATGTTTTTTTCATCTATTTTCTTTTCTTCCAATACATATGCATATGCAATGTACCAAAACATTCTCAAATTTTACACAATATGTTTCTTCTTACTACATACTTCCTGTAATCATCTAAAAATGACACTTAACTATTAAGAGTGTTACCTAAGACCACACATACCTAGATTAATTATAGACATATATTAACACTTATTTAGACAATTATCAATATTTTTTGTGGGCTAAACACATCCCTTAAGTAATCCCAAACCCTAACTCTATTGTCATGGCACCTAGTGCCTTAGGTTATTCCACCTAGACACTAGCGACATAATTTGAAAAGTAGTGCAAATGGTGTTAGTGTCTTATTTTGGGTCCTATTTTCCTTTTGATACCTTTGGCCACAAATAGATATCTTTTCAAAACAACAATCACCTAGGGTTATCATATACCTCTTTTAAGACCTTCACAAGCACTATAATGAAAATTAGATGTAAATAAAATAAACTATCTTAGGACAAGTTATGCACAATTAAGGTTATCAATCCCTATTTTTCTCTACTTTTTCATAATGTCATTTACAATCATCCCAAGCTCATTATAATCATATTTAAATTCTTAACATCAAATTCAAAATCACTCAAACAAAAATTAATACCAATTTCACTTATAATTGTACCAACATTTAGGTGGGGAAAACTACATTGGGATTGATCCCTCCTCAACTTATTGGTATGTAGGCAAATCTCATCATAATCAAGTTTTGAGGATGTCTATCCTACCCCACTAGAATCACACTTTGATACTTGTGACAATTGGATACCATAACAACATAAAGATTTAGATTTTCAGTAAAAGCCAAGGGAAATAGATCACCTATAGGGAATCATAACTCGTGCACACATGAATAGGCTTGGCATACTCAGACACATGTACACCTAGAATCTCAAAATAGTTATGCACAGAGGATACTAGATCTAAAATAATAACATGAGTTCCATTGGAACTACTATCTAATTAGGACACTAGTATTAAATAAGGGTTTTAACACATGGATCCTACCCATAACACAAATATTAGCCCCTATCCTAGTTTTCATCCCTCGAATCTCCCATCTCAATCAATTTATAACTATGTAATAATTTATTTTTATTTTTAGAAATGTCAAACTAGTTAAATTATGTTAAAAATATTTGGATGTATTTATTAAATATTTATACCCTAATTTACTATATTCAAACCATTTATTAATCTAGGCCTTACACTTCATGAATTTAAAAAGTTAAATCATTTGGTGAACCCAGCATACGATCCAAGCCCTAAACCTATATGGTATTACATATTTTACCCTTTTATTTAATATTTTTAGTGGCTATTTTAGGGTTTTTATACTTAATATATTCTACCCTTTCATCTCTATTCCATGTTACATTACCAAATTTCATGGTTAAAGAAGATTCTTTTCCTCCTCTTGATCTTCAAAAGGGTGATAACTAATTTTCCTCCAAATAGGTCCATGATATCACTCCTCCAAAATGTGAGGTATCCTATAAAACTATTTTAAATGTTTATACTCAGCCTATCCATCCTTCAAACCCTTCCCTTTTCATATATTCTCTACAAAGGTGTGGCTACATGTTTAATCAGAAGCAACTAGAGTTTGATATTGTGAGACTCTATGTGATCAAATTATCCATATGAGTAAGATCATTATATAATTACATAATTGCAATCAACTATTGCATGAAAATATTACAATATTGGAATATAATTTTTCTAAGATAAAGGCCTCAATAGCACACTAGTGTAAAATTGCATATATGCATCTTCACCTAGTCCATTTGTGACAAGCAATGTTAGATACCCAAAACAAGAAATCAAAACAAAGTGTATCTAAAACTAGTGATTAAAAAAATATTCCAAGATAAAATAGAATTTTAGGTGATATTTTAAGGCAAATTATTAAATATAAGTTGATCAACCTACCTCCTTTGTATCTAGTGAGGAGTTATAGATATTATTGTGCATAATATAAAATTCATGGTCGTAACATAAATTCATGTTTGGCATTGAAAAATCATATACAACACATCATTGATTATGAGGAACCTATAAAAGATAAACTATTAAATCAATCCATAGTCGAACGTATTAAAAAAAGGTTCAAGTTCAAAAATAGTACAAAAGTGGTTAGTAAAGCATTACTCTGAATACTCTCCAAACCCTAGAACTAGATGTTATTAATTTTTTTACCCTTTTGTTTCCTATTTTTAGTGTCTATGTTAGGGTTTTTAGACTTGATATATTCTACCCTATCATCTATCTTCCAAATTACAATTCCAAATTTCATAGATAAATAAGATTCTTTTCCTCCTCATGTTTGAGAGGGCGATAACTACTTTCTCTCTAACTAGGTCCATGATATCACTCATCCACAATGTGAGGAAACCTATAACACTATTTGAAATTTCTATATTTATCTTATCCATCCTTCAAACCCTTCCCTTCCCATATCTTCTCTACAAAGGTGTGCCCACATGTTCAATCAAAAGTAACTAGGGTTTGATCTTGTGAGACTCTATGTGATCAAATTATCAGTATGAGTAAGACAATTACATAATTATAGAATTATAATCAACTATTACATGAAAATATTATAACATTGGAAAATAAAATTAAAATATAAAGTCCTCAGTGGCACATTAGTGTAAATCATGTATATACATCTTCACCTAGTCAATTTGTGACAAGTAATGTTACATACCAAATCAAGAAATCACAATAAAGTGCATCTACAACTACTGATTAAAAAAATATTCCAAGGTCAAGTACAAGTTTAGATGATATTTTAAGGAAATTTATTAAATCTAAGATCACCCTATCTCCTTTATATCCAGTGATGAAATATAGATATTGATGTGCATACCATAAAATGCATTGTCATCACACAAATTCATGTTTGGCATTACAAAATCATAAACAACACATCATTCCTTATGAGGAACCTATAAAAGATAAACTAGTTAAGCAATACATACTGAAAAATGAACATATTAAAAAAGGTTCAATTTTAGAAACAATGAAAAAGTGGTTATTAAACAATTACTCATAAAAAAAAGGTTCACAAAAAAAATAAGAGAAAGAAATAATACAAAAAAATAGGTAAATTAAGTGAAAGATACAAATATACCTCACAAAAATGAGTTCCCACTTTCAAAATAATATTGGTTTGTTCAAAATTATCTAAAATAATTTGATTATTAAGGTCATGGGTTTGGGTAAACATGACTAAGGCATCATTAATCCTAATCTAGCAATTGATAGTGTTGGTTAGCAAGGTTTTAGATTTATTAAGCATACTAAGTAAAATCATTCATACATATATTTTATCTAATTAAATATCTAGATACACATGAAATGTTACAAAAATAGTAATAACATAAGTTTCAAAATAAAAAATCATGTTAAGACAATAAGCATTCTCAAAAGAGGCTTTTTGGAAAAATAGCCTCTAATGTATGATATGCCTACAATAAACAGTGTCTCAAAAGACAAAATAAAATTATTATTGTGAGTCAAAATTCATAAAAATATAATTCCATAGTATGACACAACTCCCTATGGTCATCTAGATATAATAGAATTCAACACTAGCATTTCATTGGTTCAAAATAAAGATGATAATGATGAGTGGAGAATTAAAAGTTAGTATGATACTAACAATGTACAATACTCAGATTCGTAATGAAACTCATTTAAACTATATAATATTAATCAAATTATAATATATGTTACCATTAATTTATTTAACATAGGAGACATTAATATTGAGCCTATCATGACACTCATCAGTTAGTATGTTCCTTCATACTTGTACATAGTCTCATACATTCTTTCTCCTTGTATATAGTTTATTCTTCATGTTGCTTGTACATAGATTATATCCATAAAATATAAAAACACTATAATATGTTTAAATATAAAATAATTTAAGTATTTAATCAAAAATTATAAATTATAGATTCAAGTATTTTCAAATTTATACTTAGTATATTTTCCAAACACTAGATATGCTAGTTATCATAATATAGTTAATTTTTTATCATACATACATACTTCACTTATTCTTCTAAACTATTCATATATACTTATAAGACCCAAGTACACTATGAAAATATAGATTTACCACTATATATCCACTATGGGTATATACACAAATACAAAGGTTCCTCATTATATACATTTTCCCATTTAGGGCATCCTATACGTAGTTTAGATTTTTAGGTTACATCTTTCTAAATTCTACATCATATATTTAGTATTATTATATTTTTATATTGATAATCCTACAATGATAAGATTCATTACTAACTAATACTACTTTATAGTCATGTTATGCACATCTTTTCTCTTATACAACAAATATCAACTTTGGGCCCTTGCATCATAAATTTCAAGCTTCTAGTTAGGGAAGCTTGCATTCAATTTTTTACCTTTTCCTTTTTAATAATTAGTTGTTTAGTTATAAATGTATTTTAAAATAGATTTAAAATGTTATTAATACTATTAAATTAATTCATATCTAATTTTATTACCCACTTCTTTTTAGAAATACAAATTTTAGAAATTAATCGTAAATTTCTACTAGATTGAACCTAGCATTTTCTACTCGATCAATCTTCAAAATTAACTTTTGAAGGATGAATATATTTTGTTTCTCCTACTTGAAATGTATTTCATGTTTTATTATCACCATGTGGTAGTATTACTATTTTTGTTAATGACATGGTTTTAGTCGGAGATGTTATCGACATTGATGGATAGAAAGATATTCACGTTGATACACTAAATGTTATTATTTTTTCTACTAGATTTTAATGTGCTCACAAATATCATAGGTTCACTTGGGGTTTAATAAAAATAAATAAATGATAAAATTAACAAAATATCAATCTATTATTAAGAATTTTATACTATATATGAGGTCATAAACATTGACAACAATTTCGTTATCATGTAGAGAGTATGCATAAATCATCTTCTTGTGCAAGTAAGCCTCTTTTCTTTATCAATTCTTTGTTAGTTACTAAGATGCAAAGAATTCATATAATTTTTTCTTAGTATTTTGAATTTTAAGTTTGTTCTATTGATAGTAAAACATTGGTTAACTTAATTTTTCTATTTAGCTCTACCTAACAAAATAATGTTGGAGTGCAAGAGAGTTTATGGAAATTAATGTGTTGAGGTACTTGCCTTATTTTCCATGTCTCTTTTTTTACATTATGTTTTATATAAAAATTTTATCCCTTGATCTATGAGTATGAAAATCAATTTTTTGTCTTTTTACTTTTTAATTTCTGATAAGTCTAGAATTGGTTTGAATGCCTTAGTTCTAGGAAAATTTTGTTAGTAGTAGATTTAGTTTGGTGGGATGTAACATTTGCCTAGAATAGTGTCTTGATATTCAAATTTGTATATGATTTTATGGAATGTTAATATGGTATGTAATGGAGGTTATAATTAATTTTATTATAATTGAATTTAATTGAACTCACTTCAATTTAATTTAAATATCAAGATACCAAGACATATTTGCATTTAACACCTACTTTTTGAACACTATATAACTTAAAGTTACAACTTTAAAATTGCATCCACCTATCAATATATCTATCCCCCATCACCCAATTGGAAATACACTAAATCCATATACATAATTAAATTCATGGATGTTTTCATTGAGGTCCATTTTGAGTCTAAGATGAGTAAAACCAACTGATAAAGGTTGTGATGTAAAAGCATCCACAATAACTATGTAAAGATTAGCTTGTTTGGATTGATAGGTCATAGATAAGTAAATAATAAGATTGATATTGATTAATTATATAATTAATTGATCATTTCATAGTGTGTAAAGTATGATAAGTGCAATTTTTTTCCAAATTTTGTCTTCATGGTATGTTTCTGGTTTCCTTGCCAAAACCAAGAAATTCAAAAAATTGAATAGTTTATGGTGATTTCACATGTTTTGAAGTTATTATCTCAATTATAAAGAGTCTTAAAGGTTATGATATATTTTATAAATTCCATTCAAACATCACTCAATTTTTAACTTGTTTTAGATCCTAACAAGGTGTATTTAACATAAAAGGAAGGCTAATTTAAGCATGTCAGACAAGTTAGAAGATTATGGAGAGGTTTTTGGTCTTGGAAAAAGGCCAAAATAATTTTATACATGTTTTTATAAAGTGATTAAGTTAAAAAATTTCTATGATTATCCCAAAAAATTTAATGGAAGAAATATAAAGTCTACTTTTACAACATATTATAAGATATTGGTGTAGTGTATAGGGGTCTGTGTATGTAAATTTGAAGATATATTAACAAAATAGCATATTGATATGCCATAATATGAATCTCTAACTCTTTGATTATGTAAACATAATATTTTTATCATTATTTGATCTAAATACACACTTTTATGATGCTTAATATATTACAATGGTCTATAAAGTCTATTCTATGAAATATAGTCTGATAAAATGGTGTATTTTAACATACTTTTGTTATTAAGATATTTATAAATTATTTTTAATAGTAAGGGAAGTTTTTATATAAATTACCAAGGCATGAAGAGTCTTTAACACTGTATATAACTCAATATTCCTCAAACTTGTGTTCTCAAGTCTGTGTTATTAGATCATACTATAATAGCTAGTTAAAAAAGTGTTTTTTTGGTACATTCTTGATATTATTCATAGACGACTATAATTTTAAAGGTAATGATAGATATTTAAGGTATTTATATAATATAAAATAATACCTAAAGTTTATATAATCCAATTTAGGATTCAAAGAAAGCTCTTAGCTAGTCACAGTATGTAAAACTCTAGTTTAGGCTTTTGGTCATAAAAAGACTTGTAATTTGAGTATTAGACATCCAAATGTTTTGTAATGTTATATAATGGCATGAAATGTCATTTATAAATTTTTTTGAGGTGATTTAAATATTATTGGAATACTATAGAGAGAGGTATACATAAATCTCAGTCTATAGCCTTGTTTGGAGACCTAAAATCCTTGTTTCATGTTCAAACCAATAGTTTGAAGGATGAGAATCATTTAAAAATGTCTTAAAATTTTAAGACAGATGGAATAGGATGTATGGTAGTCAATGAATCTATTTTCATGTAATAAGAGAGTTTTTATAGGGATAAACTCTATTATATAATTCAACAGGGCTATGTTTCATAGTCTAAACCATGTCTTGAAAGTTCCAAAAGAAATTATATAAGTCCAAATTAAATGATTATAAGGATTTGAAACTTTTGAAAACATAAATTGACTTGGTGTGTGAAGTTTTTAATGATTTTATAAGAATTTAAGACCACTATACATCAAGTTACAATCAATTGATCAACTTAGAAGTTCATATATAAGGCCAAAAAGGTAGAGTGTTGTTTCCTAACTAAAGATCGATACACAAGGGTATTTTAAAGTTATATTATAAGATAAGAAGTATTAGTATAAATTTAATAACCTTATCAAAGTGAAATAATTGTGAACATGGAACAAATTATTCATATAGGAAGACTATGAGACATTAAAGAAGGGTACAAACATATTTATAATTAAGGGTGAAAACTTAATAATGGAAGGCCAAAAGAGTCTATATGATTATTATTTGATAAGAATAAATAATGAGGTAAATATAAGTAAAACAAATCAATATTTATAGAGTGAGATCAATTATAGAATGTTCCTAGGACTAATAAGGCCATAAATCCTTAAGGATACAAATGAGATCTAGTTGAGTGGACTTGTAAGAGGTTTGCATGCATCAGATTGATCTTAGAGCTCAATTGAAGATATTTTGAATAGTTTTGAATAATTGAAGGATTTACTGAGAATTTTGAGGGTGATTGAGAAAGTATAAATCTGATAAAAGTTCAAGAAGACTTATATCCCATTAGGGCTTAATAACGTAAGGATAAATAATATATTGAGGCTTAAGAAGTAGTTTAAAGGTGGAATAAACTTTGAAAGAGTGTCAAAATACTAGGTAGAGGATAGAACCTAGGGTGAGACACAAGTAAGGTGAATAGACTTATTATAACAAGGTGAAAATGATTCATTAAAATAAAAACAAATAAAAATGGAAATGGAAGGACTAAAAAGAGAGAATAATAGATGAAGGAAAAAAGTGGGAAGAGAAAATAAAAGGATTTACAAAAAGAGATAGCTAAGATGAATCAAACCTTTATAGGATTAATTAAAATTTTGGAAGAATCAACTCAAAATAAATCAAATCAAGGATTTATTTTCATAAAGATTATTAAATATCCAATAAAGTAAATGTCAGGAAAAATAAAGAAGCAATAAGGAATAAAAGATTGGAGAAGACTAATAAGGGTGATAGAAAAAAATTGAAGAATAAGCATGGAGAGGCAATAATGCCTCAGTATTTTTATTCAAATAATTTTTTTTATATGTGTGATTTTAGGTATACAAGTTGATGAAAAGGATGCCTAATTTGAGGTCCCAAACATTGAAAAGAAGGAGGAAAACCCACTGATGAATCATAAAGAATTGGTTATAGAAGTGAGACATGAAAAATAAGCTAACAAAAAATTATGTGTAGAAGAATCTAATTTTTAAAAACCTACTAGATTAAAGATGTGTAAAAAAAATATGAGATTGAAAGTGAGACAAAATCTAAGTAGTAAACTGAAGATTGGCTCAACATGAAGATAGTTAGAATTTATTAGAATCATGAGAAGCATTCCAATATTGAAAGGAATATGAACATTTTAGTAGAGCATGAGAAGACATAAATTTGTTATTCATAAGAAGAATATTCTCAATAAAAAAAATGTCTCACTGAGGAAATGAGAGAAGAAATAATACAAGAAGGAGAATTTATAAATCAAGAAGCATTTGAAGATGCTATATAACATTAAATTTTTATTTCTAATGTTGTTTTTTATAATATGTATGCATAATTATAAGTTGAAGACATGAAGGAATTAAATATCATATTGAACAAGGAATTAATTAGGTTATTGTGTAGACACATTAAAATTAAGTATGAAGATAAATAACCTAATGAAGTGCTTGAATAGCTATGGGAAAAAGAGTAAATTTGGACTAAAAATTTGAAATATAAGAATGTAAAAGAATAAAAATATGAAGTGAAAGGTGTAGTACTTGAATAGACAATTATATAAACACCTATAATGGTATTTTTAGTATGAAGGAAAATATAGAAGAAGATTCAGGATGTGTATAAATTGACATATGATGAAGAGAAAGTCCAATAATAGATTATAGTAAAAGTTATATTAACTTATGAAGAAGAAAATAAAATTTAAAATATGAACTCGAAGAATATATTGAAGTGAAAGAGATAATATGGATGCAAATAATATAGGGATTAGATTCTTTGGACCTCATAGGAGTTAAGGAAGAAATTAAAAGGGTATAAGTTGAGATATTGGATCTCTTCGACCAATAAAATGATGAATGTAAGGAAGAAAATAATAGCAAAGAGGAAGATACATAAGATTTAAAATCCTATCTAATAATTTTATTTATAAAATAATAAATGTTAAAACTTCTAAAGAGCATCTATAAAGAAAAGAATAAAAGGAGCATGGAAGGAGGAAGCTAGTAAAGACAATCAAGAGATAAGAGGAAGAAAATATAAGAGAAGGCATGGAATTGAATAAATAAAGGTACAAATAAATTGGAAAAATAGGAAAATAAATTTTATTTTAGATGGAGCTCAATGTTTCCCACTTGGGGAGTATGATCCTGAAGTCTCATCAATAACTATGTAAACTTTAGATTATTTAGATTTCTAAGTCATAGATAGGTCAATAGAAAGATTGATATTAACTAATTAGGTAATTAATTGATCATGTGAGAGTTTTGAATGTCTTTTATGTTCATTACATGTAAAATATTTATCTTAATGTTATGGTATGCTTCTAGGTTTACCACCAAGACCAATAAATTTTAAAAAATGAATAGTTTGGGGTGAGTTCACATGTTTATAATGTCTTAGATAAATAATAAAGGATATTAAAGTTTATATTATGTCTTATAAATTTCCTTAAACCATCACTCATATTTTAACTTGTTTTATAGCCTGCCAAGGTCTATTCAACATAGAAGGAAGGCTAATATAAGCATGTAAAATAAGTTAGCAAACTATGAAGATATTTTTGGTCTTGAAAGAAGACCAAAATAATTTTATACATGTTCTAAGGTGAATAAAATTTTAATAATTCAATAATATCCCCAAAAATGTAATGAAGTAAAGATAGAATATGATTTTATAGGATGTTGTTGGAGGTTGGTGTAGTGTATAGGGGTATGTATATGTAAATTTGAAGATATATCAATAAAAAAAGGTATTGATGTGTTCTAAGATGAAAATAATTTTTTTTGAGCGTTTAAGTATAAAATTTTGATTTTGACTTGATCTAACTATATAATTTTAATAATTTTTATAAACTATAATAGTCTACAAACTCTGTTATGTGAAATACATTATGATAGAATGGTGTATTTTTATGTAATTTTATGATTAGGGGACTTGGAGAATATTTTTAATAGAAAATAAAGTTATTATATAACTTAAAAAGGTGTAAATAGTATTTAAAAATTTATATAACTCAATATTTACTCAAATGTGTGTTATTGGGATTGCATTACTAGATTAGATTTTAATAGCCAGGAAAAGAATGTATTTTTTGTACATTATTGAGATTAGTCATAAATGAATATAATTTTAAAGGTAAATATAGAGTGTATATGTATTTATAAAATAAAAAATAATCCCTAAAAGTTTTTATAATCTAATTTAGCCTTAAGATAATGCTCTAGGCTAGTCACAATTTGTTAAACTCTAGTTTAGGGTTTTGGTTACAAAAAGACTTGTAATTTGAGATTTAGTCATCCAAATGTTATCTAATGGTTTGAAAGGAAATTTATAAATATTTTGAGATTATTTAAACAATATTTTAATCATATACAAAAATTTATATCTAAATCTTAGACTGTATCCATATTTGGAGATCTTAAATTCTTGTTTCATGTTTAAAACCATAGTTTGAGGGATGAGAAGTATTTTAAAATATCTAAAAATTTAAGATATATTTAATAGGATGAATAAAATTCAATGAATCTATTTAAATGAAATAATATAATGTGTAGAGGGATAAAGTCCATTATATCATTCAACATTCCTATGTTTTATAGTCTAAACCCTATCTTGAGAGTTCCAAAAGAGAGTTTAGGTTAAAATTTAATGAGTAGAAGGATTTGAAACATGGTAAAAAAATAAAATAAATTGGTGTTTGAAGTTTTTAATGTGATTATATGAACTTATGACCCATTTAATTTAAGTTACAGTTACTTGATTAACCTGAAAGTTCATATATAAGGCCTAAAATGTTGAATCTAGTTTCCTAACTAAAGATTGATAGAGGAGGGTATTTTAAATTTATGTCATGAGATAATAGGTATAGTCAGAAATGTAATAATCTTATAATAGTGAAATAATTTTGAATGTGTAATAAATTTTACATAGAGGAAGACTGAGTGATTAATTAAGGCCACAAGCCTATTGATAATTAAGGGAGCAAACTTAGTAAAGGAAGGATAAAAGAGTCTACAAGAGTATTAATTGATAATAATAATGAGAGGTAAAGATAAGCAAAACAAGATCAGTGTTTATTGAGTGAGATAAATTATAGAAGGTTATTAGGACTAGTAAGGCCATAAGTCCTCAAGGAGATAAACGAGACCTAATTGAGTAAACCTAGAATAGGTTTAATTGTATCAGGTTGCCATCATGAATGCTATATGCTCAGCACCATTAGTGATTTCAAACCATCATTTAAAATAAATAAATACATGTTTTACAAAAAACACTCCAAAAATTATCCATATCCTCATTCCAAACTAATCTAAATGGATTCTTTCCTTCCATAAAAATCCCAAAACTCTTTTTCACTCCTTGTTTATGCAGTGTGAAGCCTTTATAATATCAATCAAAGAAAATGTAGAAAAGATATATGATAAAAGAAACATTTAAAATATGTAAAATTATCATATTACAAAGCATCACAAATTGATACATTATGTATATGCATCAAAATTCTCATCATCACCCTCTTCTTCCCCAAATTACCCACTACCTTCTTTTACTTTTTATACTTGTCTAAATGAAAGTATAATTCTGTTCAAAGCTTATTTACAGTTTAAAATTTACCATCGGGATTTTTTGGCACTATATTTTCTCAAGTGTTTTCTCCTTAAAAGAGTATAAAAGATACAATACAAAGGAAATAATAATAATTAGTAGTATTATCACAACACAATGTAATGTAAACCCCTTATAGTATCAATCAAATAAAGAGCATAAAAATAAAGGGAAAACACAATATTCATAATTACTATTATTATCACTCCCTATTTATGTAGTGTGAAACCCTTATAGTATCATTCAAAAAAGGAAAGTAATAGATAGAATAAAAAGATAAGATTCAGAATTAGAAATATTATCATAGTATAATGTAACACAAATTGATAGATGATGTGTAGGCATTAACATCCTCCATCACCCTTTGATCATTGAACTCACCCTTTCCTTTTCTTTCCTTTATATATTGGCCTAATCAAATGCTTAATTATTTGTTATGTTTATTGAATTTTTAGATGTTACTACGACATTTTATTTGCATTATATTTTTTCAACAAGTCATTTCTTGTAATATTTTTATATTTCATCTCATTTATCTTTTGACTAATAACCCATAATGCATGATAGTGTGTACTTACACATCGAATAATAAGATAAAAGTCTAACATCCATTTCAAATTAAACTCTTCCTTAAAATTTAATCTATTTATTTTTCTCTATCAACATTGTCATTTTACCTCCATATAATTGCTAGTCAAAATGGTCAAAGCATTATTAGTAAATTTGTTGATATAGACATTTATCCTCTGAAGGCCCTAACTTTTGATATAGAAACCTATTTGAACTCTTGTTCACATCAAAACTAATATATTGATTATGGTATATTCCTATGTGTTTTGAGGACCTTAAGAGATCATCTTAGGGTCCAACATTACATTCTAGTATTTTTAGTCAATTTTTTTATTTTTAAAATCAGTTGACTTTGTAACCAAAGATGAACATAAGTTTAAATTCACCCAAATTTATGAATTTTGTGTTTATGGGATAATTGAAATTTTTTAGGCCCATCTGAATTTGCATGTAAAAGTCACTAAAAATAACAATGGTCAAACCTACATGTAAAAATACCAAGAGTTAGTTATGTCTAGGTAGGTTTTTAATTTATTTAGATTTTATATTTTTGCATGTCAACTCTAATTTTTGGTTTATATTTATTTAAATTTTATTATTTGATAATTTACATTATTCATGAAGAATAATTAAATATTATTATTTCAATAAATCTAAATATGTGCCTATTGGAATTTTTTTCTTTGGTAGATCTTGGATTCATCAATTGCTTAGCTCACCCATGTCTATTTTTTGATGAGTAAAAAGACCTTAGTCAAAGAAGTGAGATAGATTATTAATTTCAATTTATTTATATTTTATTTGAAGATTTCAATGTTTATATATTTTCCATCAACATTTTAATTTCTTGTCTTAGTTTAGTTTTTTAAAATATGTAACTACCCAAAATTTGACATCTTTATGATAGAGAAAAAATATATATATAGGATACCTTTATTCTTTTCACACTTAAAAAATGACTAAAATTTTAAGTATGAAAAGAGGATTATTTAGAAGAGGAAAATGATGTAAATTTTATTTTATTTGATAGATAAATGTTACTTTCTAGTATAATATGATGATCCCATATAATTTATGAGGGTCTAGACTAACACTTATCATCATGGTGTCAAAAAAAATTCTAACCCATTATTTTGTTATTTAAATGTATATTTTTAAATGTACTTGGATTTATATAAACAAAGATTTGTGATGTATTATTATTTATTTGTTAAGGTTCTAATTTTTTTAGTATGCTTTGTGATGTTTTTTCTGTCAATGTTTTGGGTTTTGTAGATAGAATTTATGTGGGCATGTTTTGACTAGACTAAAAAAAATTTAGGGAACATATTAAAGTCATATCTAGACTATAATTTCATTAAGGAATGTCATGGTTTGTCTACTATTACTTGAGGTCATGGCATATTTTGAGTGAGATGGAATTAGAGTATGTCATCATTAAAATATAATTTTTTGTAATCATTACACAAGTTTGTAAATAAAATACAATGTTTTTACATAAGTGTATGTGCATTGATTCATATTTTCCATATATTGTAGTTTAAAATATTTTATGTATTAAAAATGTGGGAGAAAATTATGATAGAATATATAGGGAATTTTAAATGTTCCAAAAAAATATCTTTAGAGTGAAAATTTTTCATATGGGCAACATTGATTAAATTATCTTAAACATGTGAAAATAGACAAATCATGTGAACTATTTGACATAATGTATTAATGAAATATGGTGACATGGACCACAATATTTATAGGATATTTAAAAAAATACAATGATGCTCTCAAAGTATTTGAACTAATGAATCCCTATTAAACATACCCTAACCTTTTATATAGTGACAAAATATATTTATGAGGATGTTCTCAAAATCCATTGCATTTGAAAGGAATTAAGGAATTAAAAGATAACACACCATGGAAACGACCCCTTGTATGTATAATTTTACCAATAGCTTGTGGGCCAAAAGTGTTTGACACATGTTTTAGGACATGGCTCATATTTATAGAGTATAATTCACATTAGGATATCAAAGGTTATAAAAATTGTAGGATTGAATAAATCCAACTAATCAGTATCTCACTTTATAACATACAAGAAGAGTGATAATGATTAAACATAATGATGATTTCTAACATAAAAAATGCCATTTGTATGGATGACAGAGACAAAATAAGAAATATATAAGGAAGAAGAGGCAATATGACTACATAATCTCAAAGAGAATCTACAATATATCGAATTCAATTTACATAAGGATGACTTACTTATATATCTATGAGCACATATATTCAATTATTCAAAAAATATAAAAATAAAATAATCATAAAATATAAAAACATTAAAAAAATTCAAAAGATTTAAAATTAATACTTACTGGATATTATTATTTATGTGATTCACTTTATTATTATAAGTTTATTTGGGTGTGTGTAGGTTTTATATTATGTGAGTGTTTGATTGACATAAACTAGTTTTTATGATTTGCCACACTACTTTTGTCCTATTTGAATGGAATCTTGGAGTTCCATATCATAGATAACTCCTTACACACTTGGGACACCCTTTCCCCTCACTTAATGGGGATTACTAAAAGTAAGCACACACATTCAAACGTTTGTGTAAGTTCATGATAGATATTCTTTACAACTCCTTTTGGCTTCCTCACATTATTTAACGAGCTCTCCCCTCCTTTTTGACACACTTTAAAATCAATATTATTATCTATTCTACTTTCTTCCTCTAATATTATAATCTGGATAATATTTTTTTGTAATATCTACATCTTAAACCACATGGTGGTTTCTTCCATTGATTCAGTTTTCCCACTTATCAATCTTCTATCTTGTATTTACATGGTGTGCATTACTTTTGAGGAAATATATTATCTTTTGTTCATTATTTAGTTTATTATTTCAATATTAGTTTATAAATATTTTGGCATTTATTCTTTAATGGTTTTAAAATAAGTCTTTTTTTTTTTAACTTTAAGTGTTTACACGCACGTGGGTGGAGTAATACATTTTTTTGAATTTTTTTCCAAGGGCTTAAATCCTTCTAAATGATCTTTAATGTCTTTCAATATTTATATTAATTTATAGACTATATAAAATATGTATTTTTTTAATTTTCATACTAACATTGTGTTTTAAGGTGCTAATACAAGGAGATGTTTGAGTTGAATATTACTTTTCAGTGAGTTTCATCCTTCATGTATGCAATTTATTAAGCATTTTGGATAATGAAAAGAATTAATTTATAACATAAATTAATAATAACTAAGTTATTTATTTTCATTCTATAGTGCAAACAAATCTATTTGGCTATTTTTGTGTGTGAAATAATTGTATTAAAATTATTTTCTTTTGAAACTTATTTCTTTTATTCTTAGTCGATCATTGTTTTTATTTATTTTTATTAAGGTTAAAAGGGGATTTCTTTGACTAGGATACCTAAACCCTAGGGTAAGCATAAAAAAATACTAAAGGACCCACCAAGTCCTAAAAAAAGATAGAACTAAATAGAAACATAAGCAACTACAAACTTTCCTAATACAACCCAAAAATAGCTAAAGAAACTTTAGATGCAAAAATCCTATAGAAGAGTACCAGAAACCCACTCCATGTAAAAATTACCACATACATCTTCCAAAAATATCTTAATTTAGGTTTGATATTTGAATAAATTTAGAGGAGGAAATTTTCCTTATCAACATCTTTATGGCACTCACTTCATTAAATTTATTTACCTTTTCCTTTATCTAGAGTCCTAGTGTTAAATAGATCACCCAAATGAGCTCTTAGGTTTTCCACATTGAGGATCCATTTATGCATAGCCACCTTAATGTAGTTCATCAAGATGTTGACGTTATTTTTGAGTATTCCATTTTCATTTTCAATAATATTGACCCTCTCTTGAAGACCTTAAATTTGTCAATTGAGTTCATTATTAGGGTTATTTTGTGCCAATTTTTCATTCGCCCGCTGTAGATTTTTTAACTTACCTTTATGTTTAGTCATTTAAATCATGAACCATCTCATGATTGATTTTTTGAAATAAATTTCTTCCTCCATCTTTTTGTTGATTTGTTTACCTTTCAAATAATTGACCAAAATATTAAAATTTTCATTCAGGTCTTGGGATTACCTACCTGAACAATCCTTTTCTTTCTGCTTGGGAAGCTCCCTTGTTTTCCTATTATTAGAATGAACTTTCTTAACAAGGATAAAAATGTTCTCCTTTTATATAAACTTTTGATTATTTAATTCATCTTTTTTAACAATCTCTTCCTCAACAAATATAGAGTCCCCTATTATGTGTTATGTTTTACCATTCAAAGCTAATTTCTTGCTAGAAGTAGTTGTCTCCTTCATCGTGCTTCTCAAAAGAGTCTTAATTTTAATTTAATGTGGTTCTAGAATAGTTTTAGTAGCATTAATATATTTAGAATTAGAATAATAATTGTCAAGATATTTAATTCATATTTTCATTAAAATTATAATATCCATAGGTTTTCCATCTTCTTTGTTTTTTAGATATTAGGGATTTTAGGTGTAATCCGGTTCAACCCCTTAAAATCGTTGTGGATAAGAAATATTACCCCTTAGTGTCTAGGATCAATTTATTTCCCATTTTTGAGTTTCAAAATGAAAGACTCAAAAAAGAGCAAAATGTAAAATGAGAGACTCGTAAAAATGGCATGCTTGAAGTAATTTCAAATTAAGATTATTGTTTTTATTGGTTATTGGTCAAAATAAAATCAAATTCATCTATTGATATTTTTCATATACATATTAATTTTTTCATAATCTTTCAAAAATAGCATTTTGCTTATAGTTTCTTGTTATTTGTTTATTAAATGCTATTTGACTATGCATGATTCCACACTTTGGAAATTGTCTCTTTGTTATCATTAGGTATAATTTTTATGTATATAGATCCTATTTTATGGTATTCTTATTTCTTAAACAATTTTTTAGTTTTAGCTTTTTTGTTTTACAGGTTATAGTGGATCATTTTTGTCATCTCCTTTTTATTGGTCATAGTTTCAAAGTGGATTGACCATTTATATAATGATGATTCTTTGTGTATTGTCAATTATTACACCTAAACATTTATAATATTTTTTTGATATCTATTCTCTTCTTATTTATTCTATCAAACTATTGTAATATTTTTAATTACTCTCAAAATTAAGTTATTAACAAGGGGGAGTATTATGTAATGTTAACTCCTTTGATGGTTTAAAATTTTATCCTCTTTTGTAAACCCATGTAAATTTTAAGTTGGAGTGTTGGATATTAATCTTTATTTTCATTCACTTTATTATCCTAATTTTATCTATTCATGTGTATGTTTTTATATACAAGTTGGTGAATTTTTTAATGATAATTTCAACGGAAGTAGGATTAATCCATACTATGTTTAATTTGCATTGGTTAGATTGTAATATTCTTATGAAAATCTAACACAAAAAAATTTATTCCACTATATAATATTATTTCATTCATAATTCCTTTTATTTGAGTAATAAGTATATATTTATGTGGTGTCATGCCTCTTTATTCCCTTTTGAAGGTAATATTGAAGTTCCAAGTCACATGTAACTTCCTCCACACTTAACACACATCTCCCCTCACATCATGGGGATTAATGACACTAGGCACACACTAAGAAGGTTATGCAAGTTCATGATAGATATTATTTGTAACTCCTTTTGGCTTCCTCACTCTATTTAATGATTTATCTCATCCATCTCACAAACTTGAATCTCATTCTTCCTCTCTATTCCCTTTATATATATATATAGTGATCTAGAAAATATTGTTTTGTAAATGTTCCTTATTAATACACATGGGGTTTTCTTAAGTTAATTTAGCTTCTCTACTTATAAATATTGTGCATCATATTTTGACAATGTGGTTTAATTTTTTGGTAATATCTTACCTTTTTTAAATTCTTCAATTTATTATTTAAACATTATTTTATAAATATCATGGAATTCATTATTTTAGGAGTTGATTATGACATGATTACTATATTAAGATATTTACATATATTATATATCACATGTTTGGTATATGGTATATTGTTTTTAAATAGATTCATTCCACATATATAAATGTTATGCATGATAAATAGGTTACACATGGAAATATAAATGTCATACTTTTCTCTATCCACTGACCATATTGATACTAGGTACATCTTATTCCATATGATATCTTTCTATGACCTTTCTACAATGTTAAAGAACCTAAATTGCTTACACATTTCTTACTAGTTACTCATATCCTACAAAGTTATACATGGAAATGTCATTATAATATAATGTGACATTAATACATATGTATGGTTTATGATTTCCTTGTTATGTACTGCATTTATTATATTACTCTCTTACATAATATACTACTTTGTTCTTGTCTATTATATATGGCACTTTGGCATTAATTGTGACATATGTATCTCCCCTTGCTTGTTACATTTGGTTTTGTTTAATGTAAACCTTATTTCTGACATATTTATGTTTGTTATGTGTGGAATTTCAACCTTTTTTGTCATGATATATCTTTGTCCCTTGTATTTGGACCTTGTCCTTATGTGTGACACTAACATTTATGTTTATTGAGTTTGATAATATTGATTGGTTCTATGATATATATAAGGGACTTTTAATACCTAATGTTATTCATATCTTTATACTATGTGCTACATTGATGCATCTATCTAGACATGACATTTATATGCCATGCATTACACATGTTACATATATACCCTAATTGACAAATACATTACTATGATGACATATTATCTACATATTTAAATGATATTTAAAAACTTTACCTGTATACATGTCATGATATATTTAACTCATGATACATCATACATCCCAAATTGGGTGACTATAGTTAAATTTGTGCACAGGCATAAGCCTATATGAGTATAAAATCATATCAAATTACACAAATAAGATATTCAAAGTTACTAAAATATAATATAGTTCAATAACATGATATATATTAGTAAATCATCACAAATTATGAATACATATGCACATGATTTATACATAGTTGTGTGTATATACATGGGAATATGTCCATCATTTATAAAAACATGAATTATAAGTTTTCCATTTATATATATTTTAAGGGCATACAAATAGTTCACACACATACATATATTTTCATATTTTTAAGGCTTAATATTAGTTCATACACATACACGACAACATAGTTTATAGTTTAATATCAAATGGTATGTATTATATTTCACACTTATCATCAATGCACTCATGATGGGGGTGTAAAAATTTTTCATTCTCTTTTAATCATGGATTTTTATTTTGCATTGATTAAAACTATAGAATCAATCCTATGTCATGATGGGGGTATAAACATTGGGTCATTCTTTCAATCAAGTTTTTTTGTTTACAAGGAGATATATTGAGAAAAATTATAAAATTAAATTTGTAAGCCATCTCCATTGGTTGATTCAATTTATATGAACCAACCTAGACTAATGTTTCTTTATTTTACTTGTGTAGTGCATTGCATGCCTTTTCCCACATTCATGAGATTTATATAATGTTGTTCTCCCAACATAAGAGCCTGCATAGTGACATAAATTAAGGGCATAATCACTAAAACTCTTTATGTGCTTTAGAAAGGAATAACTAGTTTCACCAATGCTTCATAGAAGAACCATCATCTCCAAAAACTTAAAATATGAACATGGTTTTCACCAACACATGTATACTCTTACCCTTGTTCATTCAAAATATATATTTTAAATTAAAAAATTTAATCTATGGACATTGACTAAAAATCATTTCTTTTTTTATATTAAGTGAACCAAACAATAGAGATTCATACCAAATACAAAGTGTGTTGTATACACTTGAGTACATTTTATCATTTTATTCTTCCAATTCTGCTGCTAGAATAAAATGGGAGAATTTTACATAGTAAAATCTAGCACTTGGTAATTTAAAATAAAAATATTGACACAAATTTACCATGCATAACTTGAGGACTCAAATAAGTTCCTAATCAACCATCTTTTCAGACGTGTGATATCTTATTATTTGACCCTTACATTCTATTGTTATACACCTATAAGAATCTCTATGTCTATTTAAGTCTACTAACTACCATGAATAAACATCTCTAGACTCTTACTTTAATCTATCTATACACAAGTTATTTCTACTATATTTGGTAAATATATTCAGTTGATAATTACCTAGTTTGGTTGGAACTAACCTACTCCTAACAATGGTTACTTTTTAAAATACAAAATATGTTTAAAATTGGCTGAGTTTCCTAGTGTGTTGATAACATGATAAATTACCTAGCTAGACTCATATATAGACAAATCAAGATGTCATTAAAATGGGACTTAGCACATATTCAATATACATATAAATAATATTGCATATTAAGAAAATATACCCTATTATTTATAAATTGTAAAGGTATCACTAGGATCAGTCACAAGTGAAGTTATAGGCATAATAAAGTCAATTCAAATCAAGCATTATTAAGTATCAAATACAAATCATTAAATGTACACATATTGTGATGAAATATAATTTCATAATCACACTATGTGGGAGAATTACATGTGACTTGATTTTCTTCCTTGGATTATTAGATACGTAGGTATGAATCAATCATAAAATAAAGTTGATTGGGATTAACTCAGCCCACCACATGTTCCTAATGGTTTTGAAGGTTTATATCCCTCAAAATCACACTGAAATTTTCAAAGAAAATGATATTGATTTGTGAAGATGTGTGCATCATTAAGATTCAATAATGTGAATGTATAATATACAAAGATAGGTGTAGATGGTCATACAATCATTGTTCCTCATTTCCTTAAAGTTTAATGTTGACTAATGTAGGTTAGTATTTACTAATGATATTGACCTGATTTGATGAAATTGACCATGTATAAACAAATCAGTTGTAAAACCAAATAAATCATGATCTTGATTTATCTTGATTTTAACTTCTAGAATAGAGTCACAATAATATAGTCAACTAGAAATGCTAAATACTCACTCTTTTTTTACCCATTATATTTAATATATGTTACTTTTCAAATAATTATAATCAATTTCAACATTTTAATTCTAAATTTATGCTATAATGTGTGTGTGTGTGTGTGTGTGTGTGTGTGTGTGTGTGTGTGTGTGTGTGTGTGTGTGTGTGTGTGTGTGTGTGTGTGTTTGTTATAGATTAATTCACCTTAATATAGATTAAGGTAAAACATAGATAAATAATGATTCAAAAGTTATTTTTTTTTTTAAAAAAACCATTAGAATCTTTGGCATTAAATCACATCCCTTTAGATGATAATTTTGGTGATGAATGTTTTATGCATATATGTGGAAACAAAATATGGACAATGTATTCTTATGATTTGTAGTCTGCTTAATAGGTTCTTGTATTCATTTTTGTTATCCCTCATTAAGAAAAAACTATAAAATTATAATTTTATAGATTGGATTCTTCATGCACTAATAACATAAAAATTATGAGACATGTATTTCAAAAATTTTAACAATAAATGAAAGGAGGGTATAGGCCATCAAGGTATATGAAGGATATAAACTCAGGATCAATGAAATTATAGATTTTATCAAATTAAATAATAAAATTTTATTTTTTATAGAGATCATATAATTTTTTTGATATCTATACACGATGCTATAAATAGTGTTTCTTATTTTTTTTCTTATTCATATTCATGATGGTCATATTATTTCTACTATTAATAGATTAAAAAAACCCAACTACTTAGATAATAGATATATATTCTCTAGACATTTGATATTATTAAAAAAGTTAACTACTCAAATAAAAAATATATAATCTCTAGAAATTTATTATTATTATTATTATTATTATTATTATTATTATTATTATTATTATTATTATTATTATTATTATTATTATTATTATTATTATTAATGATAATGGATCTCCAATAAAAAATAAGACCATAAAAATAATTTGTGATAAGTAAAAGATAAGATATACGTTATCAATTTTTTATAACCTAATTATAAATAAACATTCATGCTGAAGATTCTAATAGGATTGTATTTAAAATTTTATAAAATATAGGGAATAGGCATAGTAATTATTATCAAAACTAAATAGATCCACTGCTATGACAATATAGAATAAGTGTTAGTATGTTTATTGGGATAAATTTTTAATTATATCACATAGAGTTGTTTGATGAGAAAATAATTCATACCATTAAATAATTGAGAGTACATCAAAATCAACTTCAATTTTATATAAAAATAATTTGATAATGAAATTTAATATATATAATTATCATGAATCGACCTTGTGGCCTACTATAGATATATGATTATAGCTTGTTTTAGCATGTCTTGATAGGGGTATGTGCATGGAGTTGGGACAAAATTCTATAGACATAACCCATAACACATACGTATTATAACATAATGTGTATGAGTTATTTCAATAACATGTATTTTCTATGGATAAATATTCCCAATATATAACATCTAAGCATTATAAAAATAAAGTGTACATGTTATTTAAACTTATATAAATGTTTAAGTGTGATAGGAATGCATACGCATTCTTGTAGGCTTAAATAATGTGTACGTGTTATTGAAACTATAAAACAAAAAAATATTCATCCTCTTCATTCTTTCCACTCACATTTTGGTGATTCCCATTCATGTTTTATCTTTAAATATCACATTTCACCCTTAAGATCTCATTTTGGCCTACACGATTCATGTTTTGCCCTCCATTCGCCAGATCGATGATGTTGCTGCTAAGAATAGTTATATCTTTTATAGATTAAATCAATTTTTTTTTTTTTTTTTTTTTTGAATGTGAATTCCAAGTTTATTTTATTATTTTTCTTCAATAGGTCAGTGTGCTCTACCTAACCCTCCACCTAATCAACCATCTAACCTTCTACCCAACCCTCCTAACCCTCTTGAAATTCCCCTAAATCATTTAGGCAACTAGTAGGATATAGTTTCTCACATAGTGGAGAATAAAAATAAAATTGAGAAAATAATTAGGAGAATGAGGGAGACCACTTCCATAAACATCCACTACACCTGTTTGGCCAATAACCTAGAGTTAGTATTAGGTCAAGTTGAATCGATAACGAGTCAAATTAATAGATGGATGTCATATAGGGATAGTTGTAGGGCTTATTATCCTAAAAAAATTATTAGCATCTAAGCTAAAGAAAAAAAATAAAAATAAAAACATCAAATTTTTACTTCATTTATTGACCCAACCACCAATGCCCTATTTCCCATAATAACCAAATATTTCTTAATCCATCAATTCCTACACAATTTGATTAATGCCAATTTTTTGTAGAGATGGTGGATCGTGTTTGACTATCCGCCTTGTAATAACCATGAGGTCCCTTTATAATTTTTGAGGAAACTCTATTGGAAATTTGTCCTCAATCAAATTCCAAAACACTTTTAATATGGTGAGTTTCAAGGCTAAATTAAATGTTCCACATGGGATTGATCAGATACACATCATGCACCTAATCAACCTTTAAAGATCCCTACCCAAAAACCACTTCATCTATAGATTTGTTTTATGGTGATAGAGGTTGTGGAGATAGTCACTTTGCATTTTCTTAGAGCACCTACTAATACACACATTCATCATGCATGTAGACTTTTATAAATAGATGCTCAAGATACTCCAGCAAGTCATCATACCCGACCCTACCCATGTAGATGTTGTGGTGTTATATGCACTAAACCTTCATATGATGATGGTGGTGCTTCAGGTGGCTTGGAGGATGTGGTATTGACTCATGAGTTGTTGGCACACACATTTGGTTCAGATATGTTGGGAGTCTCTACAGACATGCAAGTATATTTTATATAAATTTAGTGTTAAATTTTTAAGTTATATTTTCAAATTAAAAAGGTAAAAACTAATTTACACATTTAAATTGATAATATATATGTATTTTTTGTGTTCCAGGAGGAGATTTTTCCTTTTACATCAAAACTAAGTAGTGGTAAAACCTAGGCTACTACATCTATTTGTGTTAGTATGACACCATATACATTTATAGAGGTAAAATTCTAGGTGAATCTTATATACTCTAGATGTACATTCATAAATCTTAATTGCATTCTTATTAGATTTTGTGTAATAAAATATAAAATACTTAATATAATTTTGTTGGAATTTCTATTGTTTGATGAATTAATATAGATTAGTGTAACTTGTTAGAAACTCATCCTCCATCTCAACTATGTTTCTAATAATAAAAATAGTGAGTTGAACATTTTCTTGATATCCCATTATATGTAGTTTCCATAGTGGTTCAATCCAAATTAGTAAGACTGGATGTACACACACACACACACACACACACACACACACACACACACACACACACACACACACATAATTCATTTGATAAAAGTTGTTTGGTATAAGATATTTCTATCAATTTCCCAATTGAGCATAGCATGGCTTCATCAATATGCACACAACTCCTTTCTTCTAAATATTGGCCTCATAACCAGGCACTTGATTCTTTATTATCCTAATCACATATAGTGGTTCCATATCTATAGTCGATATCCAAAATGGTCATAGCTAGGAATTCAATTCCCATCTTGATTCTATCCAAGCATAATAATTTCATCTCAATCTATGATGTTATAAATTTAGATGGCATATCCTCTTGATCCCATTATAGATAATCAATTCCATTAGTTTATTGGGAGAGTGTATACTATATCCCATTGGTTTTTTGGGAGTGCGTTGAATATAAACTATAGCCTATATGTATCTGTCATAGGCCTTGTGACCATATACAAATAGGTGACCACAACCCCATATAGATAGATGAGGTTGATTATTTTGTTACCGCAACCTACTTAGGGGTCCCAAAGACCTACTATATCTAGTTGGGGGAGAGGTTCTATCTATATCTATTTATGCATATTTATATCAACTTCTATACCAAACTCTACTTATATCCCTTCCTTTCAAAGTTCTCCTTCATCCATTCATAACACATTTCCTTAGTCCTTTGGCCAATAAAAATATTAGGTAAATCAATATTTTTATCTTCTTATCATTCTCTCTCTACATCTTTGGTCATGTCACTAACTCAAATTGTCTATCTACTTACCCCTCACATATACCTTTCTAGCTTTACCTTCTACTAACCCTATCTATAGGTGAATCTCCTTGTTGGGAGAATCTGGTAGATCTTCACTAGAAAATAATTAAATATTTAAGAACCCATTTGGGCCATATAACTCCTATCCTTACCCTCTGACACAACTCTCAAGGAAAATTGTACTTCCTTCTTTAAGCCTCTCACTATTTAACCCTCCATTTGTCCAAACCTCCTTAGTATAAAACATGTATGAAATTCAACTATAATATATTAAACTTTTTAGATACCTATTTTTCACTTTTTACTAATTCAATCATTTTTTCACCCCCTTCTTTGGATAAATCCTCCTATTTCTATATCACCCCTTCTTGCCTAACCCTTCTCTAAGCCTAGCACTAAATAACAACCTCATTTACATACTTTTATTTACCTAAAAACCCTAAAAATACATCCATTAGTGAGAAGACATCAAATAATGTAATATTACAAGTTTTTGGAATTGTTTGACTATCAAATCTCAATTTATACAATAAACCCTAGAATCAGGGTTTCTAAGCCATTACTAGGGCTGAGAGCACACTAAAGGGGATAAATTTTGTCTTACTAGGTTTGAAAAACCCAAAAAAAATTCATTGGGTCTTTAGTAACTTATAAAACTTTCTCATTTAGAAACAAAGTTTTAAAATCCAACAATAAATTACAAACTCAAAACTCTTAGTTTACAACCTTGCACATGCACAAAAGAAAATAGAGTACATGGGTAGTTTTCCTTTCCTTCAA
The DNA here is from genome assembly GCA_037957365.1 of Torreya grandis. NCBI lineage: Eukaryota > Viridiplantae > Streptophyta > Pinopsida > Cupressales > Taxaceae > Torreya > Torreya grandis. The sequence continues at coordinate 464,874 of JARHVA010007517.1, forward strand.
ATCCAAATATATTCAAAACCTAATATGGTATTCTATACACTTCCATTGACTATATAATACCCCTTATAATCTCAATTAAATCCCAAAGCAGTTTCAACATAACTCAATCCTTTGAATATATGTTGCCCTTTAGCAAAGAGGGTACTCAAAGATTATTTCCACTTTCAATGTCAAATAAATAAAACCTATATCAAGATGATATCCCCATTTATATTATCATTCAATATCCTTCTTTAAACTCTTTAAAATCCATAACAACTTACAATATTAAACACAAGGAACATAATTTTTTAGTTTATAAACTATATGTTTTCCAAGAACAAGCACTATAGACAAATAGTATTTTACCACTTCTTGACTAATTAGAATAATAAAAATATTATTATCAACACTCTTATGTTTTCTTTTGTTAACCTTTCATTTAAATTTATAACAAAACAATCAAATGCTTTGACTATAGTTGAATCTTGGACTATATGCAAGACTAAGTTTGTTAGCAACTTGTTCAATCAATGAATTGCCCAAGTTATAAGTTATTAGGTTGTTTATTAATATTATGACTAGGGTGGACACTCCTCCATCATTATAATTCAATTAATAATTAGGCATTTTTGCTAAAATGTCATCTGTACAGGCACTCACTGAGGTACGTATATTCACTTGTAATTTTGAATTATAATTTAGTGTTTTTGTTTTAATAATTCTATTATATACTTTGGCAAATATAACTTATATGCACAAATGTATTGTGTATGCAGGGATGTCATATGACATTTTATATCTTGATTCGAATGACTATTAAAAATATCTCCTCATGTTTCTTCATGATTTGGCATGCCTATTCATGCAGCTAAATCTATCACATATCCAATTGAGCATCAATGGAAAATTGAGGAGGACCATGATATTGTGGTAAGTGCATGTTTAAATGATTTTTTATTATAATTTAAAACATGACTTTCTTAACTTGGTATTATGTATACTTGTTAATGTTATAATAATTTATATATTTGAACATGTTTGGCTAAAAATGAGCTATAAGCATAGTACCTATAGTCAAAACTTGGAGAAATCCAAGGCATTTAGGATATCTCCATCTACAAATAGGGCATCCCAAGGAGATTCTTATTCAAAGAAGGCAAAGCGAGAGAGACTATATGATGATTATGATGTTGTAGATGATGTACGTTGTTGTATGCCTATGTGGCAATGCACACTTTTTTGGCATAATACATGCATATATGATGTATTCACCTAAGATTAGATAGTATGTTGTTAGACATGATGTAATTTTTTTTATGCCTATATGGAAATGCATGTATTATTAACATTTTATGCATATATTTGGCATTCGTACATGGAATTATTATTTTCTACATGAAAATTTAAGAAAACCAATGAAGTAAATCTTTTTTGAATCACTTTTGTTCAAATTATTATAAATAATTGGTTTTGAAGTATTCATAAGGATTGCAAATATTATGAGATTGAGAATAACTTGTCAGGATAATTTTAAAAATCAAACCCTTATAATAAATTAAGAATATTATTGGTTGTATTTGAATTATGTTTGTATGATGATGCAGAGGTATAGAGGAGAAATCTACAAAAACATCGTTATCTAGTTCTAAACCCAATTGATGCATTCACTTGGTATGGTTTGATTCGAATCTTCTTTCACAAGTTAGCTCATCATTTGACTCTTTGGACTTAATTTAGCTTCTTACACCTAGTACATATTCCTTTTACTCTTATTATCACCTCCTTGATGGCATTGACCTATGTCCATATATATTTTAACTCATTTGATTCATATCTCATAGACAAATTTCCTTTCAATCTCTTTCTTTTTTCTTCCTAGGCACCTTCTTTGGGGCTCAAGGACCAAATCTTGGTCTATGTTTCAAGATCTCAACCTATTGTCACATATGGTCTTAGATGATCATAACATACCAAGTATAACTGCCTTCAATTACTCAAATAATAAGATACTCTTATTCCACACCTTATGGACACAATGCTCTCTCAAGGCTTACAAACCTTTTTATTGTATTATTTATTTTATGTAAATTTTATTATTACTCAAGATATTATAAGGGCATTTATAGGTACACTCTATTATTTTTCATGTCTATGTCAAATTTCATATCCCAACTCAATCTCTAACTATCACTTCCTTCATTGGCCTACCCTCATTTACACCTAATTATCCCTATTCCAAACCCTCATTCCTATAATCCATATACATACATACAATATTATTTTAATAACATTTTATTCACCTTGTACATGTATAGTGGAGAAATATTACAAAGTTTCATTAAATTCCTATGGTTAAATCTATTAGAAATGCTCAAAGCTTGCTAATCAAGGGTTTCCCATGACCTGTACATACCCTCCAAAGGAAAAATTTTACCTTCCCACTAATATTATTTTTTTGAAGACAAACTCATGACATATAAAACATCTCATAACACCTTTCTAATGATAAATAAACAAAATTTGCCTTTATGCCTTTGAGATTACCTGTGGGGATTGCATGAAGTTTGGAGTGTGAACACACTTTAAAGGTGTTTAAGGGGTTTAAATCCATATTTCCATACTTATAAAATACTTATCTAATATTTTAACCCTTAAGCACATCTTAAAATTCAAAAAATTATGTTTGCATGAATAATGAACATTATGAGACATGGTGGGGACTGTGATAAAATAACATGAACTTCCACTCATTATATGATCTTAAAAATATTATATATGGTTATATTAGGTCATTTATACCAACCATACCAGTTTTAAACTTGTTTAGATATGTACTTTATCCTGTAGACCCTTTTTACCACAATTTACCTTGAGCTGCCTGTATGCTTCATTTATGCCAAAACTTGTATTTCTTAAAACTTTTGAATGAAAACCCTGATTTTGATCACTTATATATGAATATATAGGTTTCCAAAATCATATTTTATGGTTTTAATATCATTCCAAGGCTTGAACTACTTGCTGACATCTAGAATTGATAAAACTTCTAGAAATATCCAATGGCTACCTTATTGACTGCAAGAGGAATATGTCAAAATAGTGGGAACTTTCACTCTTTATAGGAGGTTTAGTATGGAATGGTATGTTTTTTAATGTCATGGATACCATTATTACCATATTTATTGATTTTACCCAACCTATAGATGCCCGAAACTAACCAATTTCTACAAGATAGGCTCTAATGTTGACAATGATTTGATATAGGGTTGACTATACCAAAATAGTGAATAGTTTCCATTTACAAAAATAAAAAATTTATATTAAATGGATATAGTAGGTCATAATGAGCCTCTCCAAGAAAATTTGTGATTAGATCCAACATATTTGGCCTGTACACCCAATTTGACAAAAGTTAGCGACACATGTCTTCTTGGTCAAATTTCACAAATGAGTCATCATCCTATTTTTCCTTGGTTTATGATGTATATAATTGAGGAGAAGTATACAACTCATCATTACAACTAGTTTCAATGTACTTGATGACTTTATGCTTATCTATATACACTCAGAGTCAAATACAATAGATTCCAACCTCCTACCATATCCTCAAACATGCCAACCAACCTTCGTTAAAGGCCCTAAGTCTTCCTTGTACCTATCTCCCAATTTTTCCTAAATAGGACTATAAGGCCTAATAGGCCTAATTCATGTTCTTAAAGACTATTTTTCTCTTGTGACTTTATTTCTCACTCTTGACCCCATTCTCACACATATAATACTTATTTTAATATTAAAAAATAGTTCTCACAAGCTTAGACATCCACTCTTCTAAATTATCTACTTATTGCACCTTGGTATATTCAATTACTAGGCCTAACAACTACACTCTATTAAAAACTTGTCCCACTAAGGTTTTAGGCTTCTTTAGGACTGATGTTTGGCCATATATCCTCCCATATACTTGTCTCAACCTCCAAACCACCTTCAACACTTGAAGTAGGGAGGCCATACATTTAGTTATCATAATTTTAATTACATTATATTAAATCTATATGTTGTGTGCCAACAGGGTTTATGGGTAAAATTTTGGTGGATTGGCATAATTGATCTATCTTTCCTCTTCTCACCAAAAGTTTTGTCATAATATCCTCTACCTCTAACTAGAAACTTTACCTCCGATACTAGTAGGTACAAATCCACCACTTTGAGCAAGTCTATATAGGCAAATTATATGTGTTCCAACATCCTTGGCACCCACTTCCACCCAAAAGATCATTTTCACTACAGTTTTAGAGCATGGCAACATTGATAATAAATGTTGTCAAAATTAAAGCTAGAGTCCAAGAAATAAATTTTTGGTGCTTATTGGATGTAAACTGACACTGCCAACACATCCAAAGGGGAAAATAATGTTTAGGAGTAGGTTCTTGACCTCTCATCTGGGTTGAATGACAAACCCACCACCCATTTCAAGAACAATAGCATCTTTCCCAATGTAAGAATGATGTTAATTTTTATCCTAACTTCAGGCATGCATAAAATGAAAATTATAAATCATATAGAATAACTATAAAATCCATTGTTTGTGTCATAAATTTATATATTTTCATATTGAATCTAGTCTAAATCACATCTAAGAGAAATCCATGGTAGAAGTTTTAGTAAAGAGTCCTAAAATGCAAATTTTTAGCAATGAAGAGACAACTTTTCGACCTCCAACTAACAACTTACCTCCAGGGCTGGTAGGTGAAAATATACCACTTTGAGTAAATATATATATAGAAAATTCTATTTGTTCTAACAACCTTGACAACACTTCCACCCTTAAGTTCATTTTCACTATTATTCCAGAGCATGAAAATACTGACAACAAATGTTGTCAAAGTTGAATCTACAATTTGAGAACTTAATTTTTGATGATTGATGGCTAAAAATGAAACTACCAACACATCTAAAGGGGTTAATAACATTTAATAATAGGTTTTTGACCTCTCATTTAGCCCAGATGATAAACCCACCATCCATTCTAGGCTCAAGAATGCCCTTCCCAATATAAGAAAAATGTTGATTTTTAACCTAACTTTAGCCATGCATAAAACTAAAGATGTAAGTCATATATAAGAACTGTAAGATCCCTTATATGCATGGAAAATTCCTCTAATTAAAAATTGAATCTATTATAAAAACACCTCTAAGATAAATCCATGGTAGAAGTTGCAGTAAAGGGTCCTTAAATGCAAATTTTTTGTAGTGAAGAGACAACTTCTTGACCTCCAACTAGAAACATTGGCTTTGAGACCATTAAGAGAAAATCCACCAATTTGAGTAGGTATATATAGGAAAATTACATGTGTTACAACATATTTGACACCCGCTTCCACTCGTAAGTGAATTTTCACTACTGTTCTAGAGCATGGAAACACTAATAATAAATGTTGTTAAAGTTGAAGCTATGGTCTGATAATTCAATTTTTTGTGCTTGTTGGCTGAAAAATAGAACTTCCAACATGTTATAAATGAATAATAATGTCTAATATCAGGTTATTGACATCCCATAAAGCCCAGATGACAAATCCACCACCCATGTTGGGCTTAAGAATGTTGTTCCCAATACAAGAAAGATATTACTTTTTAGCCTAACTTTAGGTATGCATTAAACCAGAAATATAAGTCATAAGGAGAAAAAATAATATCCTTTTCTTGAATAGTAAATTCTTATAAATTCAACTTGAATATATTTTGAATCACCTCTAATATGAATACATTGTAGAAGCTACAATAAAGGGTCCTAAAATGTAAATTTTTGGTAGTGAGGAGATAGCTTCTTGAGCTCCAATTAGCAACATTGCCTTCGAGACTGGTAGGTACAAATCCATCACTTTAATCAAATCTATATAAGTAAATTATGCATGTTATAACAACCTTGACACGTACTTCCACCCACAAGTGCATTTTTACTACTATTTTGGAGCACGTAAACACTGACAACAAATGTTGTCAAAGCTGAAGCTATTATCTGAGAACTCAATTTTTGGTGCTTATTGGCTGAAATATAGCACTATAAACACATAAAAAGGGGTGAATAACATCAATTAATAGGTTCTTGACCTCTCATATAGCCCAGATGATAAACCCACCACCCATTCTGGGCTCAAGAACGCCCTTCCCAATACAAGAAAAATGCTAATTTTTAGCCTAAATTCAGGCATGCATAAAACCAAAAATGAAAGTTATTTTTATGAAAAATAATATCCTTCATGTGCATGGTAAATTCCTCTAATTACACCTTTAATCTATTCTAAATCACCTCTAAGAGAAATCTATGATAGAAGCTGCAATAAAGGGTCCTAAAATGCAAATTTTTGGTAGTGAAGAGAACTTTTTGACCTCCAGCTAGAAACTTTGCCTCCAAGAATTAAAAAAAAAAAAAAAAACCACTTCAAAAACATCCATATAGGAAAATTATATGTTTTATAGCAACCTTGACACCCAGTTCCACCAGTAACTGAATTTTCAACACTGTTCCACAGCATGGAAACACTAACAATAAATGTTGTCAAAGTTGAATCTATCGTTAGAAAAATCAATTTTTGGTGATTTTTCGATTAAAAATATCACTTAAAACATGTTATAAGGGGTGAATAATATCTATTATCAAGTTATTTACATCCCATCTAGTCAAGATGCCAAACCTGCCAACCATTTTGGGCTCAAGAATGCCCTTCCCAATACAAGAAAGACACTGATTTTTAGCCTCAATTTAGGTATACATAAAACCAAAAATATAAGTCATATGGAAAAACCATAATATGCCCTATGTTCAATACAAGTTCCTATAATTACAACCTAAATCTAGTATTAATCACCTCTAAGAGTAATCCATGGTAGAAGTTGCAATAAAAGGTCCTAAAATGCAAATTTTTGGTAGTGAGGAGACAACTGCTTAACCTCCAACTAGGAACTTTTCTTTTGAAACTGGCAGGTGCAAATCCACCACTTTTATCACATATATATAGGCAAATTATACATGCTCCAACAACTTTGGCACATAATTGCACCTACAAGTACACTTTTACTACTGTTTTAGAGCACATAAACACTGACAATAAATTTTATCAGAGTTGAAGCTACAATCTGAGAAATCAATTTTTGATGCTTTTTGGCCAAAAACTATCACCACAAACACATATAAAAGGGTTAATAACATCTAAGATTAGGTTCTTTACCTCCCATCTAGCCTGAATGAATAACCCCCCATCCACTCTGGGCTCAAGAATGCCCTTCCCAATATGAGAAAGATGCTAATTTTTATCCTAAATTGGGGCATGCATAAAACCAAAAATAAAATTCATATGGAGGAACCATAAGATCCATCATGTGCATGGTAAACTCCTATAATTACACCCCAAATCTAGTCTAAATAACCTCTAAGAGCAATATGTGGTAGAAGTTGTAGTAAAGGGTACTACAATGCAAATATTTGGTAGTGAAGAGACAACTTATTGTCCTCCAACTAGAAACTTGCCTTCGAGACTGGTAGATGAAAATCCACTACTTCAATCACATTTATATAGGCAAATTATTTATTTTCTAACAACCTTGAAACCCACTTCCACCCATAAGTGCAATTTTACTACTTTTCAGGAGCATAGAAATATTGACAACAAATATGTTTGGAAGGCTATAAGGAGAAATAAACTTGTCATGAATAATTTCTCAAGAGTGTAGAAATGCTAGGTACTTTTAGTAAGCTTCTCTTAGATTCAAGGATATAAAATTATTTACTAGCAGTAAAAACCATGTGAAGGTCGAACTTGATTTGGCACCACTAACCTACAAAAATATGTTAGTAAGTAATTAAAGATAAAATTTATGCATGATTACCTACAAAAAAAAACATTTGGTCTAATTGATTACATATATATTTTACAATTCAACATACCCATTCATTTCAATCTAATGAACCACTTGTATCTGCTCTAGTCTTAATAGTATCAATAAAAACTTCATGGTTTGACTGATGAATATTCTATAGATTCTTGTTTCTTAGCCTCACATGATATTTTTTCAATGGAATATTCATTGAAATAACCAAATTTGAATAGACTATAATCTTCCCATGAGTTTCAATGTTTTCAAAAAACCATACATTTGAATTTTTCATAGGATATCATCAAAGCTAAGTTCTAGTGACTACCATAGATCCAATGGAATAATTAGTGTTTTCTCCATCTACAATCAGGGAAGTCAATTTTTCTTCCCATATACACATTGACTTAAGTAGTAAATTTTTTCCTCTTCATTTTCATCATCTACAATAACTATAAAAACATGGCCTGCATCATAAAAAATAATTTTAATGACATTATGAATATTGATTATGAGAATAAATAGTACATAAAGACTAATCTTCTACCTAGTTGTGATAGATAAAATATATGGTCAAAGTCATCTGAGGATGTCATGTCAATAAGTTGAAATGCTGGTGGAACCTAATATGTGTTGATTATAATTAGAAGTTTGGAACTCTAGTCATACACCAAATCTTGTGACTCACACTCATTCCAAACAAAGTCCATGAATGTAGAACAAAAGCATGCCATGTGTCACATATGAATAGTCTAAGAACCTATATTTAAGATATGAAATGAGTGGAGCTCACTTGAACTTGTTAGAGTCATACAATCCTCATAGTTTGCCAATTATTTTTCCTCTATTAACAAAAATTATCTATGAATAGTAGAATTTGCTTGACCACCATGACATATGTTCTCATTACATCAGTCAACTACTAACTTTGCATCAATCAAAGTAGTAACATTATCATATTTTAACTCCACCTTTATAATGGCTCTTTTTGTAAATGCTTCAACACCATCATGCTCCCCTTTTCCATGGCTAGCCTCGATGAAAATCCAAATATGTTTTACACTAGTGGAAAGTTGCATCCTCATCAATAAATAAAACATCCATGCATTCTTGAATTACAATGTGCAATTGTTTGATCAAATATAATGTTGTTTGAAATTAATGTTCCTCTAACTCAACTCTCCATATAACTTATCAATAAAACTTTACACATACTCTGTACAATGTGATTAGTCATCACTGATATATAAATGGTACTCCCTTAATAGTTTTTGATATTCCTCTATAGTTTTAGGTGCATGCATGAATGTTATATGCATGAAAATGGTAATTTGTGTTGAGTTATAATACTACGATTGAACTTCAATTTTTGGTTTGAATGTGTAAATTTTTTCAAAGTCAACTACTAAAACAATATAATAAAGTGGCAATCTGACCTTGGTTAGATTGAAATGTTCATCCAACTATTTATCTCTATGTGTTTGTATTAAAAACTCATAAACAATTTTATCCACGAAATCAACCATAAATTTTGAAACAGATATCTCTTTCATAACAAATTCACACTTTTAAAATTATTTATCATCTTTTACTTGATAAGTCATAGATTTGTATTTGTTCAAACCAACTAATTCTTGTCCAATTGAAATTTTACACTCCTCATGGATATATTTTTTTGATTTTAGTAATTCGCTACAAATGTTACAATTTTCATCCAAACATGCTTTCTTATAAAAGAACTATCCATCTGTGCTTTCACAAAATATATTTGAAATAAATTCTGTGGTTGATTTTGGTAGAACTTCTATACCACACTCTTTTAAAATTTTCGTTTTATGTAAATTACAATGAATATAGAAAAAAATTTCATAGTGCAATGAAAATAAAACACTTTACCTACAACAACTAGTGGTGCGTGTGTGATTTATTTTTACATAAAAAGGATTTTCCATATCAAAAAGTCTTTGAATAATATCAATTTATGGATATTTTTTGAAAAACTTAAGAGTACAATTGTGTTTGAGTCATATCCAAAAATAATTTTGGATTCAGTTCATTATTACAAGAACTAAATCTTCTTTTTACTACATCTATTACATTAGGTGAAACTCTTGTATTATCTTTATAAAATTGTGCAAGTAAATATTTCAAAGCATTGGCTATAGCCTTGTCCTTTTGTAGATGTCTACCATAGAATTTATAGAGATTTTTTTTATTGGGTTCGTTAATTATTTCATGTCTTGAAATTAATTTCATTAATGTTTTCCTATTTATATAAGGTTTTTTACTTATTTTTGAAAAGAATCATTTTTTTCCTATTTTAACTTACTGCACAAGTTATCATTATACGTCAAGTGAGATTACAATCTTTGTTGCATGATTTTGAGCCTACAATATGATATGGATCATGTATATTTTCAAAAATTTCATTAATTTCATTATCCATGTTAGATGTTCTAAGTCCTAATGTGGACATTATAGGTCTCATCTTAAGCAATTTCATCAACAAAACAAATAATTGACATCTTTGACTATCATACTCCAATCTATGAAATAAATTATCATAAATTTCTTAAACCGATATTTTTGAATGCTGGTTAGGCATTTTATCATGCATTGGTTTTTAAAAAAATCATCAACTTCAATTAAGTAGTTATGTTTTTTATGCACAATTCTTGGAGGTGTTTTTGTTGGTGGAATCCATTTATAGGGTGTTTTAAAATCATTATATGCTTCCATGACTTTTTTTTTTAAATTGTTAATTTCATCATTATGTGTTTCCATAAAATTTTATTCATTGCTAATTTCATCATTATTTGAGTCCATTAAATTTTCTTCATTATTTGTGGGTAAAGTATCATGCTTAATCTCTTCATCAACATAATAAAAAACTTTAAACTTTGAATGTGAATTTCAAACATTATCTAGATTTGTATTGTCAACTTCATAATAATTCAATTCATTATTATGAATTTCATCATAATTTAATTGATTATTATAAATTTCATCATTATTTAATTTATTAGTATTAATTTCCTCATTATTTGAGGCATTTGTCTCATTAGGGTTAATGTTTGTACCTTGTCTGGAACAAATTGCTTACATCTGTACCCTATTTTTTCTCTCAACTTTTCTAGTTGGTCAGACTTTTTGTTCTTACTTCTTCCTCCTCCTTGAACATGAAATAGAGCCAATTTTGATAAAATCAACCAATAAATTACTTCAAATATGAGGTCTAAAAAAAACATCAACCAAGAAAGTATGCAGAGTACGTTGGGAATGTCTTTGGGGACAACAATCTCGATTATAGATAAAAATAGATGTTAAAAGTGATTTTTTATTTATACTTCAAAGAATGAATATTATTTATAAGAGTGCATACATTTTTATATAACGTGTACACATTTCTTGAAGTATAGGCATATATTATACAAACAAGAAAAAAGGCTCATATTCAAGAATTTTTTCTATTATAATACTATAATATGATGAAAAAAGACTATAATATGTATTAATAATTCCATCATATCATGAAATAAGTCCCAATATGATGCAATACGACTATCATACAATGTAATAATATGATCATGCGATGTAATAAGTCTATCATACTGATAGGACCAAAACACCCCAAAGCTCTGACACAACTTGTCAGATTTAAGAGAACACATGATTACCATTGTATAAGCAATTAAACATGCGAAATACCCAGAAGAACAAATAACTATCAATGAGAAAACACACAGAATATGAGAGGCAATATACAATTATATTCAACTCGTTACAAAGGAATCTACAATAAAGAGGTGGGACTCTTTCTTCCACTTCGTGGGCTTACAGTAAACTTCCCTCCAGAGTAATCTTCTCTCATAAGTCACAACACACAACTAACACAAGCTGTTGTTCACCTCATTGTACATCTGTACAATTGAGTACACAATCGTACTCCAAGTAGATCTCTCCATGATCCTGCTGATGTATTGTTGTCACCTTGGACCCTGGCCAACTGCCGATCTCTGTCTGACCCTCGCATACACACATCCCTGCATATCAAACCTAATATTACTTAAACACACATGGGGAATCCTACTTGATTCCACCATGGGAAGAACTCTCCAAGCTTCACATAGCTCTTCTCCAAATTCTCCACTTAACAATCATGCCCATGAGTCTATTATATAGATCTCATGCATACACTGATTAGACTTGCGGCTCAAGACTTCGAACAAGCCTTTAACATGCAAAATCCACGTTCACTTAACTGACTGTTTGTCAACAGTAGTTCAGACCACCATAGGCGACCGACGTCAGTCCCTACCTTCCTGGAGGTGACCGACGCAGGCCGATCTTCTGCCGATGTCAGTTTCCCTTCTGCGTCCCCTGACCGACGTCGGTTTGGCCTGCCGACGTTGGTGACTGCATATGCCAGAAACCCTCCTGTTTGCCTTAAGGTGTAGCTTTTAGCTCCACACCCTAACACATACTATGTAATAAGACTATTATACGATGTAATAAATCTCTAATATGATGCATTTAGGCTATCATATGATGCAATTAGGCTATCATATTATGCAATAAGGCTCAATATGATGTAATTAAGCTATCATATGATGAAATAAGGCTCAATATGATGCATAAATCTCTAATATGATGCATAAATATCCAATACATGATGCAATAAGACTTTTGATAAGAACATGAAGTAATAATACTAATTAATGATGCAATAAGGCTCAATATGTAAGATGAAAAAAGCTAATTTTGTCCAAAATCCCATCATAGGTCCTTAAAAGACTGGGTGAAGTGAATAACAGATTCATAAATTAGCACTAATCACATTCATGAATTTATGCATTTGTGATGAAATCAAGGAACTTAGGGGTTGTGTTTGTTACGAACTTAGGATTTAGGGTTAGGGGTTTAGTGTAATAATAGGTTTTTACATATGTATATGTTATGAAATTAGGGTTTAGGGGAACTACATATATACTCAAGTGATAAAATTAGGGTTTATGATCAACATGTCATGAAATGTAACTTAATTTAGTTCTTTCAATCACATTGTAGACTCTAATTTAGGTTCAATGGGTGTAAATTAGCAACATTTACACTCATATTTGAATTTATGATTAAATTATTGTAAGTTAAGTCACACAAATTGCATCTATATTATACAATTTATTTGGCCATATATTTGGTTTAGGGGTTCAAATTTGCCCAAATCATGTCCCTAATTGAACTAGTCAACTAATTGGTTCAATTCATGATAGATAAAATTGTACTTAATTTTGTCCCAAATCATATATATCATGGTCTTATAGTTATGTCAAGAAGGGATTCAAATTGGCCTCTTATGCCTCCTTGATTGAATTGTCCCTATAATTGAACCTTATTGTGCCATTTGTGTACCTCATACACCCAAAAGTGTCAAAGCTATTAGAGATGGATCGAGTCCTAGAAGTTTTAGAGTTGACAACTCCTCGAGAGGCCAAATATAATTACATATCACCATGTATACCTTATATGTGCTTGAAAGTGTCAACATTGTTAGAGGTGTCAGGTCTTAATAACTTTAAAGAGCTAGATATCAGATCCTTGTGAGGCCCAATCCAATTAGATATGTATGCACATGTATATATTGTACACACATATATTTTTGTTAGATATCTAATTATCAATTATCTTTGAAGCATTAGATTTTTTAGAACCTTATAACACCTAATCATATCAAATATTCCCACATGTGTAGGTCTAGTACACATGGAAAAGTGTTAGAGCTGTCAGATATACAAATATTTAATACTTAGACATGTTCCACCACCAAGCCAACAAATCCAAGTAAGGCCTATTCAAAAATTTATCATACATACATATAAGCCAATAATGCTTAAAGATTGACATTGATCCAATCAACTCATGTCTAGTAAAAAATTCACGTGGTGCGAGCCTTAGACTTGCCATTACTATTTGAAAATTGTCATGTAGAGCCCTTTAAGGTCCCATCCAAATTGGGAAAACACTGAACATTATCAATTTTTTACATGTATGCATACAAATTATTTATATCCCTCTATCTTTATTACCCATAGATATTCAAAAACCTACATTCATATTTATTCCTACACACATGAGAGAACACAATTCAGTAATGGATGAGCCTCAACCTCAAATCCCAAGATAGAGAAAGAATTTTGAGACATGTACTACTTTATTTCAATCCACATCTTAAGGTTTAAGCTCATTACAATGAAATATGAACAAGATGATTGAAGATATGTGTACAAAATATATATAATCTTGAGACCTTTGAGAAGGGGGTGCATACTGGTATTCAATTTCGATCAACCACCTATATGAGGTGATCAAATCATCATCCACATGAACAATTATTGGGTCTCTTTACTCAACATCATCCTTGAGTGGAATTAGGTCTCAGATTTAGGGGACATTATCACTAGTTTAATGTATCTTGAATAAGTTTAATAGAGTTTGAGCTAGGGTAACTTATACATATATCATACTTAGTCAATGCCAGGTCTACACCATCCCTTAATGATTTCAAAAAAATTACCTAGTGCATTTAGATATTTTCTAAGATATATATTCATCACTATAGTCACAACATCTTAAAACCACATCATCACTAATGGATACATGTGACCATTTGAAGTTTATTGAACTCAAAACCACATATTATATAAAATAAAATGCATATCCAACTTGACCAAAATATTTAAGAGTTTAACATGTAAATACGTTGTACGTCCATCATCCTAGTTTTGTATCTTACCATCTCAATTACATAGTAATGTATAAAACTCTATAGTAATGATAAGCATCAAGTATTGTCTAGCTTATTTTTTAGCTTACAATTGTTGCATCAATGGTGTGGTTAGAACTAAACCCATGTCAAATACCTACTCTTCAGATGATGTGGGAATGGAGGGAGTAGTTTATGGTTGTCCCATGTGTGATGGAGGGGTAGATGAAGGAGGTACACAGAATGGAGGATTAACCATATTTTCATAAGAGCTATTAATTTTAGGAAAAACTTAAACAATGTATTTGAATACATTATGAGAATCAAACTCAAATAATTGTAAAAATAGAATAATCTTGTTAGACTTTCAATTTGGAAATCAAAATGCACCTATTGAATTAGATGTACTCAGTGACCTTGGATGAAACATAAAGGATTTTATTCAAAACATTTTATGAATGTTTTTGAGACAATCCAAGGCATGATTCATAGGTATTGGGCTCCATTAGATATAATTCTTGAAATAGATATCAAAGATATGCATTATTACGCCAAGGGCTCAATTCTTATTTCTACTTACACAAGATTATTTATACTACATCGTCTAATTCAACAGCGTTGCCACTTAAAAAATTATTTCAAAATTTATAAATAAAGGGATCTAGTCAAAGATATAAAAGAAAAAACCAAAGGGTAAGATAGGATTTTAGGAAAGTAGGATAATATCAATAGGAAACATAAAATTTAAGGGCAAGTAGGATTTTAGGCAAGTGAGGTGGTAAGGTATATCCTTGCCTTACTAGGGGAAAGATCCCAATAGCTTTGCATGTTTCAATTGTCAAACTAGGCTTTTGTTAACATGTGTTTTATTGACAAAACATATTGGTGTATATAAATATTAAAGTGCACTAGAAGTAGAACATGTAACATATAATACTTCGTCAGCCTTTATTCTATAAAATTAAAAGTAACCAATCACATATTGAAAAGTAAGAGTCAAGTGTTGATACTCTAATGCACAATGATTGGTACACTAAAGGTTAAGTTTTGATCATAGTTCTAAAAAAATCCATTTTATGACCTCTCTTAATACAACTAGCCATATTGTCAAATGTATAATGAGTTAGACCTTGAAACCTTAGTTATAAGTAGTTAAGATGACATATTGAAATGGGTAAATTATTTGAGTCTAGTGCAATGTTATGGCACCTCAATTCATTGTCAAAAGCCAATGGGACCTCTCCCCTATAAGAAACACAAAATTTGACATTTCCCCTATAAGGATGCACGGCTAATGTGACCTTTCCCCTATAGGAAAAACAAAATTTATATAAGATGTATGCATTCTTTATTGAATTATATAACACATACACATTTTTTAAATATGAATTTAAAATTGAGCCTTGATGCTTGAAAATGGATTGGATTTCTAAGCTAAAGGCTTGGGACAGAGCATCTACAATTGACATCAAGAGTTTTAGGAAAAACAAACAAATTTAAACTTCAATTATCAAATATGCTATGGATTTCAACATTAAAATTCAAAAAATTATTACCGTTATGACGAGCAAGTTATCCTCTTTCTAAATGTATGATTTTTATAATTTTTGAGATATTTTAAGGGTTCAAACTATATTTATTTCTAACACCTTTTTAAGCCACTACATGCCTCACCCATTCATGCATATTCATGTTTATCTAATTTATTTTTAGTTGATCTAAATGAAAAAAAAATTATATGATAAAAAATTAGACCTAATTCTAAACACATTAAAAAACAAATCAATTTTTATTTTTTGAGGTACTTAGAGTGTGTAACACGGATGGCTATCCATTTTTTTCTCAGTTTTGAGGATATACGTGATTGCAAAATTAATAAAAATTATTAATTAAAAATAAAAATAAAAAATATATAAGAAACTAGAAGAGCTAATCTAAATACTCACCAAAGAGTTTCTAACAATATTAAATGATGCTCAAAAAATAGTGGGTCACACAGAATGGTACAATTTAAATTTTCTTAAAAAAATACGAGGTCCTCTTCAAATTTTAAATGTTTGACCTAATTATAATTAACAATTTTTTTTAAAAAATAGTTTATTATAAACTACATTCGAAATTCTATAATTCAAATTTTTATACCATCTTCAAATTTTGAGTGTAGCCATCTCTAATTATCTATAGAAGTTCACATTTTTAAAATTTTAAAAAAATCATGTCCATGTGTAGGCCCTTTTTTGCCCCCCAAGTTGGTGCACTTACCTCTAATAATAGACTAATGACTATTGATGATGGTCTTATTTCAAATGGATGTGATGTGAGATATCTTGGGTAGTTGTTACGATTAAGTCTTGTCATGGTTGACACTCACACTAGAATCATTTTACCCTGATATACATACTTCTTACATTGGATTCATTTTATCCTGTTATATATATTTTTCTTTAGCTTAATTAAATTATTGTCTATAATCGCTTTATCAAGTCTCACTTATGCATATTGTCATTCATTACTCTTGCAACAATTGGTTATGTTTATAAGGCATGCTCGGGTCATGATCATTAGTATTCACTATGGTCCATTTACAACTATACATGACTACGATTCATTTATTATTTCATGTTTAATGGTTCATTTGAATTCAGTATTATTTATTATTTATATTTTATAATCCAGATACTACTAATGTTGTGTTCAATGGTTGAAGGGACAAGTTCATGAGCTAGGCTCGATGGTTGTTTTCGATAACCAAAGGAAAAAGTAAAAAGGTGGTAAATGATCAAAAAATACCCTGAAAAATTATAAGTTATGCAGAGGTCCTAAACCATAAATTTAATTTTGTCATTATTATTATTGGATTCATAATTCTTCTTATGTCGAGTGTTTTCTTTTTTTCCTGTTTTCGTGTTGAGTAGGATTGCTTGTATTATCATCATATGTACTTTAGTCTCGATCAATTCCTTGCTTAGGTCATATTATATTCACCTTTGGTTGATTGTTTCAATCTTCTCTCTACCATGTATATTCAATCCATGTGTGCCTTGGATTTGAATGTTATTATTCAGACCTTGGGATTGTTATTGCTAGTCTTTAATTGTTAAAGTCTCAATTGCTATTTTAATTTGAGTATTTCTGTGTGAACCTTGTTTTTTAAATTTTTATTACCATCTTGTTGTCTTGAATTTCCTCATAAAACTCTAACCGAAGACTTGGCATCTTGGGGTTCTTGTTGGTGGTCATGTTTTACTTTAAGCTAGGCGGTCGATCTCTTTATTTATGCAAAAAATTATTATATCTAGATTGTGGTAGGGGCATTGTTATAAAATATTTATTTTTCCCTTAATGGCTCTCCTACCTTCTCCACCATGCTTGAGTGGTATCGACGAATGCATTTTATTATTTTTGGGTTTTCTGTCAGGAGGGGCGTAATAATCTAGCCCAAGCTTGGGTGAAGGCAGGTTGGAAAAATCGGAGATGAAAGGGCACATAAAGGGGTTTAGACGCAGGATGGTAGGTGGAGCAGAGGAAGGTGGAGAGCAAGAGATAATAACAGGGGTGAGTTGATTTTTCCCACCACCATAGCCTACAAACCTGGAAGTAAGTAGTTCGGTGAAGAAAGAAATCGATTTTTAATTTGTGTTGGTCATCTAACTATGTGGGAGCTATGCATAGACATTGGAGGTCCATTATGAAGTCCTTCGACTTCATGATGGACCTACAATGTATTTAAATCGAATTTCTCTCATTGGATTCATGGGTTTATCTTTCAAAATAGTAGTGGCTATTACGATTTGGGGCTTTTACCATCATTTATTTGGAAAGTATTATGATCATGTTTTAATGAATTAAGGTTATATAGATGGAAAATGGCATAGAATTTTCAATAATAAAACAATTTATGGATATAAGTAGAGCTCTAGTGAGCAAGCATAAAATAATTCCGACCCTAGCTGGATTAAAACTTGAATTTCTTAACTGTTTGAATTATTTATGAAGTCTATAATAGATCGCCCTATTTATGCATTTACTGCACCATAAAAAAAATTGTATTGGGATGTTGTTCTTGTCTAACCATTCACCTTGTCAAGCATAGAATGTAATTGTGGAGTGCATTGATCTGATCTTCCCATTTATTATCAAACCTGCTGAAATCCGTTTTGGTTTCCCCGGTTTTATCGACCGTTTGAGGATTTAATTGGAGCACTTAAAGGACTTTTAGATTTGATGTGTGGATTTGGATTGGGTATTGGACTTGTCTTAATCTTCTAACACCAATATTAATAATGTTTACAGATTGAATTAGTTAATAATAGTATGGTTGGGCATTATGATTAATCTGTGGTAATATGCAATTGAGTTGTTTGAAAATTAAACCATTTTATTTTCAAATGTTTAAAATTATGTATATATGTATGTATATGTATATATATATATATATATATATATATATATATATATATTATGAATTTGAAAGCATAATGGTTCAATTTTCAAACAACTCAATCATATATTATTAAATTGTAGATTATTCATAGCATCTAACCATGCTCTGTGTGTGTATGTATCTGTATGTCTATATGTATATACATACATAAATATATATATGTATGTGTGTATTTATATATATATATATATATATATACACATACATACATATGTGTGTATGTATGTATGCATGCATGCATGTGTGTATGTATATGTATATGCAAATATATGTATGTGTGAGTGAGAGGAGGGGGTGGCGCGCAGGGATGGGGCCCGAGCTTTATTGTTTTGGCTCTAATTAATAATAGTATGGCTGGGCACTAAGTTTAATCTACAGTAATCAATGATTATACATGGTTTAAAGTCTGTGATTCTAGCATTTAGTTGTGTTTTAACCACCAGTATGGTAATATGTGTTTGGGTTGTTTGAAAATTGAACCATTGTGTTTTCAAATGCTTAATATTCCTCTATTGAGGATGGTACAATATATTAGACTGAATACAACTACCCTCTCACAACCGGTTAAATCATATCGATTTCCCTTGATTGGTGATGGTGTAGATCTTGATTTTTGGACAAACACGGTTGAGTTGTTTCATTATTTTTTTGGTTCAAAATTGGTTCCATTTTTCAAATGGTAAGATTTTGAATCATGTTGTCCTTTAAGATTGGTAACCGGTGATGGTCTTCATGAAATGATATTATGCCTTAGGTTGAATGGAGTCCCTTACTTTGTGTTGAAATGTTATCCTCTTGCAGCATTATGGGCATTTGACCCTTGTGGGACGCTTTTGATTTGGTGAGTTTATGTTGATCACTGTTGATTTTTCTAATGGCTTAGCACCTACTGGATGTCTCAAACCTCTTCCAAACACCTGGTTACCAGACTCTTCCATCCAGTTGATGGATGGGATGGTTTGGGCCCCAAAATGGTTAGGCTCATAAAGTTGGTTTTGAAGAATGTACTTCTTATCGTGTTCATCCTTTCCATTGAATGATACATGGTTGGCATGCTGTTTTATAGTTGGCTTCCCACTGCTAATTGTATGCAATCTTATAACATTAATTATATGGAAAGTAAAAAATATGTGTAGGATGGTTTCCTTTATTCCATTATGTTGCAGTTCCTTCCCTCATACTAAGAATATCTTACAACCTTAAGCCTAGTTTTGGAGCAACAGTATCATGGTGTACGTATAGCTTGTTAGGAGATTTTATTGTATGGAATATGCTTATTAGAGGTAGCACTTGATAAGTGAAAACAATCCATAAGTAGTATGGTTTATAGTATGAATAGTACGATGAGTGGGTAGTTAGCGCACATCCAATCAGGATGATGCTCTTAGAATAAGAAAATGCAATTGTTAGCAAAGGAAATGTGAATAGTATCGGTTGTTGGTTAATGTCAATGTTTGGATTTAATTCCTAATGACAGGCTATGTGATGTTGGCCTCTTTTTGGTAGTTGTAATCCATACCGTACATTATTTTTATTTTTGTGGTTGATGGAAACACTTAAAATTTTGATTTTAAGTAATTTTGTAGCATTCTCAAATTTCATTATGATGTTTAAAATTGATATCTTCTTGTCTTCATTTTTTGGGATGATGTCAATCTTCTTACTTCTTTATTATTCAATGATATCATTAGCACAATTACTAAGCTTCTTATTGGCTATTAATAACTATCATATCTCAAAAAACACAAAGATATATATATATATATATATATCTTTATTTATATATATATATATATATATCTTTGTGTGAAATGATTATATAATGTTAGTCAAGTGTATGCAAGCAATGGATTCTTGGGCGAATTACTCATCTAGGAATCAAATGGAGACAAAATGATTTGGAACAATACCGGAACTTAATGTTATTGGATTATGTATTCCCTTGAAAAGAACAAGGAATCGAAAACCCTTGGTAATAAAATGTTGACTACTTTTTTTTTTAATTAACGGTTGAAGATTATGTTGTAGATTATATAGTTATTGCCTAAATATTTCTACAGCTCTACCTAATATGTATGGAGTGTCTTGAGGACTATTGGTGTTTTTCAGCAAATCAGTTATGTTCATTGAATGGTAAAGCATGGTGCAAGGACCTAAGTGAAAGGCTTAATACATAAGTCTTGGCTTATAAATAGATCTATGTTAAAATCAGATTTGAATCATTGTTAACCATTCTATGAAGGTTGAAAAATATTAGAAGTATTGCAGCGAGTCACTTTTGTACAGACTGCTGTACAGACTGCTCATTAAAGGAATGTGAAGGTATTATGTCGCAATTAATCTTGTTCCTAAATCAAAGTCATGCAAAATATTATGCTGGGTACTAATGTTTAAATAATAAATATTTGAGATGCAAGTTTGGTTTCAAGTTATATAATGGTTAAGGCTTTTATTGTGAAATTGGAATATGTTGCTTAGTGCATCTAGGTTGTGACGCATTGATATTTAATCTAATCTCCCCTTCTTTGAATACTCAAAAGTAATAAAATTAGAAAATCCACATGGTTTGCATTCGAATGACGGCTGGCTATGGGTAATATCAAGCCTATAGTTGGGCATGCTTTTGTAAATTGGATAAGGGTCAAGTAATGGAAGTATTGCATAAGAGGTTACTTTATTTTTTGTCGATTGGCAAGTTGTTTAATTCAAGGTTTTAAGTCAAAGACAAGTGGTGCGAGGATCCCCGAGTTGAGGATGGTCATGACTCCTCTATTGGTATCACTAAAAGATTATATATGAAGACTCATACATTAAAAACATCTCTTGTTGATTTGTTCCACTTGTTTAGTAGGTAACATTGCATGGTTCCTTTTATGATGTTTTGTTTATTGTAAATTGCATAGTTTTTATACAATAAATATTAAATATGTTTTGAAGCGTTTGGTAGTAATTAATGATTTTTATGGATGTGTATTTCTTTTATTGTTATTGTATTTGAATGATTGTTGGTGGTCATGAATGCTAGTATTTATATCTATATCACTCCTTTTAGTTGGCTTTTCCTTATCCATATCAATTTATAGATGTTTGAATTAGTGCATGGGTGAAACTATTAGGGGTTTTGGATTAAATTTCTTCTATGTTTGATGATGGGTTGGTATGGTTCTGATGTAATGAAATTACTTCAACAATAAAGTATAATGTCAGAAATAGATCCAAATATGACTGAAATATATCAGAATATATGATAATAAACAAGCCACTTTGAGGGAGAAACCTCCACAAGCTTCAATAAGAGCAAAATTAAGAATATGATGATAAATAATTACTCACTACCTCCTATATATAGTCTATCTAGGCCATGGTTACTCCATAGGCTGACCTACTAACCAAATGAATGCATAAAGAAATGTGATATAGCACCAAATAGGAATAAGAAAGCTACAAGTCAGCTATTCCTATCCTAATACATACGATAGGTTAGGGGCATAGCATGCCCTTCCCCTTCACCTTCCCAAGTTGCATCTTCACTGCTCAAGTTCTTCCACTTGATCAGATATTCCCTAATCTCTCTGGTTCTCAACCTCTTAGTACGTGTTTGCAGGATCTTCTCTAGTTCCAAAATGACTCGTCCTTCTTCATCTAGTTCAGGAAGCTCTGTCTGGGCTAAAACTTTCTGTCCAATGATCTTCTTCAAATAAGAAACATGAAATACTAGGTGTATGCGAGATAAATGATGTAACTCAAGCTTGTAAGCCACACTTCCAATTTTTTGTAGAACCTGATAAGGGCCATAATACTTAGGAGCAAGTTTGTTGTCTTTTTCTATTGCTTCAAAGATATCTACTTGTAAGGCTGCAAACATACAAATACCAAATCACCCACCTCAAAATTTTGCTCGCTACAGTGTTGATGTGCTTGTTGCTTCATCCTATTTTGTGCCAAGGCCAAATTCTCTCTCAAACTAGCCAAAACCTCTTATTGATGTTGAATGTGCTCTTCCACATCTCAAACCTTGGTTTGCACCTTTAATGAGCAAGTGATGAAAGGTCAATGGTAACCATATAATGCAAGAAATGGTGACATTTTAGAAGAGGTATGGAAAGATGTGTTATACCACCATTCTACCAGTGGTAGTCATTTAACCCAACATTCCCATTTATCTGATACAAAACAACAAAGATAGCCTTGTAAACATTTGTTAAACACTTATA
The DNA here is from genome assembly GCA_037957365.1 of Torreya grandis. Taxonomy (NCBI): domain Eukaryota; kingdom Viridiplantae; phylum Streptophyta; class Pinopsida; order Cupressales; family Taxaceae; genus Torreya; species Torreya grandis. The sequence continues at coordinate 488,143 of JARHVA010007517.1, forward strand.
TTTGTCCATCAGATTAGAGGTGGTAAGATGAGCTATGAGCTAGCTGAGTACCCAAATAGGGAAATAATTCAATCCAAAAATTACTTGTGAAAATAGGATCATGATCACTTACAATTATTTTTGGGGTTCCATGTAATTTTAGAACTACTTCCAAAAAAATAGCTGCTACTATGCTTGCTGAAAATGGGTGAGAGAGAGCACAAAAATGGGCATATTTTGTAAGCTTGTCCACAATGACCAAGATAACATTCTTACCTTCAGAACAAGGCAACTCTGTGATGAAATCCATGGAAACCTCCTCCCACCTTTGACTAGGAATTGCTAATGGTTGTAAAAGACCTGGGGTCTTAACTGTGTCACCTTTATTCTATTGGCATATCAAGCATTCTACCACAAAATTTTTTACATCTCCCTTGATTCCTTCCCAAAATAATTATTTCTTAGTTCGGTGATAAGTTTTCAAGAACCTTGAGTGTCCCCCAATTGGAGATGCATGCAGCTCTACAATAACCTTATGCTTAAGCTCTAAAATTTTGGACAAGTATAGCCTACCCTTATCCCATAGGACATTACCTTTCCATTTAAATTTGTTAGAGGATAAAGTACCTTGTTGGAGATTCTGAATCAAAACTTGGGTATCCTTGTCTTGGTCCCATTCTAACCTAGCTTCATCCACCCAATCTGCTTGCAACATGGACATTACACAAAGTAATGCTTCTATGGATGTATCCCATCATGATAGTGCATCTACTACTACATTATCTTTACTCTTCTTGTAGACGATTTCAAAATCACAACCCAACATTTTGGTTACCCACTTTTTTTGTTCCTTAGATGATAATCTTTGCCCCAAAAAGTATTTGAGACTATCATGATTTTCACTTTAAAGTGTTTACCCATCAGATAGGGCCTCCACTATTTAACTGCATGAAGTATAGCCATCATTTCTTTTTCATACATAGGTTTTTGTAGATTCTTACCTTTGAATTGATGAGTCTCAAATGCAATGGGTCTTCCTTCTTGCATTAGTACCACTCCCAACCTAGATCCAAAAGCATCACATTCAATAATGAATATTTTTGAGAAGTCTAGAGTAGCCAAAACTAGATTGGTGCACATAGCTACTTTCAGTTTCTCAAATGCTTTGGTGGCAACATCATTCCAATGGAAGGCATCCTTCTTTAGCAATGCAGTGAGTGGAGCTCCTATGCTACCATAACCTTTCACAAATATTTAGTATTAACCTATTAGTCCTAAGAACTCTCAGAGATTTTTGAGAGTTTTTGGCATAGGCCATTCCATCATAGCTTTGATCTTCTGGGGATCAAATTTGACACCTTCATGGGAAACAATGTGACCTTGGTACTCTACCTCTTTTACTCCAAAAACACATTTGGATGGCTTCGCATAAAGTTGATGATTCTCCAAAACTATCAACACCTATTTCACATGTTGCAAATGTGCTTCCCATGTCTAACTATAAATCAATATGTCGTCAAAGAAAACCAACACAAACTTTCTTTAAAAAGGCTGAAAAATAGTGTTCATCAAGCTCTGAAAAGTAGATGGTGCATTTGTAAGACCAAAATGAATTACTAAAAACTCATAATGGCCCTCATGTTTTCTAAAATTATCTTTATGAACATCTTCATCCTTGATTCTAATTTGATGGTACCCCGATCGAAGATCAAATTTTGTGAAATAATTAGCACCATCCAACTCATTAGGTAAATCATTAATGACTAGAATAGGAAACTTATCTTTGATGGTGTACTTGTTGAGTTCCCTATAATTTGGGCACATCCTCCATGTGTCATCCTTCTTCTGCACCATGACCACTAGTGATGAATATGCACTTTGGCTGTGCTGGATGATCCTTGCCTCTAGCATCTCATGGACCATTTTTTCAATTTCACTTTTTTATGCATACAGATATCTATATGGTCTAATATTTGGTGGTTGACTCCCTAGAAGTAGTTGAATGGCATGATCGTGTTCTCTTTTTGGTGGTGGTCCTTTTGGCATGTCCCCAAAAATAAATGGGTGGTCATCAAGAATTATCTGTAGATCAAGATGTGTATATGCTTGTGTGGTTGAACTTCTATGGAACATAATCTTGCAATAATTCCCTCTACCCCCTTTTTTAGCATCTTGGTCATCTAATGTGAACTAATCAATTGTGGATATTTTGCATGTAATCCATGTAGTTCAATTTTCATACCTTCAGAATGAAAGCACATGAATAGTTCTTGGAAGTTCATCTCAATGGTACACAAGGTTGTGAGCCATTGGACTCCGAAAACAATGTTTGTGCTACCCATGGGAATACAAAACATAGGAGAATTGATATTGTACTCACCCATAGCAAGATTAATACTATGGCATTTGCTTGAATAATTAATTATGCCACTATCTACAATCACGACCTAAAATTATAGTGCTAGGTAGATGAAACAATTCAATCGAGTGGCCAACTTATGGTTGATGAAGTTATGTGTGATCCCCAAATCAATCAACACTGTCACCTTCTATTTCTTGATGAAACCCACCACCTTAAGAGTTTTTGGAGTGCTAATACTTACAAGTGCATGACAAGAGATTTTAGGTTGGGAATCTTCAGGTACCTCCTCTATCTCTTTCTCATTATCATTGGAGGTATCATCTTCTTCATCTTCATTAGATCCCCTGATGTAGAATAACTTATTCTCAGCACATCTATGTCCTTTGCTCCGCTTGCTATGACAACCAAAACATAATCCTTTTACACGCTTCTATTTAATTTGTTGAGGGGTCAATCTAATAGGTGGAGGAAATTTTGCTTTCGATATGCTATGATCTATGAAGTGAGTGAATGGCTACTTCTTGTTCGCTATGAATGTTTCCTCAACTCTACGTGCCATGATAATAGAATAAGGAATCTTAAGTGTATTAAACATGCATACCTCATGTTTAAGGTGGTCTTTTAGTCTACCCAAAAATAAGTCATTCAAGTTCTCCTTAGAAATTTTGTCCACACGTAAGGATAGGTTCTAAAAATGATGAATATAATCCTTAATAGTTGGCTGAAGTAATTCTCTATCACACTATTGTCATAGTGTAATTGCAGATCCTCTATAAAAATTGAGTAGGTGACACTGAGAGTCATCTTTTTATTTTGAGTACACAATCATCGATACCAAATGAATTGATTAGGTTCAAGATAAAAGGATACAATGGTAACCTTTTGTCCACCTGGAAACTAATGCAGATCAAAAAAATTCTCCATTTAGTTGATCCAATTGAGTGGATCTTTTCCATCAAATTTTCATATATCCACCTTTGGTAACAGGTTCCTCTGTGGCCATGTAGTTGGATTTGAAGTAGACTAGTTGGGAGAACCACCCTGGTGGGGTTTTGTAATAGTGATAGCTAGATGATTTGACTAATTATTTTTCAAAGTCATTATGATATCTGCCCAACTATCTTGTATGGATTTCATATTAGATTGTATGCCTTGCACCTCACTTTGAATGCCTTGAATGCTATAGTCGAGTTGGCTCACTTTGTGATCTATGTCAGAGAACCCTGGTACAAAGGATCTATTACATCCCCCTTATGACTCTATCTCTTCCTTGTTAGGAGTTTTACCTAGAGTTTTAGTACCCTTTCCTCGGCCTCGAGTTTGTGGACCTACCGTAAAAACATACAAAGAACATTGACGAAGTGATTTTGGAGTTATTTTGGCCTCAACTCAAAACATACAAAGAAAATACCCTAGCCAAATTTTTTTAATCTTTCCAAAAAAGTAAATAACTTATAAAACTTATTTGAATTGCACACTATAGAAAAATTTTATGAAACACCTTAGAATAGTGATAACTTTAGTAAAACAGATCGAAATGATCTCAAATTTTAATTGAAGCTTAACATAATTATTTATCACCTCTAGTAAAAAAATCATAGAAATTCACCAACATTTTATATATATAGCCAAATTTTAAAAAGTAGGGTTTCGCCCACAAGATTGCCCAAATCGCAGCTTTGATACCACTTGTAATGAAATTACTTCAACAATAAAGTAAAATGGCCAAAGTGGATCTAAATATTACTGAAATATATTATAATAAACAAGCCACATTGAGGGGGAAACCTCCACAAGATTTAATAAGAGCAGAATTCATAATATGATGATAAATAATTACTCGCTACCTCCTATATATAGTCTATCTAGGCCATGGTTACTCCATAGGTCGACATACTAACCAAATGAATGCATAAAGAAATTTTATATAACACCAAATAGGAATAAGAAAGACATAATTTAGCTATTCTTATCTTAATACATGCGATAGGTTAGGGGCATAACATTCGATTCAGAGCATCTTGCTCTCAAACCTAAACTATCTCACAAGATGGTATCATGTGTGACCATCAAAGAAGAATCCATTTCCTATCCAATCTCCAAATTGAATTCTTAGGTAGGCTTAGATACTTAACCAGGGGTAAAGGATAATTAAATGATCCTATTGGGACATGGATAACCTACACAACATTTATAGCCTTTACTGAGCACCCATACATTGATATGCCTTGAACCACATGCCATTAGGCCATATACTCCCTATGGGATCCTCTAGGGGTGTTTTAACCCTAGTTAGACATATGCATCAATCTATTGTTTTCTAGTTTTTGCGCATGACCTATGGACTAGTTCGCATCGCTGAATGGTGTGGTTGACCCTACATGCATCCTCTATTCACAGTACGCTAATCAATTCCAATTTTTTTTTTTTTGGATGGGGGGGGGTGTTTCATCTAATTTTAGACCTTGTTTTAAGGTTTTGGATGATTTTTGACACATTGGTCTAATTTTTAGCTTAATCTTGATAATCTAGTAGACCTTTTATGTGTTTGTGGATAACTTTATAAAGCATAGTATACATTTCAGTGGTTGTAAATACACATAATGTAGATGTGCATATCCTTTTGGAGGCTAATTTTATATCAGCCTATATATGTATGCCTTTGAATCACTGAATAATGCTTGTATAGTTATTCTACCTTCTTACGATTGAATTGGCACATGGTATGTTTGAGTGCATAACAAGACCATGGTTAAAGTTATATACTTTTTGTGGAAAAATAAATGTCATATATACTTTTCAAATGTTGTGTTATGACATATATAAAGGAACATAGTCTCTCGGGTGAATTATATAGTTCTTTGTTATACAAGTTTGAAAGGCTGAAAATTCATGCATTATGGAATGTATGTGTGTGTAAAAATTGGAAAAAAATTATAATTACTTTTGATTCTTACCCATAGCCTTGGTTGGGTTAACCATTCCCTAATCAAGTTTTATTGGGTAAAGCCTCACTTGTAAATTGTTAATTGTATGGGCAAGTTGATAGGAAACTGGTGATAACCGCTTCAACCTTAGAATTAAGGAAATAGTATTCAATATCTATTGTTGTCTTCGATGGGTAAGTCATTAGTAGATGCTTGGAACATTATGTCCTTGATAATATTGAGAGATAGACTTAAAACTGGAGGTTTCTATTGAGTGAGAGTGTTTGATTTACTTGGGTAAATCAGTAAGGCTTGGGATCTCCACTGGTAAAGGAGTATCTTAAGTTGAAAAAGAACTTAATCTTGTATATGTTTTTCACCTATTTTGAGTTAACTGGAGAAGCATGTGTCTTCCTAACTCCAAATGGTTGAAAGCTAACTAGTGTGTGGAATACTTATTTGGATCATATTTTGAATCCATGATGTTTTTTCTATCATGGATATGTTTAGCATCTATGATGGTGTTCCGATCATATATATATTTTGCATCTATGATGGTTATTTTGATCATGGATAGGTTGATTTCTATGAGGATGTTATGATAACCATAGACATGTTTTATGTCTATGGTGATGTTTGTTCTAACTCTGGCTAAGATATGCATCCACGAGGATACTTTTTTAGGTTTTAACTATGTTTTGATATGCATGAGGATATCTATTATGATATTGGATATGTCTTAGATCCATGAGGATGTTTATTGTGAGTTTTATTGAACTTTAGAATTGTGTAAAATTGTAATTCCCATAATAGTGTTTTAACATTCACCTTATGCCTTAGGTAAGCTCACCATTTTTTAAATTGGTTTTGCATCAAAATAACCATCACCACTCAACCTTTGAATTGTTGGATTAAGTCAATTGGATGAGTTGTGATATAATCTTCTTTTTAGAATTATGAGATAATGCCTTGGTTACTATTGATAGCTTACATAAGCAAGCCATATGATGATGCCAAGGTATAGTGTCTTCGGAGGTTCAAGGGTGCGACTCAAGCCTGAAGGGCCTGATGGGGTGATTGTAACCAACTTTCATGGGAAAGTTAGATAGTTTTGGGGATATATTATTTTTATCAATTAGTGTGGGCCATCTATCCATGATGCATGAGTATTTTTGGTAGATTTTTCAAAAACCATGGAGATAGATTTTATGGGCTTTGTTGGAACACAACCTTATTAAGATAAGTTGATTCTAATCTGAGATCCATAAGACTAATTATTTTATACTATATGATGGATATTTGGTGTCTTTTGGGTGACATATAGACATTAGGTGACTCGATGGAAGTCATGGACCCTTGTTCATCAACATCATGTGAGTTAATTATTGTGATGTGAAAGTACCTTGACATAGTTATTAGATCACATAATTTTGCATGTCTAATATTTTTCATGTGTTTATTCCTTGTATATAACATTTTTATGTCTTGTAAACCATACATTTAATTTAGCATGTTAAATCATGTAAATTGTGTATCTTTGCTATACTATGTGTATGTACTAACCTTGTGGGTTTTCGATTTTTCTTCTTGACATCAACATTGTTGTATGAGATTTTTACATACATCATTGTATGTTGTTAACTATAGAATGTGTGAATAATAAAAAAATTACTTGTGTAAGGGATCTCCCACTTTTTAAATCAACCATGTCAATTTTACTTTCTCTAAGTTTTTATAATTGTTGCATGAGTATTTTGTGTACATGTCATGGAATAAATGTGACTTCATGTTGTTAACATATTTAATATGTTGTGATGTTTCCATAAGTTACTCCATCAACCCATATACATTAATATATCATATCCCTAGGTACATAGCATGTGATGTGTCTTTCCCTCTTGAAACTAACTCATATTTATTGAAATCTGTCAAGGTATAATGTTGTGTTATGTGGTGTGATCCCACATCACTAATCTAATATTGAGTATCACTATAAGTATGAGGTTCAGAGTAGAGAACCATAGATTTTGACTAGGTATGGGTTAGGAAGTATTATCTCGTAGGCTAACCACCCATTTCTCTTATTTGCACAAGTATCCACATGATTCGTTCAAAGTGTGCACCATGTGTGCCATGAGTTGGTTGTGGAAGCTTAGTGCATAATGGCCACTTTATGGATCTAGTGTTCCTTTAACCACCTCTTTTAGGTTGTGGTAAAAACAAACCTTGCAAAAATTTAATTGTTATATTATCGTGAAGCACTAATTGGTCTTATAAATTGGACATTTATTCTAATTAACAAGGTGGTAGTTGTTGAAATGCATGCACACGTTGTCCTATTGATGCAAACATGTTATGGTTTAGGTATTACTTTTTGTTATACCTATTACAGATATATTGGGATGAATATTTCTATTTTATTTAGAATCACAACTAAAAAGTATGTTGATTTTATACTCTGAAAGAGTAACACAAAGTATTTATCAAATGGTGTTAAAAATCCTAGGTACCTACTTGGATAGAGTGACGAAAGTTGGGTAATGCCCTTAGATGGCTGATTTGGGTGGTGGGATTGGTATACATGGACTATCTTATGAGCTCACATGGGTTGGATAACATGTATTAAGCTTTTGGGTTACATGTGATGCCTGGTATGGATTCTTTGGTGTTTAGTCTGGGTGGTGCAAGATGTTGCCCTAACCCTTGAATTGTTGATGATGTAAATGATAACCATAGAAATATGGATTACTACTCTTGTGTAAGGACATTGTGTAATGAATGTTATTAAGATTATTCACGTATCACAATGTTTTGTGAAAGATTTTCACTCTTAATTTGAGATTGTGGTTGCAATCTAGTGGGATTGGATGATTATGTTTATTGAGCTCATGTTACAGGTCCCTGTGTGTTGACACAAGTGGTTATGACCCTAGTGTAGTTTTTTATTGATATTATTATTTTAATATAGACAATCAATTTATAATTTATTGTACTATACTTGTATTTTCTTGCTTGGAAGTGTTGTTAGTACCCTTGTTGGAAAGCATATTAAGGTAAGTGTTAACTACTATGTTTTGGAACACTATATGCTTATGATGTTTTATAACCATCTTCATAAATGACTCGAATGGTTAATAACAACAATGATGAATTGAAATTAACTTTTGTTTCCATGGAATTTTCACTAACTGTTATAGGCATATTGGTTTCGGTGAACCTATTGTAGCTAGTTTTAGAAAATTTTAATGTTATTGATGACATTTTATAGCATGAGATTGAAAAAGTTCCATCTAAATTGAGATTTTTGGGTGGAACATTTCACTGTATTGTGCTTCATATGTGCTCTTATGTTCTACTAGTGTCGCAAAGGACACATGAAGGTAGGAAGGAGGCCATTATTTGGCCTAAGGTAATTAAAAATGTGGTTGTCTTTGAGGTAAATGAAAGAAATACTAGAAAGATAAGCCTAAGGCATTTCCACCAATCATCGAGTGGAGATATTTCTAAGTGGTGTTAATTAGTTTATTTGGATTGTTTCAGATAATATTGTTCTTCACTATTGATAGTCATTGGGACAACTCCTCTTTAAGGAGGGGAAGATGTCATAAATTTACCTTGTGGCCTACTATAGATATGTGATTATAGTTTATTTTATCATGTTTTGATAGTACTATACTAACCACTATTGATGTTCATTTTGTTCTAAATGGATGAGATGTGAGATATCTTGGGTAGCTGTTATGATTAGACCTTGTCATGGTTGACACTCACAATGGATTCATTTTATCCTTATATGCATACTATTTACATTGGATTCATTTTAATATTTTATATGTATGTTGCTTTAGCTTAGTTACATTATTGTATGTTATTACTTTAGCATGTCTTATTGATACAGATTGACATTTATTATTCTTACAGTTATTGGTTACGTTCATAGGGCATGCTTGGGGTCACACTCATCACTATTGACTATAGTCCATTTATAGCTATAAATGACTATGCTTGATTTATTATTTCATGTTTAATGATTAAGTTGAACTCATTATTATTTATTATTTATATTTTCTTGTTCAAATGCTGCTAATGCCATATTCATTGGTTGCAAGGACAAATTCATGAGCTAGACTTGCTGGCAGTTTTCATTAAACCGAGGGAACAATAAAAAAGTAGTAAATGGTGGGAAAAAATCCTAATAAAATATAATTTGTGTAGATGTCTTAAGCTATTATTATTATTATTATTATTATTATTATTATTATTATAATAATAATAATAATAATTCTTTCTTCATATTTTAATGTTGAGTGGGATTCCTTATGTCGTCGTTGTTGGGGGATCAAACCAACAATAGATTACAATTGTGAAAGCAATAAACGCAGAAATAAATCAGATAGATAAGTAACTAAAATGATAAATAGCACAGAACAAGATATACAAGAAAACACCTTGAAAACTTGTATTGAAACTCTTTACAATAGGAATACAATGAAGAAACTTCGTTCTTCCACACCTCTCTCAGATGCACACAAGATCTCTCACTAGATCTCTATTCCTCAAGAGCTCTCTCTCAAGTACACTCAAATCCAACAACCTAGATTGATGCAACTCAGTACTATCTTTCAAACATTCACAATGTTCTACTCTTACAATTCTACTCTCATTCTACCATACTAAGCTAAGAAGATCTTTCCTACATATAGAAATAAGAAACTTGAGCATGCTCTTACAACAAACAGTTAAGCCTCTTCAACAAGGGCTCTAAAAAATAACATTGCTAATAATAGAGACGTGAGCTTGAGACTACAACTCAAACTCATCATGCAAACACTCGCTTCTGTCCTCAGAAATCACTTTCTGGACACACAGGTAACCGACGTCGGTTCCTGCCTGTTCGCCTGTGACCGTCGTCGGCCGACCCTACTACCGACGTCGGCGCCTCTACAACTGCTACTGACCGACGTCGATCGCTCCTGACCGACGCCGACGTCTGTGTAGACCCGAACCTGTTTTAGTTGCTCCTTGGTGAAGCTTTTAGCTCCACACCCTAACAATCTCCCACTTGGAGATAAACCAGCTGCACCAACCTGTACAGCAACATCTTCTAGCTCCTCCATCTTCAACTCAATCATGAATACCAATAGAAGTTGAATGAAGATTCAACTTCTCCTTCGTAATCAGCTTTGTTAGCATATCAGCAGGATTCTTGTCTGTATGGATCTTCTCCAGCTTCAACTCACCATCTTCCAATACCTGCCGTATGAAGTGGTACCTTAGCTGTATGTGCTTGGTTCTTGAATGAAAGGCTGAATTCTTGGCCAAATGGATTGCACTCTGACTGTCACTATACAATCTGCAACTCCCATGCTCCCTTCCAAGCTCTTCCATGAACCGTGTCATCCATATCATCTCCTTGCTAGCTTCTGTGGCTGCAATATACTCTGCTTCTGTAGTTGACAAGGCAACAACCTTCTGCAACTTAGATATCCAGCTAACCACCGTTCCACCTACAGTAAAAACATAACCTGTGGTGCTCCTCCTGCCATCTAAATCCCTTGCCATATCTGAATCTACATAACCATGTAGAGAAGTATCTGAACCTCCATAGCATAAGTGCCTATTGCTGGTTCCTCTCAGATATCTAAGGATCCATTAAACTGCCTTCCAATGTTCCTTACCTAGATTGGCCATATACTTGCTTACTACTCCCACTGCTTGGGCAATATCTGGTCTAGTACACACCATTGCATACATCAAACTCCCTACTGTGGAAGAATATGAAACCTTACTCATGTACTCTACCTCATCATGTGAATTGGGACATTGTTCTTTACTTAACTTAAAATGTCCAGCCATAGGTGTACTTACCGGTTTTGCATCCTGCATATTAAACCTCTCCAACACCTTGTTCACATAATCTTCTTGAGACAATATCAACCTGTGATTTTTCCTGTCTCTCTTAATGCTCATGCCAAGGATCTTCTTCGCTGCTCCCAAATCCTTCATAGCAAACGTTTGAGCTAACTTCACCTTAAGCTCAGAGATATCCTGCATGTGAGACCCTGCAACTAGCATGTCATCTACATACAACAATAGAATAATATATCTACCATTATCAAATCTCTTGAAATATACACAATGGTCTGATTGACACCTACTGTAGCCGTGCTCAGTCATAAACCTGTCAAATTTCAAGTACCATTGCCTTGGAGCTTGCTTGAGGCCATACAAGCTTTTCTTTAACCTGCACACTAACTTCTCCTTACCCTTGACCTCAAATCCTTCTGGCTGTTCCATATAAATTTCCTCATCCAAATCTCCATGAAAAAATGCTGTCTTAACATCTAGCTGCTCGAGATGCAAATCCTCAAAAGCAACCAAAGACAATACAACCCTTATTGAAGTCATTTTAACAACTGGAGAAAAAATCTCACCAAAGTCAATACCTGGCTTTTGTGCAAATCCTTTCACTACTAATCTGGCCTTATATCTCATCTGTCCATCCTCACTTTCCTTCAACCTGTAGGTCCATCTGTTCTTTAGTGTTCTCTTACCAGCTGGCAATTCAACCAAATCCCATGTTTGGTTCTCTCTTAAGGACTCCATCTCCTCAACCATGCCACGCTCCCACTTACTCCTGGACTCCACCTGTAATGCTTCTTCAAAACTCTCTGGTTCTCCACCATCGGTTAGCAATAAATAATATAAGGAAGGAGAATATCTAATTGGAGGCTTACTTACCCTTTCAGACCTCCTGATGGGTGTCTTGGACTCGTTCTCAACAATCTGTCCACCCAAATTTTTTGATAGTGACCGACCTCGGCCACCTGTAGACCTGTTACTGGCCGACGCCGGTTCTTTCTGGCCGACGTCGGTGCCTAGTCTGCTGACGTCGGTCTCTGTATGACCGACATCGGTTTCTGTACTGCCGACGCCGGTTCCTAACCTGCCGACTTCGGTCTCTGTGTTTTCCTGCAAGTGATTATTTCTTTTTCCCGCGAGCTCATTATGGACCATAACTTCATCCAATTCACTATTGCTCTGCCCAAATTGATCTAGCTTCCTTATCTGATCACTGTACATCACTCTTTCGTTGAAAACAACATCACGACTCCTGATTACCTTGTTAGTTTCTAGATTCCAAAATCTGAAACCAAAATCATCTGAGCCATAGTCAATAAACGTGCACCTCATAGACTTAGCATCAAGCTTCTTTCTATTTTCCTTATCTATGTGCACAAAGGCTTCACTACCAAAAACTTTGAGATATGAGAGATCTACCTTTTTACCTGTCCATGCCTGTTCTGGAATTCCACCATCCAGAGCTGTAGAGGGTCCTCTATTAATCAGGTACACTGCGGTGTCAACTGCTTCTGCCCAAAACTCTAAGGGCAACCCTGCATGCAATCTCATACATCTTGCACGCTCCATGATAGTTCTGTTCATCCTTTCAGCAATACCATTCTGTTGAGGTGTCCTTGGAACCGTCCTTTGCCTACGGATTCCATGTGTATAACAATACAATTTGAACTTAAGACTGCAGAACTCACCGCCATTATCAGATCTCAGGCACATTAATCTTCTGCCTGTTTCATTCTCAACCATAGCCTTCCAAAACTTAAAAGTCTCAAAAACATCAGATTTCTTTTTAATACAGTAGATCCATACCTTTCTTGTGACGTCATCTATGAATGTAACATAGTACCGTGATCCGCCAATAGAGGCTACCTGAGCCAGTCCCCACATGTCTGTGTGAACAAGCTGCAACTTCTGCCTTTTCTTAGTAGACCCAGTCTTGAGAAAACTAACCCTTTTCTGTTTTCTAAATACACAATGCTCACAAAATTCTAGATCCATACTTTTTAAATATGAAAGCATACCTTTAGACTTAAGAATTGACATCCCCTTCTCACTCATGTGGCCAAGCCTTGAGTGCCACAATTTTTAATCCACATCTGAAGTAGATAAAACTGAAGGAGATTTGTTAGTAACACAATTACACAAATAGAGAGTACCTTCTCTCTTACCTCTGGCCATAACTAGTGCACCCTTGGTCACCTTCCAAGAATCTGCTGTGAGAGTTACTGTACATCTCTCATCACCTAGCTTACCTGCAGAAATCAAATTTCTCTTCAAACTAGGAACATGCATCACATCTCTCAACACCCATGTGTTGCCATTCTGCATCTTCAGCTGCACTTTACCTTTGCCAGTAATCTTACAAGGCTCATTATCCCCTAAGTACACTATTCCAAAATCTCCATGGATATAGTCACTGAAATATTCTCTGTTAGGGGTAGCATGGAAAGATGCACCAGAATCTAATACCCAAGATTCTATGTTATTATGCAAAGAGAAAATTAAAGCATCTTGTGCAATACTTGCAACCTTGGCTTCTTCCTTTCCTTTGTGCTGATTGTCCTCCTTAGGCTTTGACCAGCAATCTCTGCTTATGTGCCCCATCTTTCCATAATTCCAGCATTGTGGCTTCCTGCCATTCCTAGATTTGGATCTTCCTCTCACCTTAGACTTAGATCTTGATCTCCTCTTGCTCTTTTCTTTTTGCCTTCCCCTGCTCTCAAAATTTAAAGCGTTCCCAGATGTCTCTTCTGTGCTTTTCCTACGTATTTCCTCATTCAAGATAACACTAACAACATCCTCTACTTTCAAAATATTTGATGCAGATGCAGTATTAGAAACTGCCATTACTAAGCCATGCCAGCTTTCAGGCAAAGAACATAATATTAAAAGAGCTTTTATTTCATCTTCAAATACAATATTGACAAAACTTAACTGATTAACAATTCCATTGAAATCATTCAGATGAGTAGAAACAGATCCACCTTCATTCATATGCAAATTAAATAATTGCTTCATAAGATATACCTTATTTGAAGCTGAGGGTTTTTCATACATATTTGCTAACGTAGTCATCAACTCTACCATTGCTTTTGCCTGTGACAAATTAGATATCACAGTGGAGGCCAGACTCAGTCTTATAGACCCCAGAGCCTTTCTGTCAAGAACTTCCCATTCTTCATCCTCCATGTCCTTGGGCTTCTTTGCAATCCCACCTAACGGTAACTAAAGATCCTTCTGATACAGATAGTCCTCTATCTGCATTCTCCAATGTTGGTAGTTCTTGTCATTAAACTTTTCCATTCTCAACTTACTTTCTTCTGCCATTGCTTCTCCCACTCAAACAGAAATCCCTGCAGAAACCCCTGTGAGCAACCTGTAATCCAAACACACTACACAGATCTGAACCACCTGTTAGTGAACCTGAGCTTTGATACCAATTATCAAGCTCTGAACTTGTAACCAAGGCTCTGATACCACTTGTTGGGGGATCAAACCAACAATAGATTACAATTGTGAAAGCAATAAACGCGGAAATAAATCAGATAGATAAGTAACTGAAATGATAAATAGCACAGAACAAGATATACAAGAAAACACCCTGAAAACTTGTATTGAAACTCTTTACAATAGGAATACAATGAAGAAACTTCGTTCTTCCACACCTCTCTCAGATGCACACAAGATCCCTCACTAGATCTCTATTCCTCAAGAGCTCTCTCTCAAGTACACTCAAATCCAACAACCTGGATTGATGCAACTCAGTACTGTCCTTCAAACATTCACAATGTTCTACTCTTACAGTTCTACTCTCATTCTACCATACTAAGCTAAGAAGATCTTTCCTACATATAGAAATAGGAAACTTGAGCATGCTCTTACAACAAACAGTTAAGCCTCTTCAACAAGGGCTCTAAAAAATAACATTGCTAATAATAGAGACGCGAGCTTGAGACTACAACTCAAACTCATCATGCAAACACTCGCTTCTGTCCTCGGAAATCGCTTTCTGGACACACAGGTAACCGACGTCGGTTCCTGCCTATTCGCCTATGACCGTCGTCGGCCGACCCTACTGCCGACGTCGGCGCCTCTGCAACTGCTACTGACCGACGTCGGTCGCTCCTGACCGACGCTGGGGTCTGTGTAGACCCGAACCTATTTTAGTATGCTCCTTGGTGAAGCTTTTAGCTCCACACCCTAACAGTCGTCATGTGTACTTCAGTCTCAATTAATTTCTTTCCTGGATCATGTTGTGTTCACCTTTAATGAATTGTTTCAATCTTTTCCCGGCCATGTATGTTCAATCCGTTGGTGACTTGAATTTGAATGTTATTATTCGGACCTTGGGATTGTTATTGTCACTCTTTAATTGTTAAAGTCTCATTTGTTATTTTAGGTTGACTATTTATGCATGAACCTTAGTTTTTATTACCATCTTGTTGACTTGGATTTCCTCATAGAACTTCGACCTAAGACTTGGCGTCTTAGGGTTCTTGTTGTTGGTCATGTTTTCCTTCAACCTGGAAAATATTAATGGTTCTTGGGGGGTGGGGGCACGGGAGGTCAACCTCTTTCTTTATGAAAAAAAAATTATTATGTCTAGATCCTGGTATGGGCATGGTTATAAAATATTTATTTTTGCCTTAATAGGTCTCTTACCTTCTCCACTACAGTTGAGCGGTCTCGGGGATAGCATTTTATTATTTTTGGGTTTTTGGTGAAGAGGGCTGCAATAATCCAGACCAGGTCTGAGGGAAGGCAGGATGGAAAAAACCTTAGATGAAGGGGCGCATGAGGGGTTTGGATGCAGGCTAGTAGGTGGAGCAGAAGAAAATGGAGAGTAAGAGAGAATAACAGGGCTGAGTTGATTTTTCCCACCACCACAGGCTGCAAACCTGGAAATAAGTAGTTCGATGAAGAAAGAAATCAAATTTTAATTTATTTTGGTCGCCTAACTATGTGGGAGTTGTGCATGGACATTGGACGTCCATCATCAAGTCTCTCAACTTCATGGAGAGACTTCATGATGGACTTGCAATGTATTTAAATCGAATTTCTCTCACATTCGATTCATGGGTTTAGCTTTTTAAATATTGCTGGCTATTACAATTTTCGGTTTTTACCATCATTTATTTGAAAAGTATTTTGGTCATGTTTTAATGAATAAAGGATATATAGATGGAAAATGGCATAGGATTTTCAGCAGTAAAACAATTTCTGGATAAAAGTAGAGCTCCAGTGAGCAAGCATAAAATAATTCTGACCATAGCTAGATTAAACCTTGAATTTCTTAACTGTTTGAATTATTTATGAAGGCTGTAATACATCGACCTATTTGTGCATTTCCTCCACATAGAAAAGAACAGTATTGAGATATTGTTCTTGTGTGACCATTCGCCTTATGGAGCATATCATGCAATTGTGGAATGCATCGATTTGGTCTTCCCATTTTCCCTGGTTTTGTAGACTGTTTGAGGATTCAATTGGAGCAATTGAGGACTTTTAAATTTGCTGTGTGGAGTCGGTTTGGACATTGCCCTTGTCTTAATCCTCTAACACCAATATTAATTATGTTTCTTGATTGAACCAGTTGTGTGTGTGTGTCTGTATACATACATACATACATATTCATATACACATATATGTATAAATTGTTTTGGCTCTAATTAATAATAGTATGGCTGGGTGTTATGCGTAATCTGCAATAATCGATGGTTATACATGGTTTAAAGTCTGTTGTTCCAGCATTTAGTTGTGTTTTAACCTTCGAGATAGTAATATTTGATTGGGTTGTTTGAAAATTGAACCATTGTGCTTTTCAATGCTTAAGATTGCTTTATTTAGGATGGTATAGTATCTTAGAATGAATTCAACCACCCTCCAACAACCAGTTGAATCACATCGATTTCCCTTGATTGGTGATGGTGTAAATCATGAATTTTGGACAAACTTGGCTGAGTTGTTTTAGTTTTATTCTTGTTCCAAATTGGTTTCATACTTCAACTGATAAGATTTTGAATGGGGTTTTATTTTAAGACTGTTTGTCGGTGACAGTCTTAATGAAATGATACTATGCCTTGGGTTGCATGGAGTCCCTTACTTTGTGTTGAAATGTTATCCTCTTGCAGCAGTATGGGCTTTTGTCCCTTGTGGGATGATTTTGATTTGGTGAGTTTATGTTGATCATTATTCATTTATCTGATGGCTTAGCAGCTAGTGGCTGATGGATGGGGTGGTTAGGGCAACCGGGTGGTTGGGCTCATAGAGTTGGTTTTGAGGAATGTACTCCTTATTGTGTTCATCCTTTTCCATTGATGCACCTGGATTTCGTGTGGTTGTTTGCCTCTTGCCTGTGCCTGTTGGTGTATGATACTTGGTTGGCATGTTGGTTTATAGTTGGCCGTCCACTTATATTCTGATTCTATCTTCTTACTATATACAATCTTGTAACATTTACAATGTGGAAAGGAAAAATATTGTGTATGATGGCTTTCTTTATTCTATTATGTTACAGTTCCTTCCTTCATACTGGTAATATCTTGCAACTTTAAGCCTAGTTTTGGAACAGCAGTATCATAGAGTACTTTAGCTTTTTAGGTTATTTTATTTTATGGAATATGCTTATTATAGGTAGCACTTGATAGTTGAGTGAGTAGTTACCTTAGATCCAGTCATGATGTTTCTCTTAGAATAAGAAAATGCAATTATTAGCAAAGCAAATGTGAGTAGTATCGGCTGTAATCTTGTTGGCTAATGTCGATGTTTGGATGTAATTTCTAATGATAGGCTATGTGGTGTTGTCCTCATATTGGCAGTTTTAGATCCACATACGTTACATTATTTTTATTCTTGTTGTTGCTGGAAACACTTAAAATTCTGAGTTTAAATAATCTTTTAGCATTCTTAAATTTCATTATGATGTTTAGAAATCTTATGTTCTTGTCTTCATCTTTTGGGAAGACGCTAAACATCTTAGTTCCTTATGCTCCAATGATATCATTGGCACAATTACTAAGCTTGTTGTTGGTTGTTAATAACTATGCTATCTCCACCCATATACATTTATAGGTATATATCCTTGTATGACGTGATTACATGAGGTTAGTCAAGTGTATGCAAACAATGGCTTCTTAGGTGAATTACCATTTTAGGAATTAAATGGAGACACAATGATTTGGAACAATACTGAAACTTAATGTTATTGGATTACGTATTCTCATGAGAAGAACATGGAATTACAGCCCATTGGTAATAAAATGTTGATTACATTCTTTATTTATTATTGGTTAGAGATTATGTTGTAGATTATATATTTATTGCCTAATATTTCTATAACTGTACCTAATATGTATGGAGTGTCTTTTGCACTATTGGTGTTGATTTCAGCAAATCACTTATGTTCATTTAATGGTAAAGCATGGTGCAAAGACTTAAGTCAAGGCCTTAATGCATAAGTCTTGGCCGCTAGCACCTTCTATGGCTTACCATGTCCATAGCTATGTAGGAACGGGAATTCTCTTGTCTATACATGCAAATACATATATGTTTATAATTAGATTTGAGTCATTGGTAACCGTTCTATGAAGGTTGAAAAATATTAGAAGTATTGCAGCGAGTCACTTTTGTACAGGCTGCTCATTAAAGAATTGTGAGGGTATTATGCCAATTAATCTTGTTCCTGAAGCATAGTCATGCGAAATATTTTGCTGGGTACTAATGTTTAAATAATAAATATTTGAGATGCACGTTTGGTTTCATGTTATATAATGGCTAAGGCTTCTATTGTGAAATTGGAATATGGTTGCTTAGTGCATCTAGGTTGTGACGCATTGATCTTTAATCTAATCTCCCTTCTTTGAATACTTAAAGTAATAAAATTCGGAAATCCACATGATTTGCATTCGAATGACAGCTGGCTATGGGTAATATCAAGCCTATAGCTGGGTATGATTTTTTAAATTGGATAAGGGTTATGTAATGGAAATATTGCGTAAGAGGTTACTTCATTTTCTGCCGATTGGCAAATTGTTTAATTCAAGGTTGTAAGTGGAAGACAAGTGGTGAGAGGATCCTCTAGTTGAGGATGGTCATGACTTCTCTATGCGTAGCACTAAAAACTTATATATGAAGACTCTTATATTAAAAAGATTTCTTGTTGATTTGTTTCACTTGTTTAACAGGTAACATTGCATGGTTGCCCTTACGATGTCACATTCATTGGCAATTACATGGTTTATGCACAATGAATATCAAATATGCTTTGAAGTGTTTGGTAACAATTAATGACTCTTATGAATGTGTATCTCTTTTCTTTTTATTGTATTCATATGATTGTTGGTGGTCATGAATGTTAATATTGATATTTATGTCGTTTTTTTATTTGGTTTTTTTTATTCATATTAATTTATAGATGTTCGAATGAGTGTATGGGTGAAATTATTAGAGGTTTTGGATTACAACTCTTTCCCATTTGACAGTGGGTTGGTATGGTTTGAATTTGGAGTAGCTTGCTCTCAAACCTAGACTATCTCACAAGATGGTATCTTATGCGACTGTCTAAGGAGAATCCATTATCTATCCATTCTCCAAACTTGAATCTTTAGAAAGGTTTGGATACTTAACCAGGGATAAAGGATCGTTAAACGATCTTATTGAGAGATGAGTAACTTTCATAACATTCAGAGCTTATTCTTAAGCACCCATAAATTGATATGCCCTGAGCTACATACCATTAGGCCACATACTCTCCATAGGATCCTTTAATGTTGTTTTAGCCCTTGTTAAATATATATGTCGATTTATTGTATCTTGTTTTCCTACATGCTTATGCATGACCTATAGAATGATTTGCATCACTGAATGGTGTAAATGACTCTATATGCATCCTCTATTCACCATGGATAAACAATTCTAATTTTATTTTTTTTAAATAATTTCAATAATAACTATTTAAAAATAAATAAATATAAAATACCAATTTTAATCTAAATTAATTTAACCTCTTTTAATTATCAGTAAGTTTACATAAAAAATAAAATTAATAAAATATATATATATAATAAATTAAAAAACAAACACACCAACACCACCAAAAAAATATATATATATATAAATAAAATAAATAAATAATAATAACTAAAATTTTAAATAATCTAATCAAAATTATACATCAGAATAATTTTATACATGATTAATATGATGTTCCATACAAGCATATTACATTCACATACTGTTTATTTCTTTTTCATTTCTTATTTTCTCTAATTCTTTTCGACCGGTTTTTCCCTATATTTATCATAATTATTTATATGATTAAATTATCATTTGTCTCTGGTCATGTTGTTCATTTTCTGTTTTTCGTCTTTTTACTTATAGATCAATTCTATTTTTCTATTATATCTATTTCATTCATTAATATTTATATGATCCTCATTACGTAGCACTTGGGGAAAGAGTGCTGCTTTCAAAGATTTCTTTTAATCTGGTTAACGATTTATATATTATTTATATCTTAAATTCATATAAAGAAAGAATTTTGTGTATGCTTTACTTAATTATATAGTATAATTATTTTGTAATATTGGTTATATTTTAATTTTATATGGAGAAAATTATTTTTTATTATTTTTATATTTAAAATTTATATGAAAAAAATATATATATTTTTTATATTTCTTATTAAATCATAAATTTATTGAAGAAAATATTTTTATAATTTTTATTTTTTATTTTTTAAGTTTACATAGAAAAATTTGCTCATGATATTTAATTCTTATTTCTTGACTTAAAAGAAAAGTAATTCTAACAATACATTGTATTTTTTATGTAATTATTTATAAAATTTATTTACTACAAATATATTTTTTAAAAATATTTTATCTTTGTATGTAATACATTATACATATTATTTACCATATCTTTATTTTACTATTAAAATATTTCACTTATTTTATTTTATTTTGAAAAATAAATTTCATAATTTTATTTCAAATATCAAAATATGACATACATCCCATTCAACATAATAAAAGACATGCTTATAATATATATACACTTATACCGTCTCCAAACTCAAATTTAATTTAATTTTGTTACTCCTATAAAAGAATTATTTAGACTACCTCTAATTCTAAAATGTCCTTAGATTATATTCGTATTCCTACTCTATCTATTATGTGACAATTTTAATTAGTCATGTAGAGGATGTACTCTAAGTATTCTAGCTACGACAATCAAGAGCGTACTCATAGCATTATCCAATTAGGGATATACTAATAATTTTATTTATCTTTCTATGATTTTATTAAAAGATATACAGTTATTTGAAGACACTTGGTTTCACCCAGTATTCTCATTTTGAATTCATTCTCGCTATTTCAAATTTTAGTACACCTTTTTATAACGACCTACTCATGTGCAATAAAATAAAAATATTTTTGCAGACCACCACATGCATTGGTTTTTAAAAAAAATTAAATATGAAATTTTTTAGTATCATTTTTTGTATTTTAATATATATAATAAAAAAATAAATATTTAAAAATAATTTATATATATAATAATCATTAAATTTTATAATTTTAATATTATTTATTTATTAACTATTAATTTAAATTATATATTATCAAAACATTTATGATAATTTTCAATCTACTAATTCTTTTATTTTTATTTAATTTGTTTATATTTATTATTTTGTTAATTTTTTTTGGTATCTTTTAAAAAACATCATCGACACTTGTGTATACTTCTATAGAGCACTCCCATTAGGTTTTTTCATTTAAATTTCACTCAATCTCTTTATATCTTTGTTTTTAAAATTTATGACTTTTTGGATATTGAATTATATATTTATTTTATTTTATAATAAATATATAATTTTTTATTCACTATATATAATATTTAACAATCATTCAAAAAGAATTTAATGTAATTCACATATTTTCTATAAATTCAAAAACCATTTGAGATTTTATTATTGTGACTTAAAATTTTATATTAAAACATATAATACACAACGAATATTTAACATGGAACAATTTTATAACAATTTTTTTAAAATTTTGTCTTTATATTTATTTTTCATAATATAATTTATTATTTTTAATATATTATTTATTATTTAGATACATGATAATTTGACGGTACTTAAAACCCATGTTAATTGTAACACAACACCAAAATAAAAGTGAAGGAACTGAAAATTAAACCAAAAAAACTTAATAGTCAAGCCATTTTTGGGCATGTCTTCCAATTTTTCTAAAACATACATGATGCTTTGTATCTTTTCAAAGCACTATCAATATTTTTAACATTAGCCATCAATCACATTCAGATTTCTAAACGAGTTCATTATCACTTTTTTTTACACATTTTCATATTCGAATTCATATAACTGTTATCAAAATTTATAATATTTAAATTATATTTTTAAAATTTATATAAATGTTTTATTTCTAATTTATAAAATACCATTCAATTATTATTACTTTAAACATATTTATAATATGTAGTTAAAAATAATTAAATTATATAAATATTATTTAAATATAAAATGTTTTTTCAAAACTTCTTAATGTTTTAAAATAACAGTAATTTTTATTTTAAATGATAAAATATTAGTCTCAAATAAAATTGGAACATTATTTTTTTTAAAATTTTATATGATTCAATAGATAAAAATTTAATATAATTTTAATCTCACATAAAATTTTAAGTACTAGTTTTCAAAGCTTGCTCTCAAAAGACATAATATTTCTTGATGTGAAAGATAAATAATTCTTATTTAACAATTATATAATATAGCGAAATATTGTGTATTTATGTGATTATTCAATATGTAGTAATTTTCAAAGCTTAGTCTTAAAATATATTTGTTGATATGAAGGATAAAAGATTATCATATAATAATTAAATAGAGTAGTGAAATATTGTGTATTTATGTAATTATTCATATGCTAATGAAACTTCTAATACTATAAGTTTAGTGTAATGTGGTAGTATGTGTCTCAATTTTATTATTTTACCAAACTTTTAAGAAATATAAATGTTCAATTTGATTATAAAATCACTTTTTAATTATTATAAATGAATTTTTAAAGTTAATTTTTAATGTTTTGTATAATTATTATTTATAATTAAAATAATAATATTTATTATATTTTAACAATTAAAAAAAAATAGTGGACTGTTGTACAGCTATTCAGTTATTCATATAATAATAAAATTTGTAATATAATTGTGATTTAACATAAAGTAATCGAACATACCACTCCACTATGTTTTTAAGGATGATAAACTACTTCACGTTAACATTTAATGTGCTTTATGAAGAGGGATTAAATTTATTTATTGTATAATTATATTTATATTTTTTAATTATAAAATACAATCAATTTTTTTAGTGTATTTTATCAGATGTAAAGTAAAATTTTAAATAAAATATCAAAATTTACAATCCATTTTTTGGTGCATTTTATCAAATGTAAATTAAAATTTAAAATAAAATATCAAAAATTTAAAAAATTATTGTAAATATAGAAATTATTTTTGATATTTTCCATTCTGATATAAATTATAATAATATTTAAAATATAATGTTAAATAAAAATTAGTTATAAAAAATTCCTGACAAATAGGATCGACTGTCAAATTTAATCTATATGTTCTCATATAATTACCTGTTATTAAACCAGTTGTATAATTACCTATAATTAAGCCAGTTGCATTTACTATGATAAGCATCAAAATGGGATTATGATTATCTAATCAGTTTCATAAGTCCACAATAATCTTTTATTTGAAAGCTGTTTCATGTTTTTCCAAATATAAAAACTTTACGATTACTTCCTGAATATAAAAATCATGACTGTCTGGTTGAAAATAGACTGTGATTTAACAATCGGCCAACTTGAATAAGATCTAAAACGTATGGTGACAATTATATTAAAGGAATTAAATAATTATATGTTTAAGCAGCAATGACTATTGTTTGTCTTGTGGTTACATGTGCTCTTGTAAAGGAATCCATATAATCCACAGAAATAACATTTGTTGGCCCTGTGAAAAATAGTCAAGGGTATCTAAATATAAAATTTGCTAGTTTGCTGTTAATTTTTTTGATCTTGTTAGGTTGTCAATGTCATGGTCGATCAAGGAATCAGAGATGGCACTAAGATATCAGTGGGTTGATTCTGATTTTGAGGAATCGCCTCAGATCATATTTTGGGTGTTTTTAAAAGAAGGTACACATGGAAGGGGAACTAAGCACCCAATCAATATAGTTGTGAGAAAGAGTAAGTCGGGGATGTGGTTGTCAGAATCAGAGAGCCCATGAAGAAGAAGCGGCTATGGCTGGGCTATTCACTACGCCAGAAATGGCAGCCCCTGCACATGATGGAGCAACTTTCGCCTTAAGAGGTGAATGTGCCAGTTTCAATTTCCCTGAATGGATTCACTTCCTTCCTCGCCTTACAACATCCTCGTCAAGAGACACACAGGCTACTTCTGTCCAAGCTGCATACTTTTTTTTCTTAACAGCCAGAAGAAAAGCTACCTCAGTTCTGCTCCAACAACAATTATGATGACAATAGCGATAAGTTTTACACACACAACTCCTACAAAAGCAATGTAAAGAAGCTGAATCCGGTGATTTTGCAGGAATTTGTGACAGCTGTGAGGTGGTGGACTCGTGGCTGGATTGGCCAAGCTTGCTAATGAACATTTCATATGGAATGCCCTTTGGATCTTCTCTGCTCTATCATAACCAGTTAATTGCATAGGAGAAACTAGATCACCAGTTTATATCTCTCTAGAATTTCACTTAAATTTATCTTCTTTTTAGAGGGATTGGCAAGGTAAGGTTTACATAACTGTCGTTTGAAGGTGAAAATTTTAAATAACACCTAGATGTAATGACTTTCAAGTAAACTATTCAAACTTATAATTAGTTTGTTATTGTATACCATTACTTATGCAAGATAGGTATGAAAAGTGCCTCTTAATTGAGCTAACAAATTCTTGCTAGCATTTCCAAATGTTTATAATCTAACGAAAATATCAAATCTTTCAAAATTAAAATTTTTTAATGTTGGTGGGGAATAAAAGATTGATTAAAAAAAATTGATAATTATTTACATTATTACAAACTTATCTTGCCATTGTGTTGACAAATGTAAATGTGAATTCAAAATTTTCTTTCTTGCAAGCTAACAGTGAATGATGCCTTAGTTATAAGGGCATTTTTTTGGTTTATTTGTTTACTAATGACGTTGATCTAATTTTGCCAAAATATCAAATGTTATGAATAATATACAGTTGATTACTCTTTTACAACTCTGTATGTAGATATATTTCTCCATACTGGTTTAACATGGTGAAAGAATTTATAATAGATCAGCCCAATAAAGTTCGTGTTCTTGAGACGCAGCATAGGGAATCATCATCCGTTGGTAATTCATAAGTTTGTGAATTGTTGTTGCAAGCTTTTCTTCAATTTTTATGATAAAAAAATTATATATTCACCATTATTTTTTTAAACCTCTTGACCATCCTATATTCAAACACAAAAATTGTTTAAAATCTATTTTAAAGCACACTTTAAGTTTTTTTTTAATAAATAAATATAATTTAAATATTTTTCTATTTAATTTTTTTTTTTATTTTAATTTTTAAAAATTTGTTCAAACTTTATTTTGGTTTTAGTTTTATTTAGATTTTAACTTTATATAAAAAATAAGAAAGAGAAGAAAATTTCATTTTCCAGCACCTTCCCTTAAGCTTAACTTAGAGATATTACATCCAAATTTTCGTAGAATCTTTCAAACTCATCTTCTATGAATGCAAATTGTTCCTTTCACCTACAAAATTCTAAACTTATCTCTCTCTGACCATTTCCTTTATAAAATGGCACTTTATGCCAATATGCTTACTCATTCCATGAGATATTAGATATGTTGACAAAGCTAAGGTGGACATATTATTTTAAAAAATAGTATTGCTCCATTTCATTGTTGATTTCAATTTGGTAAAATCACTCTTCTAAATTATTTAAATTGTTTCTAAAGTTGTAACTATTGACACTTAGATTTGCACCAATAAGAAGTTGCTTAGCTCTCCTCATCCAAGTGGCATAATAGAAACATCCCTCTTGTTGTGAGTGACAATACTGAGAGATGAATCTCTAGAAAGGCTAGTTCCCTTAATGCACTCTTTGAACACTTCTTTAATTATCAACTCGTGGATGAAAAGGGTTAAGAAAACAACTAAGAAAATGAAAAAATATGATGCACCAATGTTTAATCTCCTCCCATTTGATTGAATATCTACTACTTCAAGACAAATAAAGTCTCTCTCACACAAAACTCACAACTTATGACGCATTGTTACATCAATGATTCATATGTTAGATTCAAGAATGTATTTGATACTTAAGATGGTAATCGATAATTCCATAAAGGAATATGGTCATAAACAACTTTTAGACACCTATACACTTAGAAAAGAATATTAACAAAGACCTGTAACAATAAGCTTTCTACATATTTGGTAGACAACCAAGAGTAACATTGTAGAAAAACAGATCTTTCACTATACAAGACCAATAAGATTACAATCAATACTCAATAGTATAGCATGTGAGTGACAAAATCACTTGATTATTTCTTCAAGAGTCTTTCAAGTACAAATTTGGCTAGAGGTTCCCCATTAACCAATGGAGGCTACCAAAAAGAAGCAAAAGAATCCATATTCATAGCTATAGAGAGAGAGACAAAGGAAAGGAAGTCCAAAGGTCACTTGGACATGTGTTAACCTTCTAAAAGGAGTTAAAATTTTCATGGGAAAGAGGCATGAGTCTAACCATGCAAGGTCAGGAGGTCCAATTGTCCATACAAGCCATGAAAATTGTGAAAAGTGACATAGAAGTCTCAATCCTAGTAAAGAAAACTACCTTCATAATTTGTATCTATTTGAACATCCAACCACTAACTAGGGATAGATTTTACGATTGGGATGAGAGTTAATCCCTTTAGTAATGCAATTCCTTGCATTGGTTTCGTCCCTAAACTTTTGAAAACTCCTATAATGAAGTAGTCATTGTCATTTAAAACTCCTTATTTCAGTCACCCCTCACACTTGGACTTGAAAATGTGTTTATTTTCCCATGAAAATCCATGTGAGGGGGTGATTGACACCTTTAAATCTTATCCATGGCCTTAAACTTTTCAAATTCACCTTAAAAAGACATCTAATTGAGGCTTCCACATTTTCACTTTTGTGTGTACCATGCTAGTTTTGATTGGCTGAAAGGAGAGTTTTAGTTTCAACACTTAGAAACATTTCCATAATATAAAATGACCATGGGATTTATAATTGGTCTTGATCTTCCCATCAAACATGATTTCACTCTCTAAAACATCATAGAACCTAGAAAACACAAAAAATGGTGAGAAAAACCATTTTTTTCCTATTGTCCGTACAGGTCCATACATATCCTTTCATGTGTGATATATTAAGTGATCCATCTCCATGATACAATATGTTTCCTTGATAAACTATGCCATTAGTATGTCTCTCAAAGCTCATTTTCTTCATTGGGTCATAACCAAGGTTTTAATAGTGTTTTAGGCAATTTTAGGTGTTAATTTCTGTTCATAAAACTTGGGCATTGAATTTTACTTCAAATTCCAAAATATTTATTTCAAGGAACCCTAATAAATCCCCTCAATCCCTCTAGTTCTGATGCATATCATTTGAAAAGATATGAGCTTGACAATTTGACATCTTGACTTGGTTTCTCTATTTTAGTGCATGTCTGAGCTATTTCTAGGTTAAAACCCATCTTCTTGCAAGATTTTGTGTTTTAAAAATCCAATACACATCTATAAAAACTATGTAAACATGTTCCAACCATTTGGATAACTCATCAAGTTCCACAAATGCATATAGACCTCCACTTGGCTTCAAGTCTCCTTAAAGCCTAAATGGCTTGGTATACCCTTTGCAGGTTTGGGACATTTAGTCTATTCTATCATGCTTATTATTACTTATTACACATGTTAATACTTCATAAAAACTCACCAATACATTACATGACCTCTCAATCACTCCTTTTCATCCTTTCTTTCTCATTTAATAATTACGCCTAGTGGTAACTCACCTAATTTGATAGTATACATGAGCAATTAGATCATTTTGAAGGGTTATAGTTTTATCTGAATGTTCATTATCCTCCATACATCTTCCGTACTCATCATCCAAAGTTTTTTTAAGATCCAAAGACTTAAACTTAAGTTATTTTCTCATTTTGGCCTCCTTTGTTTGGTAAACCAAAGTTCTAATTTTCCTCAGTGGCTAATCTCTGAGACAAAATAGAGAGATATATCCATAATCTCCATGGAAAAATAAGAGTTTTTAGAGTTTTATAAGGTCCTAATGAGGCTTCTTACCAAATTTTAAGGTCATACTCCCTCATTTAGGTACCTAACCAACTCAACTTGTCTAAAAACGGGACTAAAAAACCTTATTTTCTTGCATTTTTACCCAAATCCACCTATAGGTAACCTTTTCAAACCAATTTCATGTTTATAATATGCATAAACATGTTTACCACCTTTAATTTTTCTTATGTATCTTTTTAAACCATTCAAAACCTTTCCTCTTTGTGTATTTCTTATGTTTGCTCTTTGAACCAAGGGTTTCCTAGCTTGCTTGTACGGACTGTAGTCCATTTGCCAAGTGAGGGGAACACTTGAGCACCTTAGAAATTTATTGGGTATGTTGGGTCATCTATTTGATCATGATTTATCCCCTTGAAACCTTTCACACCTTCCTCTCACTCTTAGAGTGTTTATGACTCATTTATCCCTCCATTTTCCTAAACCTTGCCTTGACTGTGACAATTTTGCGTGTAGGTGTTCACCACCTCTTAGAAATCCTCTCAAGATGATTTTAGACATCATTTATCCTTCACCTTCCTATATACTATCTACTTTATTACATGTCTCCTTTTTTACAACTAAATTAAACCTAAAACCATGTCAATCACTAGAGTATATATCAAATCTCACCTAAATGACCTATAGGTGAGGTTTTAGGCATGAAAGAGGGTATGAACCTGATCATCATGAGCATAAAGGGTATTTATAGGTCTTATGTCCTTGAGAATTTATGATTACAAGTCAAACATGTTCCTTCCTAACCTCAAAAGTTCCTCTTAACCTATAGTTTGAGTATGCTCCCTTTGACTGGGACAGTGCTTTTTGTTTTGACCGATGTAGTTTATTTTGGCTTAGTCTGTAGTGTTTATGATAGATAAAAACCCTCTTAAGCTTAATTTTTGAGTCAAACATACTTTATTAACCTCACAACTCATATAAGGTAACTAAACACTATCATGTTACATACCTATGCATTGTTTCTTCATGCTACATGTTTATCCTTTGTCTTAGTCTGTACAGAGACTGTACATGTACCTAGGGTCCTTGAAAGGTCTATGTGAGTTATATTCCCTTGTTCATAGCTCATGAAGTTGTCAATATTCCCATTGAGGTGATCAAACATCACCACATCAATTCTAACTTTACCATTTCTCATTTGTAATGTAACTACCAAACTGAGTCTTATAATACCCTAGTCCCTTTTACCCCTGCCTTTAGCATATTTTCACTCCTTAAAACATAAAACAAAGTTCAAATATATCTTTAAATATCCTTAGAGTCATTTGAGGCATGATTTAAATCATTTGAACCATTTTTAGTTTATTACCAACATCAAAAGGTGATAAACCTTGTTCACTATTTGTCCACAGTCCTCCTATAGTAGTTGTAGGTACAATCTTCAAGGATTTGTATAGACTATGAATGCATAAAAGAGGTCATGGAACCTTTTATCAACTACATAGATAGTTATATAGGTTATTTACATGTTATTGAACTCACCTATCCACCTAGACAAATGTGGATGATTTATATTATTCCTCAAAGAAACAAATGGTCATTGTTTCCTTTAGGCATGTAGATGTTATTGAAACAAATCAATGTGTTTTAGAGCACTTTTGAGGCCCTAGAAAACATGTCACCTTATACCTTTTGATGTTCACATTTTTCATGAGCTTAGTCCATACTATAGGAAAATAATTTCAATTGTTCAAATCATTTAAGATTGCTTGTAAGCCTATTGTGGAGCACCAATATAAACCCATGGGACCTCTGTTTAGTGTTTTCTCGATAGACAGGGTTGAAAACATAGTCAATGCTCTTGGAGGTATTCTAAAATTGCAAAAAATTATATCACACGTTCAATAGGATATTATATACCAATTCATTATGAAAAAGTTTCAAGTGAGTTCCTATTTCATTCTCACATTCAAATAACCACCTCAAATCCCTATTTAGGCTACCTAAAGGTGGAAGTATGGTTGCACCATAGTGAATGATAACATAGCCAATATGGAGGTCTATCATAAACCTAAAGTTTGATGTTTTCCACTAAAACATTGATGCATTCCTAGCAAAACCAACAGGTCTCAATGCATATTCATCCTTTCATACATTAGCATGATGTAAGAAAGGGTCTTGTAGATGGACGTTTTGAGTTGTAAGGTAGTAAGAGTGAAATTGAGCATTGATATAATTTATTAGAGTATTTTTAACACTTAAAATGGAATTTTAAGCCTTTAAAAGGGTAACCTCCATCAATAACACCTTTAAAAAAATTCAACACATTCTCCTCTACATGGAAAACACCTGTATGTTCATGGAGTTCAACAGATAAGGGCATTTCATGACTGAGATAGGTTGGAATATGAACATATGGTCAAGTCTATGCCTCATTGAGAGTGTGAAATGAACCTCACTCAACCTCTAAATTATTGAAAATCTTAAAACACCTCAGTTACCACTTCATATATATAGTGAGAAAGCTTGTACAAGAATCTCAACTGACACTGAGCATGAAATTGGCAAATGAAGAAGAATAAGCTTGTAAGCTACTCAAGGAGTTCTATAGTGAGATAAAAACATCAAAAAAGTAGTGATATTACCTAGGGACTTTTGGGACACTTTTTACTAGCTATAAAACACACCTACAAATAGACACACTTAGAAAATCAAAACACTTCAACTAAAACTACACATGGTGACACCCCCTTGCATGATAGACCAGTTTTGCTTGTCCAAACTTCATGAATCATGAAACCAATAATGGATACCATCTGAGAATGAAACCCACATCCTCTATAAATAATACCTAAAATTTGTTGATATATATTTGTTATAAATGGATCAAAATCATTATGGCTCACCAAATAGCTATCAAATCTACACAGTCAACTTGTTAGTGATTTTTCATACAACATAATTGATAAATATTTAAAAATACATATGTGGAAATTAATATATTTGAGTGTGAAACATGCTTCCAAAATCATTTTATCTAAAATAGCCTCTAGTTCTTATACTAAGCAAAACATTGAAGGTCAGTTCAGTCTCCCAAGAAGAGTCAAAAAAATGCAAAATGAATTTGGCTTCAAAATGGAACTTTTAAATAAAACAATGAATGTATATGACTTTTATAAGGTTTTAGGGACCCCCAAAAATCTTTCCCATATGGAAAACTTCCCAAGAATCTATACAAATGCAATTTTTCCTCATTTTTTAGCTAATTTCTATAATTTCATTTACGGATCCTCCAAGTATCTGATGAAACTAACATTTTAGTCATATAAAATAACCTATTGGAAATTTTACATCAAATTGAGACACCTATTCACCTTGGGAGACATTATAAATTCATTAATGACTCTTAACATGACATAAAATGACCACCAATGGACCAATTGGCTAATGTGACTAATACTAAATCTAATGTGACCTTAAATAACATCACTTAACAAGTTAAAATTATTTTGAAAACAAATTAAGATCCATTAAAATTTTTAAAATCAAAAATATTATCTAGGGGTGCCCAAATTTGACCAAAAGCCAAATTTGGTCAACAAAATGTTGACTTATAGGGGTAGTATGCTTGTTATACTAAAGGCTAGTAGCCTTATCCAACCAAGGGGAAATGGAGTCAATGAATTCTTAGAGAAACTATAAAATACTTTTCCAAAACAAACACAACACACCAACAAAGCAAGACCAAGAAAAACACAAAATAAGGCAAGACAAAAGACAAAACTCACACTTATGCATAAGAACTTAGGAAACACAAAGAAAGCCAATAAACTATGTACAAGGGGAGAGCATAACCTTAGTAAATTTTTTTGAGATATATCCCATTATTTGTGATATGAATCTCTTATCCATCTAACCTTGAGAGTTAGAAAGCATTGTGTTGCTTGCATTGTGTGTTCACATATGGGCCACTCCACAAAGCATCAAAATTTGTGTCATCCAAGCTTAGCCCTATCTTCATCCCATTTTAGGGCAATGTCTCCCTCATTGAAGCTTCTTGGCATGGATTTATTGTCAAAGTATCTCTTTTTTTGTTCATGGTGAGTTCTCATAGTTTGTATATCTTGATCTCTTGTCTCCTCAAGATCCATCGACTCACATAACCTGAATTTTATGCCTTCATTATCCATCAATTGCATATGACAGGTAAGGTCCAAGGATGGTAACTCAAGTCAAATAGGCAATCTAGCTTCTCTCCCATAAACAATTATGTATGATGAATTCCCAATTGCTCTTTTTTGGGTATTCCTATCAGCCCAAAGGGTTGTCTTCAACTTGGAATGCCATGTCGTTTGATTTTGCACCATTTTCCTCTTTATGATCCTAATTAGATTCTTGTTTTTAGACTCATCTAGTGCATTACTTTGGGGATAATAGCTAGATGATTTGTTAAGATAGATGCCATGATTCAAATCCCATTCACTTTTCCTTGCTCCAAGAAAAGCCAATGCATTATCTAAAAATATTGTTGAAGGAGCCACAAACCTTGTTACTACACCTTCATAGAAGTCTAGAACTAAGTTTTCATTTGCCTCCTTGAGAGATACAACCTCCACCCATCTTGTAAAGAAATGCATAATGGTCAACACCCACTTGTGACTACCACTAGAAGGTGGATTAATTAGGCCTATGAAATTCAAACTCCATTACATGAAGGGTTGATGAACTTGGATTGGATAAAGAGGAAAGGAAAAGATATTTTTTTGCCATCAAAAAGAATACACTTTTCACATTTTCTTACCAAAGCATGAGTGTCCTTGAACAATCTAGGACAAATGTATCTAACCCTTATGATCCTGGGAATTGTGGTTCTTAGAGCAAAATGATCACCAATTGGTCCATCATGAAACTCAAACAATACTTTTTTAATCTAATTTGATTCAATATACCTCAATAACAGACCTAAAAAAGTCTTTCCTAAATAGCACTCAATCAAAAAGTACATAATAAATGGATTTCAATCTAAAGTACCTTCATCTAGATCTATCAAGAACTTGTGGACACTCACCGGTTTGAAGGAAATGAATCATATATTGTGTCCAACTCCTCATGGGTGAAGATGTAGCTATCATAAAGTCATCATTAAGTGCCAAAAAAACCTTCCTTTTTCTCCTTCAAGTCTAAAGAAATATGCTCACATAACCTTTTTCCTTTTATTAGCTTGGTTGTCTTGATTTCCACGTCATATTCCATTACTTTTGTGATCCAACCTAGTCTCTTCTCATTCAAATCCCTGCTCAAGAGAAAGGTTGTGACACTAGGATGAGGTATAAATATGTAAATTTTATTATTAAATAACATATTCCTAAATTTATTTAGGCTCCTCATAATTGAAAATACTTGTTTCTCAACATAAATGTATCTCACCTTATAGCCTTGTAAACATTGACTAAAGAAGGAAATAGGCTACTCTAAATTTTCATCATTTGATTGAGTAAGCATGGCAGAGATTACTTCTTCATTACCAAAGGTATATAAATTGAAATATTTTTAAAAATTAGGACTTGCAAGAGTAGGGTCTTGGGCAATGGCTTGTTTGATCTCTACAAAACATTCCTTCCTCCTTATCCAAGTGAACACTTCATCCTTCTATAGCATGGAGGTTAGAGGTTTAACCAAGTTAGCAAAATCAGGAATGAATCTCCTTATAAAATTGATTTTACCAAAGAAACTTTGTAAACCTTTCTTGTGTTTAGGTAAAGACAATACCAAGATGGCGCTCACACTTTCAAGATCAATGGATAAGCCCTTCTTAGATACTATGTGTCCTAATATTTTGCCTTCATGGGAAAAAAACACACATTTATTTTCATTTAGAGAGATCTCAAAATCTATACATCTTTCAAAAATTTTCCTTAGATGACTCAATTGAATATTTACATCCTTGAAGAAAATTGTTACATCATCAAGATACACCAACACAATGTCATTGATTATTCCTTGAAAAGACATATCCATTGCACATTGAAATGTATGTCTATAGTTAGACAATCTAGAAAGAATATTCCTATAAGCATATGTACCCCATTTAGTAGTAAAGTTTGTTTTATATTGATCACTTTCCTTCACCAAAATTTGATGGTATGCAAAATACCCATCAAGGAGAGGACACCTCTCATTGCCTACCACAACTTGTAGAATTTGTTCCATATAAGAAAGGGGATAATGATCCCTCAAGGAAACTGTATTTAATTTCCTAAAGTCAACACACAACCTAATCTCCCCATTCTTCTTTCTAGTAGGGTCTAAGTTAGCCAACCAAGATGAATGCTTGATAGGAAAGATGATTCTAGACTCAATCAACCTAGTGAGCTCTTTCCTCATGAGGTGTTCAATCTTAGGATTTATTTTCCCTTGTCTTTGCTTAATAGGCTTGGAATTTTCATCTATCTCTATGGTGTGTTGTGCTAGCCTTGGATCAAAACCCTTCAAATCCCTATACTCCCATGCAAAGAAATCACTAAACTCCTTGCATAACTCAATGAAATCATGTTTCTCTTGAATATTGCAAAAATTTTCAAGTGAAAGTAACTTATCCTTAAATATTTCTACCTTCTCATAGTTCTCTTTTCTATTAGACATGCTTAACTTCTCTTTATCGAGCTAGTCATCCTCATTGAATATGCTTTCAAGAGTAACTAGGCCTTTAGGAATCTTGTTAGACTTCAACTGGATAATTTGCCTTCCATATTGATGCTATAGTTTGGACTGATTCTTGGGAGAAAACATAGCCTCCTCTTATAGAAAAAAATCAATTTATTGGTCACTATCAAACACTTTCCAATTAGTGACATTATCCGATATGGAGGGACTTATAATCACCTTTAGGTGAGGTTGGTTCTTATCCTCTTTTATACCTTTTGAAATATCAAAATTGAGATCTAATAGATGCTAACCTATCTGCATGCTTGTTATCCTTTATTGGAATAAGAGATGTTGAAAGCTTGGAAATATTCCAGAAGATCCCATACTCTATGCTTATAGGACCTACACAAAGATTTTTTTTTGTCAAATTCTTCCCTCTAACTTGGTTTACAATGAGTTCACTATCTCCATACACTTGAAACTCCTTAATCCTTCTTTTCCTATCACATTCAATGCAAGGAATAAGGGCCTCATATTCTACCACATTATAAGTACATAAGAATTGAAATCTAAAAGATGAATAGTACCTTTCTTTAGAAGGTAAAACCAACATTACTCCACCACCTACCCCAATTTTACTTCTTGATCCATTAAAAAAAAAGATACCATAAACCATTCACATTTTCACTTGGCTTCACTATGTTTAGTATGAAAGAGTCCTTCTCATTCATAGAATACACCCCAAGACTAGATTACTATATGAACTTATAAGGATTATGCTCATAATGCTCATTTCCCCATTAATCTAAGAACAAATCAGAAACTCTTTCAAGGAAAGATGATGGATATTGGTCAATGTAAAGTTCTTCTTGATCAATAGTTAACATTTAACACTTTAGGTGTGTATGGCTCCACATGACTATGGTGAATAGGTTTTGATTTAATCTTCACCTTACTGCCATATTTTATCCGAAACACCATGTAGAACCAATTGGCTGCCAAGTATCCATCTATCTTGGCTGTAAACTCTCTTGACAAGCAGAAGTCAAAGTATGGAGGTAAATCTACCACAACCACATCATGAGTAATGGAAAAGGTAAGAAAAACATGAAGGATCAAATTCAAATATTTAACTACTCCTAAAGCCTTAGCTGGTGATCCATCCAATTTTAATACTTCCTTAGTCATTGGCTCATATTTGAGGCCTAATTTATCCATTATACACTTGGACATAAGTAAAGTACTAGCCCCACTATCAATGATGCAATTATGAACCAAGAAATCACCAATGATTAGAGATAGGTAGAAAGGAGGGGTTTTTTCATTATTTTTCACTTGACCATCTATAATTTGATTTCCATTAACCAGGACAACATTTTCATTCCTAGATGAGCCAAATTGCTTACCCAATCTTTGAAATTATTTTTGGAGCATATCTTTCTACCTTGGTTTTGTCAAATAATCACATAATGAGATGTTCATGTGTACCATTTTCATTTAGTCCACAACATTAATGGAATAATTTTTCACCTTTGGGGGATCCTTTGGTGTAGCTTGAGGAGGGTGAATAGGAGTTGTCTTAACATTCTAAATTTTTTGATGTTCTTGCACTCTAGGAGCTGATTTTGACATGCTTACCATTGGAGATGAAGTGGGGACCAAAATAGGTCCTTGTCTGCTCCTAGCTGCTCTTCAACAACCCTTTTCTTGGACCTAGTGTTAGAGGTAACACTAGTATTCATATTACTTAGATTCCCCAAGTGATTAATATCACAAAACTCTCCATCTAAATGATTTATAAGGGTATAATAAGATTTTGGTTGAACATTCTCCACCCCACTTTGCATTGGTCCTTCAAAACCTAAAACTTGGAAAGATTCATTACCTTACATTACCATGGTTTGGTTGTGAATTTCATTTACATAAGCCACTTGTTCTTGATTTTACTCAAAGGATGGATAGCATGGATGTTCTTGAACCAAGTTATTTTGGGTGCGAAAAAGAGCTTTAGAGGATGAGGGAGAATTAGGATTGTAGATTTAATAAGGCCTAGCTTGGGTAATTTGACCTTGTCATTAAGCATTACCTTGAAAAGGGGGTCTATTGGTTTGTGCAAACTGATTGTAGGATTGGTATGGCCTATAACTTTGGGATTATTTCCTTTTGAGGGAAACCAATTCATTAGTGACACTTTGTAAGAATATTTTGACTTCATGGATTTCATTGGAAGGAATAATGGCATATTTCTCATGACTAGGCAAATGAGCCAAGGTAGGTAATGTAACTTGAATACAAGGCTGTAAATAAGGGAATAATGGGATTAGAGGCCTAGGAGAAATCTTTCCTACTTGAACAAGATAATTCTTAGCATTGATGGCTATATAATAGGAAGGAGGGAGTGTATTCCCACCCATGGATTGGATCATCATAGCTACATCACTATTCAATCCTTCTTAATAATATAAGAATGCATAGTTTGGAGTAGTCTTCACAAGAACTAGGATCCTATCCCATGTTTTTTGAAAACTAGTGTTTAAATATTGCATAAAATCATGTGGTTCCCTCTTTATAGTGGTCAATTGTTCAGCTAGAGATATATAGTCACTCTTCTCTCCAAACCTCTTAGTCAATAGATCTCCTAGTTCATCCCATGAACCAATAAAATTTTCAGGTAGATTCCCATACCAATCCAAAAGTTTTCCTTTGAAAGATAATGCCAATAATCTAACAACCCAATTTTATTGAATGATATTATGTATATTGAAATTTTTTTCTATATTTCTAATATGTTTAATGGAATTAATAAGACCCTCTCTACTAAAATATGGAACACTCTTAAGGGTTGCTCTTGAAATTTGGTCAGATTGGGAAATATTCAAAGGAGATGATCTAGTGAAGGATACAAAAGGTTTATTCCTATCCATCTTGGGATTTGAAATTTAAGTGTTTAGAGTTGAACTCAATTGAAACATATACTTCTTAAACACCAAATCTCTTGAATAAGGATGGGTATTCACAAACCTAAACATTTTGGTAGAATATAGAGGTAATTACACAAAATCAAAGGGTATAACTTTAGCAGCAGACCTAGTGGTCACCATTGGCATGGGAACTAAGTAATTATCATTAACCAAATACTTGAAATATTAAATGGAGTTTCTAGGTAATAAATGTAGATGTTCTTGCAACTGTAACTATGTTAAGACCAACACCAATCTTAAACAATTTTTTAGGACTTGAGGTCCCATAGGGCATGCAAAAACCTATTGGCACCTATATTTACACCCCTAAGGATCTTCTTATCTCTCCTCATCCAAGTGGCATAATAGAAACATCCCTCTTGATATAGGTGACAATATTGAGAGATGAATCTCTAGAAGGGCTAGTTCCTTTGATGCACTCTTTGAAGCACTTCTCTACTTATTAACTTGTGGATAAAAATGATTAAGAAAACAACCAAAAAAATAAAAAAGTGATTCACCAATGTTTAATATCCTCCCATTTTAATTAATATCTACTACTTAAAGACAAACAAATTCTCTCTCAAACAAAACTCATAACTTAGGATTTAATATCACATAAATGTTTCATATGTTAGATTCAATAAGGTATTTGATACTTAAGAGGGTAATGAATTACTTAATTAAGGGAGAAAGTCATAAACCACTTATAATACACCTATAAACTTATAAAATAATACTAAAATGGACCTATAACAAAAATCTTTTTGCACATTTGGTAGACATCTAGGATTAACATGCTAAAAAGATCTTTCACTAGACAAGTCCAACGAGATTGCAATAAATAATCAATAGTACATCATGTGAGTGAAAAATAACTTGTATATTTATTCAAGAGTATTTCATGTAAATTTTTTTCTATATTTTCCCCATTAACCAATTGAGGCTACCAAAAAGAAGCAAAAGAGTCCATATTTATAGCTATTGAGACAGAGACAAAGCAAAGGAAGTCAAAAGGTCACTTGGAAATGTGCTAATATTATAAAAGGAGTTAAAATTTACATGTAAAATAGGTTTTATTTGAGCCATGAAAGGTCAGGAGGTCAAATTATCCATACAATCCATGAAAATTGAGAAAAGTGGCGTAGAACTATCAATCCTAGCATAGAAAATTGCCTTCATAATTTGCATCTATTTGAACATCCCACCACTAAATATGGATAGGTCTGATGATTTTTGTTAGATTTAAGGAATTAATCATGCAATTATATGCACTATTTTTATCCCCACACTTTTGGAAACTCATGGAATGCATCAATCACTATCTACAGTCTTAAAACTCCTTGTTTCTGTCACACCTCACACTTGGCCTCAAAATGGACTTTAGTTTCTCATGAAAATCCATGGGAGGGGCTGAATTATAATTTAAAATCTTATCCATGGATTTATACCTCTCAAATTCACCTTAAAAAGACATCTAATTGAGGCTTCCACACTTTCACCCTTGTGGTACCATGCCAGTTTTGACTAGCTAAAAGAAGAGATTTAGATTGGACACTTAAAAACATTTAAATAGGATAAAATGACCATATTTAGTTACAGTAAGCCTTGAGATTCCTATCATACTTGATTTCACCACCTAAAACATCATAGACCCTAAAAAACATAAAAAATGGTGACAAAAAATAGATTTTGCCTATTGTCTATACAGTTCCATACATCTCCTTACATGTGTGAGAGCATAAGTTAGTCCTTTCCATGATACAATAGGTTTCCTTTCTAAAATATGCCATTAAAATGGCTCTCCAAAATCATTTTCCTCATTAGGTCATAACCAAGGTTTTTGTAGGGTTTTAGGTGTTAAGTTTTTTCATGAAACATGGACATTAAACCTACCTCCAAATTATATAATATTGATTTCAAGGGACCTTGATAACTCCCCTTAATCCCTCTGGTTCCCATGCATATCATTCTAAAAGATATGAACTTGAAAATTTGATCTCTCAAATTGGTTTCTCCTTTTGAGTGCATGCCTAAGTTATTTATAGGTTAAAAACCATCTTCTTGCAAGATTTTCTTCCTAAAAAATACCATATATATATTAAAAAAAACTACATAAACATGTTTCAACCATTTGGATAGCTCATCAAGGCCCATAAATGCATATAGACACCCACATGGCTTCAAGTCTCCTTAAGGCCTAATGGGCTTGGCATACCCCTTGTAGGTTTGGGTGATTTGGACTATTATATCTTAATTCTTACAAATTTTCACATTTCATTCACACTCACAAATCCATCACATGAGCTCTCAAGCACTCCTTTTCATCCTTTCTTTCTCATTTGACAATTATGCTTAGTGGGAACACACCTAATTTGACTATGGCATGATTAGTTAGGTCATTTTGAAGGGTTAGAGTTTGATGTGAATGTTCATTATCCTCCATAAATCTTCCATACTAATCACCCAATATTTCTTTAATATACCAGGACTTCAACTTAAGTTCTTTTCTCATTTTGGCTTCTTTTGCTTGGTAAACGAAAATTCTAATTTTCCTAAGTGATTAATCTGTGAGACAAAATAGGAATATATAACCCTTATCCCCATGGAAAACTGAGAGATGTTTACATTTTATAAGGTCTTAATGAGGCTATATACCAAATGGTAAGGTCTAACTCCCTCATTTAGGTACATAACCAACTCAACTTGTCTGAAAAAAGGGGCTAAAAAACCCTATTTTCTTGTATTTTTGTTAAAATCCACCTATATGTAACCTTTTCAAACCAATTTAATGTTTATAGTCTACCTAGAAATGTTTCCCACCTTGTATTTATGCTTATGGATCTTTTTAAACCATTGAAAACCTTTCCTCTTAGTGTATTCCTTATGTCTACTCTTTGAACCAAGGGTTTCCTATCTTGCTTGTAGGGACTATAGTCTATTTTCCTAGTGAGGGGAGAATTTGATCACATTATAAATGTCTTTGGTATGTTTAGGATTCTATTAGGTCATGATAAATCTCATTTAAACCATTCACACCTTCCTCTCACTCCTAGAGGGTTCACGACTCATTTAGCCCTCCATTTTCCTAAACCCTACCATTACTATGACAGTCTTACCTGTAGGTGTTTATCACCTCTTATAAATCCTTTCAAGATGATTTTAGACCTCATTTATCCTTCAAATTCATGTAAACTATATTCTTTAATCCATGCCTCCCTTTCGACAACTTAATCAAATCTAAACCCATGTCAACCACTAGAGTTTATATCAAATCCCACCTAAATGACCTGTAGGTGAGCTTTTAGGCATGAGAGAGGGTATGAACCTGATAATCAAGAGTATATAGGTTATTTGAAAGTCCTATTTCCTTGATAATTTATTATTCCAAGTCAAACATGTTCCTTCATAACCTCAAAATGTCCTCTTAACCTATACACTGAGTATGCTCCCTTTCATTGTGAATTTTTTTTTTTACCCCTATAGCTTATTTTGGCTTTGTCCATAGTGTTTATGATAGAGATAAACCATAATAAGATTAATTTGTGAGTAAAAATCATTTTATTAACCTCACAAATCACATAAGGTAGATAAACATTGTCATGTTACATGTTTATGCATTGTTTGACCTCTATCATAGTCTATATAGAGGATGTATTGGTAGCTATGGTCCTTAAAAAGTATATGTGAGTTGGATTACCTTGTTCATAGATCATGAAGTTTTAAATATTCCTATTTGTGAAGTTTTCAACATCACCACTTCAATTCTGAATTTACCATTTCTCATTTGTAATGGAACTACCAAACTGAGTCTTATACTACCCCTGTCCCATTGACCCCTACAAGTAACTTATTTTCACTCTTTAAAATTTTAAACAAAATTAAAATATATATTAAATACTCCTTGGAGTCACTTGAGGCTTGATTGAAATCATTTGAACCACCTCTAGTGTATTTCCAACTTCAAGGGGTGATAAACCTTGTTCACTGTCTATACACAGTCATCCTATAATAGTTATTGGTACATTATTCAAGCATTTATATGGAATATGAATGCATAAAAGAGGTCATGGAACATTTTATCAGCTTCATAGATAGTCTTCTCTATTATTTACATGTCACTCAACTCACCTAGCCACCTAGACAAGTGTGGATGCTCCATATTGTTCCTCAAAGAAACAAATGGTCATTGTTTCCTTTAGGCATGAAGATGTTATTGAAAAAAATAAGTGTGTTTTAGAGAACATTTGAGCCCATAAAAAACTTGTCACCATCTACCTTTTAATGTTTACCTTTGGCATGAGCTTATTCCATACTATAGGCAAATAATTTCAATTGCTCAAATCATTTAAGACTACTTTTAAGCTTGTTGTGGAGCACTGACATAAACCCATGGGACCTCTATTTAGTTTTTTATAGGTAGACAAGCCTAAATCATGATCAATTCTCTTAGAGGTATTATCAAATTGTAAATAGTTATATCACACCTTGGATGGGCTATTCTACACCAATTCATGATGCAAAAGTTTCAAGTTAGTTCCATCCTCATTCTCACATTCAAATAACCACCTCA
Organism: Torreya grandis; assembly: GCA_037957365.1. Classification (NCBI taxonomy): domain Eukaryota; kingdom Viridiplantae; phylum Streptophyta; class Pinopsida; order Cupressales; family Taxaceae; genus Torreya; species Torreya grandis. The sequence continues at coordinate 530,847 of JARHVA010007517.1, forward strand.
AACCCCTATTTAGGCTCCTTGAAGGTGGAGGTTTGGTTGCACCATAGTGAATGATAACATAGCCATTATGGAGGTCTCTCATAAAGCTAAATTTTGATGCTTTCCACTAACAACCTTTTGTATTCCTATAAAAACTAAGAGGTTTAAATGCATATTCATCCTTTCATACATCAACATGACATAAACGAGGGTCCTATAGATGCACAGTTTGAGTTGCAAGGTAGTGAGAGTGAAATTGAGCATTGATATGCTTGCTTAGAGGTGTACTAATACTTCAAATTCAATTTTTAGCCTTGAAAGGGATAATCTACATCAATAAAACCTTTTAAAAACTTCAAAACATTCTTCCCTATGTGGAAAAAACCTATATGTTCATGGAGTTCAATAGACAAGGGCATTTTGTGACTTAGATAGCTTGGGACATGAACAAATGGTCAAGTCTATGCCTCATTAAGAGTGAAAAAGGAACCTAACTTGTCCTCCAAAGTCATGAAAACCCAAAAAAAACTCCATTACCACTTCATATACAAAGTGAATAAGCTTGTACAAGAAACTCAACTGAAACTAAGAATGAAATTGGCAAATGAAGAAGAACAAGATTGTAAGATACTCAAGGAGTGATATGGTGAGATAAAAAAATGTAATAATTAGTGATATGACCTAGGTACTTATGGGACACTCTTTCCCAGTTGAAAAAGACACCTACAAAAGAGATACACTCAAAAAATCAAAACACTCCAACTAAAACTACACATGGCGACACTCCCTTCCATGATACACTAATTTTTCTCTTCCAAATTCATGAATCATAAAACAAATAATGGATACCATATTAGAAGGAATAGACATCCTCTATATCCAATACTAATAATTGGTTCATATGAATTTGGTATAAATGCAACATAAATCATTAGGGTTCACCAAATAGCTATCAAATCTGCATAGTCAACTTATTAGCAATTCTTCATAAAACACAGTTGCAGAAAATTCAAAACCCATATATTAAAATGAAGGTATTGGAGTTTAAAGTATCCTCTGAAAATCATTTTTTTTGAAACTACTTGTGCTTCTTGTAGATCAAAAACATGAAGGTTAGTTCAATCTGCCAAGAAGACCAAAAAAATACAAAATGGTTTTGGATTCAAAATGGAATATACAGAGAAAACCAAGCATGGAGATTATTTTTATAAGGTTTTAGTGACCCCTAAAAATCTTCCTTGTGTGGCATATTTCACAAGAATCTGTACAAGTTCCATTTTCCCTCTTTTTAAGTTGAGTTTTACAATTTTAGTTAGGGATCCTACAACTATTTGATTTAATTGACATGTCAAACATATAAATTGGCTTATTAGACATTTTAAATTAATGTGATATACCTAAGTACCTTGGGAAACATGACAAATGCATTAATATCTCATAAAATGACATAAACTGACCCCCAATGGACCAATTGGCTAATGTGACTAAGACTAAAGCTAATGACATCATATAACAACTAGAAATTAACATGACAAAAACTTAGGACCCATTCAAATGTTTAAAATCAAATTTTTTGCCTAGGGGTGCCCAAATTTGACTAAAAGTCAACAGTAACTAGATACTCAACCTCAACTATAGAAAGAGTGATAATGGATTATTTTTTAGAAGCCTATGATACTACCCATGAGAAAAATTTGAAACCATAACTAGAAGTGTTCTTCATATCAACAATTTTCCCTATCCAATCACTATCTATGTAGTCAAATAAATTAAAATCACTTACTAGTGTATACAACATACCATGATTCTTAATCCCATTTAGATATTGTTATCACATAGGTTTTCCACCCATTCTTTGATGTAAAATAGCTCATTATGCAATACTTAATGATACAATGAGAAAACCTTCAAGCCATGAGACTTTAGGAAATTAAGGTTAATCTCTAAAGAAGGTTGGATTCCTTTCACCAAATTTGATGTAGCCAATAAGATACCAGTTTTATAGAAATTTAGCTCATTTTTAATGTTCTTTCTCCTAAACTAAATTTTGACTAAGAAAAGGGTTAAGAATGAAATTTTGAAAAACTGAAATGGTAATTACACCAAATATTTTAGTGGGTCATAATGATTGCTTGATAAACACAAAAAAATAGAGAATCAATTGAAATTTGTTTGGGCACATAATCATGCAAATGAGAAATCAAAGGTAATATTTGTTATTTCTATAGATGTGACAAGATTCACTTATTTTCATCAAATAGTATTTTAGAAGTGTAAAATACCACAAAATACTTTATTTTGACTAAAAATAAGAACTGTAATATCCTTAAATACTTGAATAACTCTACATACACAACGATCTCTCAGATAATAAAGGTAAATCTTTAATTTATTTTCCATCTCAAAGTTACAGCTTGTAGACAATACATTCAAAATGTAGAAATATATCCTCTAACAACAAAAATATAGATTTGGCCATTACTTATACCCATAGTTATATAAAATATCTCATAGATGAGATGAATTTATCAAAACTTGAATGTCCAATAGAGAGAACCATGTAGATTAGGAACTCCATGCAAAAAGAGGTGAGGTCTTCTATTTCTATTGTCTTTGACTTGTAGAATGGTTTTGAAAATAGAATAAAAGAGTTGGAGGTGGTCCCTATCTTAGAATGGCATGGATGGAATTGGAAGATATCCATGCAATGCTCATTGTTCTTCATGTAGCTGAAAATAGGTACTCATGCAAATGGGTGGTGCCTAAAATAGAACTTGAACTTCAAAAAGATAACTAAAGTTACCTTTACAAAAGCCTAATTTGAAAAACACAAGTGTGAATTTTAATTCATATCACTTTGTCAAAATGGACTTTGTAATTTTTAATACATTTTTTTAGACTTTTGTAAATTATAACTTGTCAAAATAGAATGTGTAATTTGCAATTATGTGTTTTACAACTTTCATCAAAAATATAAAGTGTAAAATTCATTTTTATCTTTTTCAAAAAGATTTATAAAAGATAAATTTAATTTTACAATATACAACTCACAATGTTTTTTAAAATCAAATTATGATATGTGGAAATATTTAAACAGAAATTGATTAATCAATATCCAAAATTTGCTCAGCCTGCTTGTCTTTCTTGCCCTACATATTTTCAACATATGCATCAAATGCCTTGAACATTTATTATATTAAATCTTTGTCTTCTCCACAAAAATAGAGATGAAAGGATACACAATATTATTGACTATCAAACAATTCCTTCCTGAAAGTCTTGATTCCCTACATTTCCATTCTTGTCTTATCTATTGATTTTTCATCCCTGATACATTTACGGATAAAACTCATGGTGAAGACTGTAATCTTTATAGATTCATTTTCAACCACTTCCTTAAACTTATTTTTAATTTATCATACCTAAAATAGGTTCTCTACATCATATACTAGTTGTCATGGCATCATATTCATCATTCCTTCAATGTCATACAACATATCAATAGCCTTGTCATGTGCCACCTTGGCCTTGTGAGCAGATTTTGTGAGTATCCTATCTAAAAATGAGCTACTCTATGTAATTTCTCACTTTCAACATCATTATGAAATATATTATTATAAATGAGGGTATCCATATCAAATGAAGTCACAACTATTAACTTGGGATAATATAAATTTAGGGTTTGAATTTCTCCTTCATATTTATTGACTTGTTCTCTCAAGATATTACTTTTCTCTCTAATTATTTCATACTCATCGATTATTATAATAATAACCTTATTTCCCTTAGAAGTAATATCTTTCGACCATTCTTTGGTATCCCTTCCCATATGAGCAATCTATTTAACCAAATCAATTTTAGCTTGATCTAGAATTTGATTGACCGGTTACACTGACTATGGTTATTCTGATGATTCACTGGGATCTAAGAACTAGTTCAATGTAGCTATAAATTGATCCACTTTTTTATTTAATTCATGATTTATGGCCTTATCATTATCATATATTTAAAAGGGGTATTTTATTCTATATTAAACATCATTTTTTATCCCCTTTCTTGGAAATTTGATAATCCATCATAAGCTTTTCCTTTGATTTATCTGGTGGGGGAACTATAATTTCAACATACCTTTCCCTTTTATCATCACTTAATATCTTATAATAGGTCCTAGGAGTAGGTTTGGACTTCTTCTTGATCTCTGATAGGCCAAAATCTAGCGTTCTAGGGTCAATCATTTGTTTTCTCTTCTTATCCACTAATTATGCTAGCTAGCTGGTGGTAGCATCCTATTACTTGGATATTGTCACTAAATAATTAATAGTTGATGTTGCTAGATCAGTAGGTAATGTGATAATTGTATACTCCTAGGTATATGTTTCCATTGGTTACTAGGGATGTGACTATGAAATATCACTCCCATCAGTGGGTTGAAAATCTATATTTACATCAAGAACCTATGTTGCTCTAATGCCAACTAAAGGTGCTGTAGAAACAATGGATGAAGTGGAGGCAATGAAAATAGTTGTGTCTATCAAGGGTGTGGAAGATGGAATAAATACTATTTTTTTGAATTTAGGAATAGGTGGGAGGGTGGAAGCCAGAGCATTTAATGAATGAATAAAATGTGTGGGACCACTCAAGGTTGGTGATGTAAGGAAAATGAGTGGGGATGAAAATGAAACAATATGTATCCTAGGTATTAGGATGGCTTGTGAGATTGAAGTTAGGATGAATGAGTCTATTGATTTGTACTACTGAGTGGTGTTGTAAATTAATGGGGATGAAATGGATGGAATTATGAATGAAATGGAAAGAGAGAGAATGGAATGAAAGGAGAAGATGAAACTAAAGGAAGGGAAAGTGGAGTTGAAACTTAAGAATCCACTAATGGGGGGCCTTCAGTATCCACTTGAATTCAATGTATTGGTTACAATTGGATTATTGTGGTAGGTAATGTCATAAGAATGATATGTGGAGTGGAAACTATAGATGTAAAGGGAGTTGATGTAGGAGGTAGAGGTGTCAGATCCTTTGGAACAATGTAGATAGGAGAGTGGATAATTTAAATATGGGTTATAAGTATTATGGACATGGGGATTGAAGTTGTAGAAGCTATCATTATTATTATGTCTTTTGATGAGATGTCAATTGGTTGTTTTTTAGCTTCCCCCTCTTGGCTTGATTGCCCTTTCTATCCTTGATTGTCTTCTTATTCTTCTAATGTATCTCTTATTATGATTCACCTATTGTTCCACTTGGAACATCTAATGATGGATAAATCTCTTCTGCTTTAAGCTTTAGAAAATTATCTCTAACTCCTATTATTTATCTTTTTACTTGAACTCCCTTGATCTAAATCTAATTGATTGTTCTATTGATCACACTTGTTATTCTAACATGTAGAGAAAAGGATTCCATAGTTGACTACCTTACTGGTGGAAAGGATTGTGTGATGATCTATGTATAATAAGTCAGGTCTACTTCAGACTCATCATCTACCAAGTCATCAGGGATTGGTGATAAATCATAATCTTTGATTTGTTCAGGGGGTCATTATATAATTATCCCTCATTCTGACCCTCTCCTCATCCTTGGAGTCCTCCCAACAATCTTCATAATATGGAACATGAGCATATGTTGAAAGTTCCAATATGTTTGAGATATTTCCATAGACATCAAAAAATGTCCTAGACTCCAAAGTCTATAAGTTCATTTGGCTTTGAGGAGGGAAGGGCACATGTATCTACCAATACTGATTATAAAGTCAATTCCCACTTTGTGCCTATTAGAAAGGAGCTTATGGGTCTTGACAAGTTCCCTGATCAGCTCCATTAGTGCCCATTTGTCATTAACTTATTAGGGAAATGTGTAGGGGTAGCCATTGAATCTGACTAATCTAATATAGGAAAAGGTAGGGAACTGAATGAAATATGATCCCCATTCGATAATCTCTACAACGGTTGCTGGTGAGAATCTTGTCCTCCCTAGTTCTTTACAAAACATGATAATGATGCAATAGATGAAAGCGTCATTGACTCTTATAAAATTTTGTCTATTGGAGTCCAATGTGAGGCTAGGATAGTAGTTGTATACTCTATTTATTTCTCTAAGGACTATGTTGGGGTATGTAAAATATCTCCTTTTAGCAAAGATATACACCATGTAAGAACTCATGTAATTTTTTATAGTTGTTTACACCTCCAATAATTTATTATGGAAGTAATCACTTATACGTTGAGCTTAATGAATGTATTGGATGTTTTATTAGATGACCCAAATGTACTAGTACATCTACTCCTATAAATTTCTAGCATCAAGAGTGCCATTGAGTCTTTGTAACAATATGATAATATCTCCCACCTCATCAAATAAATCGACCCTATAAAAGGTCTTTGGTAATTTGTGGTGGAGGTAGCCTTGGGGGATTTAAGCCACTAGTTGTTAGTCTTATTCTAACACCCATCTCTTTTGTCTTTAAATAACTATGCAGATGTCTGATGAGTTATACCAAGATAATTCTAAAATTTAGGGATTATAAATACTAAATCAATGCAATCAAGGTCTAGATTCAAAATACTTTCTCCTTGTTCATTCAAGATTTCTCCTTTGTTAGGATCATAGTGTTTGGATAATGTGAGCACCAACTTTAGGATTTGGACTAATAGTGGAAAGGCTATAGCTTTAGGTAAGATAGAGTCATAAGTATTGTGGATCCAATCATTATTAAAATCTACACCTATTCTGGTCTAAATGTCTCCTAGGACAATATGACCTAAATTAGTATCTATTATCTCTATTGTATTGGACTCTAAACTAAGAGTTACTCTAGTGTGTTTAGATTTAAACTTCATATTTTTTGGAGACATAGAATCTAGATTTATTACTTGTGGGAAATCAACTATGAGGGATGTTAGAGTTTATAGGTGTTTTAATCAAACATAATCTCCAATGGAGATGGGAGGTGATTTGAGAAAGTAAACATTCCAGCATAATCGATAAGTGTTTCAATCAGGTGAAAACTCTTTGGAGCTCAGACGTGTTTAGAGCAAGTTTGATTTCTATCAAAATGAGAAGGAACATGAAGTAATGTGGATTCCCATGTAAATGGGAAGAGTTCTAGATATGTCCAAAGTCTGCAAGGATCTTGAAGGATTTTTGTGGAATATTTTCTAGTTTTAAAGTGGAATATACTTGGGAATATTTACCTAGTTTGAGGTAATGTCATAGATTCAAATGTGAATCCTCAAGGGAAAAATTAGGTCTAAGTGATGGAAGCTTTAGAAACAAACCTTAGAAAGCCCTATAAAAACCCTAGACCTCAATTTTGGAGAAACACATGAACTTAAAAATAATAATTTTTACCAATGTCTAAACAAGATAAGAATCCTAAAAAGATGCCACAAAAAACAAATGGCAACACTAAAAAGAACTCAAAAACTTCTCACAAGAAAATGGAAATAATCTTTAAAAAAGTCTCAATTTGTAGTAGAAATTACAAAAAGAATAATGGGAATACTATGAAAAGAAGACAATAACATGGAAGGTGGTTTTTAGTCATGACTCAAACTTGCAGGTACTTGCTTGGCATGTGGCTCAAGGATTGGATGTGTGGAAAACTTTGTCATAGCTCAAAAACACATTTAAAAAATTGAACAATAATAAAAAAATCTTCAAATCACTTGTTTTAAATAAGAAAACCGTATTCTTAATGTATTAATGGTAGTTGGTGGTAGGACTTTGGAGTTCTTGGAGCAAGTCCCATGTCCTCAAGGTTGAATGGATTGAATGGTGAGAGCACAACTTGTGATGTAACTTGAAAGTTTTGAAAATTGCTCCTAAATTTATGGATCCCATGGTTTGGGTAGTTGGTAGGAAGCAGAACCTAGGACACAATTTGTAATTTTGTAAACTAAAAGTCAAGTTTTATATCCTATAGGAAGGGGTGTTTAAGTTTTGTGGGATCTAAAGCTTGGCATGTAATTTGAAATTTTGAAAACTAAAAATTCCATGTCAAGATCTATATTTTACCAGTTAAAAGGTTTATAAGATAAAAATCATAGCTTGTATTTTATACTTTTACAAATTGAAAAATGTGCACTAGGTTCCAGATTCTAGTATTTTAGAAGGATAGTTGCTTTTTAGGATCCAGAACCTATGAAGTAATTTGTAATTTAAAAATTACATCCAGAGTTCTGGATTTTCTAATGCAATGGGGAAAAATGGTTTTTTGGTGGTTTTAATGGATTTTATAAAAAATGATGGGGGATCCCTTAGGTTGTTAGATGTTGTGACATTTTTGGGATAAAAATATCAACATTTTTGGCAACCTCTCTGGGGTGATTACCTATTAATCAACTTTCATCTGGTAACCTTTATATAATATTAATAATGGAGTCAATTTGGCTGATAAATTTTAAATTATGGAAGAATGAACTAGGATTTTCCTAAACATGAACAAAACAAGAGAAAATAGACAAATAACACATGAAAAAAACATAATTAATGAAAATAAAACTCTTAATGAGTTGACCTATATCAAATCACTTATTAAAAAACAAAACTAACCCTATTATATACAAATTTTTAATTTTTAGAATGAATTCCTACCTCAAAATCAAGCTTTAGGGTATATCCCATTGATTGGGATAAGCAGTTTTGATGCATCAAGATTGGATAGATGGAATGCATTGGCTCCTTTATACTAAGTAATGATATATGGATTTCTCCTTATTACATCAAATTTGTTGTGCTTTCCTAGTATAGATTTTTTTGCATCCTATTTTAGAACCATATATCCTTCATTGGAGCTCCTTTCAGATGCCCTTTTGTCAAAATTCCTCTTCATTTGAGCTTGATTGGATTCCAAGGCTTTCATTAATTGGATCTAGATTTCTTTGAGTTTTATGAGTTCAATCAATCTTACTATCATTGCATCATTATCAATCAAATCTAATTGGTGATTGACCTCTAGATATGGTAGTTGAATTGATAGTGTGACTCAAGATTCTAATCCATATACCAACATGAATGGGGAATTACCAATGGCTCTCTTAGGAGTGATCCTATCAGCCCAAGGTGTTGATTTCAACTTTGTGTTCCCACTTCTTTGGTTGTCTTCAATTTTTATTTTGATAATTATGATATGGTTCTTATCAATAGACTCAACTATGACATTACCTTGAGGGTAAAAATTAAAATAAATACTTAGATAAACATTATGCTTGACAACCCATTTACTCACCTCGGTTCCCATAAATGCTTTATCATTATCATAGATAATGGTGTGAAGAACACCGAGTCTTGACACTATACTTTCCATGAAATCTAGAATAGATGCCTCTATGGCATCATTTAGTGTAACTACTTCAGTCCATTATGTTAAATAATATTTTGCTATGAGGACATATTTGTGGATTTCACTTGATGGTGGATTAATCATACTAATGAAATCCAATCCCCATTAATAAAATGGTTGATCTGCTTAAATTGCCCTGAGATGAAAGGTCACTAACTTTTACTTGCTTATGAAGTAAACACACTTTTCACAGTTCCATACCTATTGGTGGGATTTTTTTAATAATTTGGGCCAATAATATCCTCCCTTCATTATCTTGATAGATGTTGTCTTTGCGTAAAAATGTCCTCCTCATGTGACATCATGAAATTATTCAAGCACCTTAGGAACTTGATCATCCTCAATACATCTTAACATAACTCCATTCATATCCTTTATAAATAGTACTCCATCAACAATGACATAAGTAATGGATTAGAGACTATAATACCTTTTCTTAGATTATTGAAGATCATATGGGTACTCATCTATCTGTAGGAATTTGTCCATGTTTTAGATCCACCTATTGAAAATAGGTGGGTTGGCTAGTTGAGTTGAATTTTGAGCATATATCACTTTAGATGTTGTGTCAGTATTTCTGATATCAAAATCTAATTGATCACATAAACTTTTTCCTCTTACCATCTTGGTAAATTAGATGTCTATGTCATACTCCATGACCTTGGTGATCCATCCTACTCATTTTTCATTTATCTCCCAACTGAGCATGAACTATTAAACATCTAGGTGACTCACCATCAGATGAATCTTAATATTAGAGAGCATATGCCTAAATTTATTGAGAGCCTTAATTATGGTATATACCTGCTTCTCAAAAAAATTATAATTTTCCTCATATCCCTTCAAGGATTGACAAAATAAAGATATTTTTTCTCTAATTATTCTATATTTTTTTAGGTCAAAATGGCCAAGATGTTTCCTTCCCCTCCTAAATTATAAATAATAACATCTTTATCATAGTTGGGGTTGACTAGGGTGGGAGCCTAAGAAATAGTGTGTTTGATTCCATGAAAGCTATCTCTTCCATCCTATGTCTAGTTAAAAATGGTACCCTTCTTAAGCATTGTAATGAGGGGTTTTCACAAAAAGGGAAAATTTTGGACAAATCTTCTCACAAAATTAATTTTTCTAAGGAAACTCTATAGTCCTTTCTTATGGCTTGGTAGTGCTAATGAAAATATAACACTAACTCTTTATGGGTCTATTTCAAGACCTTCCTTTGACACTATATGCCCCAATAGCTTCCCTTCACGGATCATAAAAAATAATTATTTGGGTTTAAATAAACAATGAATTATATACATGTTTCAAGAAAAATTCTAAGGTGGTAGAGGTGTGCTTCAGCATGCTTTGAGTAGATAGCGATATCATCCAGATATACTAGGATCATTTCCTTTATCAAATATCTTAACACCATATCCATGGCTCTTCAAAATATTTCCCCAACATTAATCAAATAAAAAGACATTTTTTTATATGCATACATGGACCCTTTTGTGGTGAAGATAGTTTTGTATTGGTCTGATTCTTTTACCAGGATTTGGTTATAGCTAGATTAACTATCTAGAAGGAAAACCTTTGAGATCTTGATATAGTTTTTAAAAATTTATCCATAGGTGGGAGAGGATAATGATCCTTAGAGATGCTTTGTTTAGGTCTCTAAAATCCATCCAAAGATTTATCTCACCATTCTTCATTCTTACAAGGACCAATTTTATAACCCAAGATGAGTGTTTGATAATAAAAATAATGTTAGCCTCTATAAGTTTTGATAGCTCAATTTCAATCAGGGGTTTGATATTTAGATTAATTGGTCTCTACTTTTGTTTGATAGGATTGGTATTCAGATCAAGTTCTATTATATGTTTGGCTAAACTAGGGTCAAACCCTCCTAAACCATGATAACTTTAAGCAAAGTTATCATAAAATACTAACACAGTTCAATTAAATTTTACTTCTTAGTCATTACATATCTTTCCTAACTTTAGATTTTTGCCTTCTGAAATGACCATCGACTTGTAAACTTCTTTATTGACCAAAATTTTCTTATTCTCACCTTTCTTCTTCTTTATTAAAGATATTATCCAATGTAACATGACCCATAGGTAGTTTGCTTGTGTTTAGCTAGATGATCTAATCTCCATATTGATCCTAGAGTTCTGGTTGGTTCCTATCTAAGAATTCAAATTCTTCTCTCTAAAAGTTAACCATATGTTGATCATTATCAAATACATGATAATTAGTTACATTATTAGGAATATATAGTCTTACTATGAATTCTACATGATGGATATTTTATTTGGTTATTTCCTAAGGTAAGTTATATTGGGATCTTATTGAGGCCATATGATCGATAGCTTTATTTAGTGATCTTAGCACTTCTTGAATATTCAAAGTGGTGAAATCTTCAAATAGGTCCCAAAACCTATGCTTATAAGATCTAAATAAAGTTTTCTTGGTCATTCTTCTAGATCTTACTTGGTGAACAATCATCTCATTGTCACCAAAAATCTATAGGGATTCTACCCCTCTCTGTTTGGCCAACTATAGTCCTTGAATCAAAGATGCATAATTAGTTACATTGTTAGTGTAGCTAAACTAAAGTGTGAAAGAATATAAATAAAAATCATTTTTGGAAGATATCAAGCAAACACCTACAACCACTCTATTTCTACTTAACCAACCATCAAATAATAGTTTTCATATTCCTTAAAGATCTTTAGCTGGTTTTAGAATATTAAGAATGATTACATCATTCTCATGTATGCACTATGTACCCATCCTAGTTTCTTATACATGTTCAAAAGGATCAAACTGTAAAGCTCCTCCCCATTCATCTAATATAACATATGTAATATGTTCTATGGTTGTTATATCTTCATGATCAATCTTCTCTTCTTGATCCTCTTATATATAATTCATGTCTATGAGAGGAACAATGTATGGTTCAATATGGTCCTTAGATATTGGCTCATCTCTTATTATTACTCTCATCCCATACCTCATCTTAATAAACACGTGGGACTAATCCAAAAATAAATATTATCCCATTGTAGTAGTAAAATCTTGTGAAAGGCAAATGATGAAATAAGGGGGAAGATTGATAACTTAGATATTTTGAGAAATTGACAAACTTGAAAAAGCATGGATAATGATATTTAAATAATTTATTATTCCTACTATATAAAGAGTAGTTCCATCCAACTGAACCACTCCCTTATTCATAGGTGTATATTTTATGCCAAAAGCATCAACTATCTTTTGGGGCATAACAAAACTACTAGCCCCAGAATCTACCCTGCAATTATGAACTAGATGCTTCCCTAATATTAGTAAGAGATAAATAGGGTGAGGCTTATGAATTTTGACCATATTGGCTTTAGTTTATGGTTGACATAAATTAATTTCATTACTAGGCCCCATGACTGGAGCCTTATCTGCTATCTGTACATTTTTCAAAGCCTCTAGTAGTAAATCTCTTTGTTCTAGTATAGAGAGTGCCTCCTATATAGTAGCATTTAGATTGGTATTCTCAATTTGTTCTAGTATACTGAAAGAGATATTACCAACCTTTACCCATATATTTTTTGGGTGCTATATCCTCTTTTATAATATTCGAATTCATCACTTTCATTTTGTGATATCTAGTGGGTACAAAGTATGGACTTTGTACTACATTGTTCTTTACAGGTTCTGGTACAACTTTAGAAGTTATAGATTATTCAACCCTAGGTGAATGATCACTCTTGATTTATATTTTCTTTTATCATGTATTGGTTTCCACTGGACATAAACCATTCAAAAGTTCCTCATCTTGATTTACCCTACAAAAGTCTTCCTCTTGCTAGTTCAAAAGAGTAGCCTCTCCTTGAATAGGTACTTATGTGTTTTCTTGTTAGGAAGTGGATTATTATTTTTGTCCCTATGTATTTTTCATGCCTTGTATGATCAAAGCTTAAATGATGATACCATTAGGACATGTATTCTGATTATGTGGCAATGAATAAAGATAACACCACTCATAGTCTTGAACCAAGTTATCTTGAACAGGTAAAATGAATTTGGAAGTATTTGGTGTAGGTAAGGCACAAATATTTAGGGTCTTTCGCTGCATGTTTTGACCTTGCAATTGTTGATTGCTTTGGTATTGTTGATTATCTCCCTAATATGGCTACCTATTAGGCTGGTATTTTGGGTTAGCCTATTAGTAAGTCTTATAATTTGAATATTCTTGCCTCTTCATTGCTATGAACATATTTCAAAAAGTATTATGTAGTACCTTAACCTCATATAGTTCATCTATAAGAGCTGGGATCAAATCCAATGCCTTGCTCATAGTGGTAAATGTAGCAATTATAGGCGGTGTAGGAGCTATTTCTAGAAATAGAGACATTGGTGGTCTTGGGGAAATGTTTTTGGCTTATATTAAATAATTATATACCCTTATCATAATTTCATAAGCATCAGGGAGTGTGGTGATACCCATAGACTAAATCATAATAGCTATATCACTATTTAGGGTTGTTATGTAATACATTAAATTATTATTTGCTTTTGGCTTGACTTGTGTTGGAACTCTATTTCATGTCTTCTAGAAACAAAAATTGAAATCGGTTATGAGCTCATGAGGAGGTCACTGAATGGTAGCCAAATTTTCAACCAAGGAAAGGTGGTCAATCTTATCTTTGAATTGAACACATAGCATGGTTCCTAAATCATCCCACATACTAATATAGTTTGGAGCAAGACTTGTATACCGCTACAAGGCTTTACCCTTGAAAGAGGAGACTAGGAATCTAATTTCAACATTCTCTTGTACCACATTGTAGAATGTACATAGATTATCAATATCTTGTATGTGTTCTATAGGAGTTGTGGAAGTTTTTCTAGTGAAATATGGTAGGATTTTTAAGGCCAAGGTTTGTATATCATCATTTTGTGCCAGTAAAAGAGTGTTGACCCCATTAAAGGCTATGAATGTTTTGGCCATTATCAGAGGAATAAAAATGATAGTAGTAGGATAACTTGAAGGGGATGTTAAAAAAATTATGGATATACTTTATAATGTGGTAGAACTAATATTTATCTCTTTTTAAATGGAAATCACCATTCTAAAAAAATAGCTTTCTTACCTTTTGTAGTTGATCTCATTTGTGAGTATGGCATATGTATCCCTTGAAATCATAAAACTATAAACCAATGGAGTTTCCAAGTGCCTTTGGAATGTGTCCAAATATATTTCAATTTTTTCCAAGAATAGCACCAATTTATTAGTAATTTTTGTGTCCCATCGGGCGTGCCAGAAAATATTATCACATAGTTTTTGCACCCATTCTTTTGTGTGAAATAACTTGTTGTGTAATACCTAATTATACAATGGGAAAACCTCCAAGCCATGGGAATTTGAAAAATTGGGGTTATCTTATGGATAATTCTAGATACCTTTCACCAAATCTGATGTCACTGATAAGATACCAGTTCTATAAAAATTTCAATCTTTTTAGTTTTCTTTCAAATAAAATAAATTTTGACTGGGAAAAGGGTTAAGAATAATTATTTTTGAAACTAAAATGGTGATTACAATAAATATTTTAGTGGGTCATAATGCTTTCTTGATAAACACAATAGAATAGGAAATCAATTGAAATTATTTTGAGCAAAAACTCATGCAAATAAAAAATTGAAGGCAATATTTTCTATTGTTATAGAAGAAAAAGGATTCATTTATTTTCATCAAATACTATTTAAGAAGGGTAAAATACCATAGAAAAAATTTGTATGAGTAAAAATAAAAACTGTAATATCTACAAATACTTGAATAACTATGCATAGATAAGGATCACTCAGACAAGAAAGTTGAATCTTCAATTTATTTTTGTTCTCAAGGTTACATCTTGAAAAAAATACATTCAAAATATAGAAATATATCCTGTAACATCAAAATGTTAGATTGGGCCATGGGGTTTGCCCATCTTTATACAAAAATATCTCATAGATGAGATGTAGTTATCAAAACTTGAATGCCCACTAAAGAGAACCATGCAGATCTAGATCTCCAAGAAAATAGAGGCAAGGTCTTCTATTTATAGCATATTTGACTTGTATAATGGTTTGTAAAATAACATTCAAGAGTTGAGAATTATATTTAGCTTGGAATGATGTGGATGGAACTAAAATATTTACATGATATTTTCCTTCTTCTTCATCCAGCTAAAAATAGCTTCTCATGTAAATGGGTGGCACGTAAAACAAAACTTGACTTTTAAAAAGATAACTAAAGTTAACTTTGAAAAAACCTAACTTTCAAAACACAAGCGAGACTATTAATACTTTATAAGTCACATCAGTTTGTCAAAATGGACTTTATAATATTCAATACATGATTTTACACTTTTAGCAATTGTAACTTGTCAAAATAGAAAGTGTAATTTGAAATTGTGATTTTTACAACTTTCATACTATCAAAAAATGAACTGTAAAATTCATGTTTATCTTTCTCAAAAATATTTATAAAATATAGCTATATTTTTACAATATACAACTTACAATGTTTTTGTAAATTAAATTATGATATGTGCAAATATTTAAAAATAAAAAGATTAATAAATATCCAAGATTTCCTAAGCCCACTTTTCTTTTTTTGCTTACAACTTTAAACATATGTATCAAATGCCATGATTTTTTTTGTATTTGATCTGCTTTTGGTTTTTAGGAATAAAGATGAGACACTGCATAATTTGCTTAAATGTTAAACAATTCCTTCTTCAAATTTTTCATTCCCTAAATTTTTATTCTTATTTTATCTATTACTCTTCATACCTAATAAACTTGTGGATATAACTCAAGGTGAAGATTGTAGTCTTTGAAGATTATTTTTTAACCACTTCCTTAAACTTATTCTAAACTTCCTCTACCTGAAAGAGGTTCTTTGCATAATCTGTTTGTTGGCGTGACATAATATCATTATCCTTGTCATGTGCCACCTTAGCCTTATCATTATATTCTATGAGTATCCTTATACGAAACTAAGATTCTTTATTTAATTCTCATGCCCATAATCATTCTATAGTATCTTGTTAACAATGAGGGTATCCATATAAATTTAAGTCATAATTGTCAACTAGGGATAATATAAAATCAAGGTTTAATTTTCTCCTTCAAATTTATTAATTTTTTTCTCTTAAGATATTATTTCTCTCTGTGATTATTTCATACTATTCCATTATTGTATATATACCCTTATTGCCCTTATAAATAATCTCTTATGACCATTCCTTGATAGCCCTTCCCATATGAGCAATCTCTTGATCCAAATCAATTTTAGCTTGATCTAAAATTTGATTTTTTGGTTGCACTAGCTATGGTTATTCTAATGATTCATTGAGATGTAAGAACTAGTTCACTACATATGTAAGCTAATCCAATTAGTTCTTAAATTCATCCTTAGTGGCCTTATCATGATCAATTCTTTCTTAGATGGAGTGGATGCCAGATTAAACATCATGTTTTATCCCCTCTCTTATTGGCCATATTAGGTGGATCTTGGAAATCTTATAATCTCCCACCACAAGATTTTCCTTTTATTTATCTAGTAGGGGAACTATAATTTCAACATACCTTTCCCTTTTATCATCACTGAATATCTTTGAAAAGGTTTTAGGATTAGGGTTGGATTTATTTTTGACCTCTTATAGGCCAAAGTCTAGTTTTCTAGGGTCAATCATTTATTTTCTCTTCTTACCCACTGACTATGCTAGCCAACTGGGGGTAGCATCTTGTTTCTTGGATATTATCACCAAATAATCAATAGTTGATGTTGCTACATCTATAGGTACTATGACAACTATATACTCCTACATATATGTTACCATTGGTTTCTTGGGATGTGCCTATGAAATATCACTCCCATTAGTGGGTTGAAAATCTATATTTACATCAATGACCTATGTTTTTCCAATCTCAACTGAAGGTGTTGTATAAATAGTGAATGAAGTGGAGGAAATGGAAATACTTGTGTTTATTAGGGGTGTAGAAGATGGAATAAACACTATTTTTCAAAATTTGGGAATAGGTGGGAGGGCAGAAGCCTGAGTATTTAATAAATCAATCAAATGTGTGGGACCACTCAGGGTTGGTGATTTAAGGAAAGTGTGTGGAGATGAAAAGTAAATAGTACTTATCCAAAGATTTTGGATGGCCTATGAGACCAAATTCAATATGACTGAGTCCATGGATTTATACTAATAAGTGGTGTTGGAAATTAATGGGGATGAAATGCACATAATTATTAATGGAATGGAATGAAACGGGAAGGTGAAATTGGAGGAAGGGAAAGTGGAGTCAAAACTTGAGAATCCACTGTTGAGGTACCATGAGTGTTGACTTGAATTGATTGTATTTATTACACTTAGATTATTGTGGTAGGAATGATAAGTGGAGTGGAAAATATAGATGTAGGGGGAGTGGAGACAAGAGGTAGAGGTATTGGAGCTTCTGGAATAATGTAGACATGAGAAAAGTGAACAATAGAAATAGGGGTTATAACTATTATGGACATGGGCTATATAATCCTCTATTATTGTTGTGTCTTTTAATCAGATATCAATTGGTTGTTTTGTATCTTCCCTATTTTTGCTTGGTTTCCCCTTTACAGCCTGTCTTCTTCTCCTTCTCTGTCTATTTTGATTCTTCACTTGATATTTCACTTAGACCCTATGTTGATGGAGAAATCCCTTCCACTTTAAGCTTCAATATATTCTCTCTAACTCCTATTATTTCTCTTGTTACTTATATTCCCTTTCTCCTTGTCTAGTTGATTTTTCTAATGATCACCCCTATTGTTCTATCAAATAGAGAAAAGGATTTTGGAGCTAACCACCTTACTAGTGGAAGGGGTTGTGTGATGATCTTTGTATAATAAATCAAGTCCACTATAGACCCATCATCTACAAAGTCATTAGGGGCTGGTGCCAAATCATAATCCTTGATTTGTTCTAGGGTCATTCTAGAATGATCCCTTATTCTGAGCCTCTCCTCATCCTCATAGTCCTCCCAAAAATCTTCATAATATAGAATGTGAGCATATGTTGAATGTGCAAGTATGATGGAGTTATTCTCATAGACATCAAAAAATGTCACGGACTCCAAATTCTTTATGTTCATTTGGAAAATTCTAGTTTCATCATATTTATCTTTGAGTAGGAAGGGGTATGTGTATCTACAATTACTGATTGAGAATTGAGTTCTTGCTTTGTGCCTATTGGAAATGAGATTATGGGTCTCAACAATTTACATGACTATCTCCATTTGTGCCCACTTGTCACTGACATATTAAGGAAGTGTGTAGGGGTAGCCACTAAATCTAGTTGCTTTTATATAAGAAAAGGCAGGGAACTAATTGAAATATGAGCCCTAGTTGGTAATCTTTGGAATGACTACTAGTGAGCATATTCTCCTCCTTAGTTATTTATCAAACATGATAATGATGTAATATGTGAAAGCATCATTGAATCTTCTAAACTGTTATCTATTGACCTCTAATGTGAGGTCAGTATAGGAGTTGTATACTCTATTTATTTCTCTAGGGATTATGTTAAGGCTTGAAAAAGATTTCCCTTTGGCCAAGATATACACCAATTAAGAAGTCATATAAAATTTACCAATTGTTTGAACCTCCACTAGTTGATTATGGAAGGAGTCACTTATAAGCTAAGCCTA
Organism: Torreya grandis; assembly: GCA_037957365.1. NCBI lineage: Eukaryota > Viridiplantae > Streptophyta > Pinopsida > Cupressales > Taxaceae > Torreya > Torreya grandis. The sequence continues at coordinate 549,898 of JARHVA010007517.1, forward strand.
TTGAATGTATTAGTTGTTTTCTTAGATGAACTAGATGTACATGTACATACACTCTTAGAAACTCTTGGCATCATGACTACATCTGATTATTTGTAACAATATCAATATGTCTCCCACCTCATCAATGAAATCAACCCTGTAAAAAATACTTGGTAATGTTGTGGAGGTACCCTTGGGGGATTTAAGATAGTATTTACTAATCATCTTTTGACACCCATCTATTTTATATTCAATTAATTGTGTGGATGTCTGTAGAGTTATATCAAGAGAACTCTCAAATTCAAGGATTATAAATACTGAATCAATAAAGTCAAGGTCTAGACTCAAAACCCATTCTCATCATTAATTGAAGACTACTCTTATATTAGGATAATAACATTGGGCTAATGTGAGCACCAACTTGAGTGTTTGGACTGATAGTTGAAAGGTTGTAGCTTGTGGTAAGCCAGAGTCATAAATACTTTGGACCTAATCATTCTTCAACTAATCACCTATTCTGGTCCACATGTCTCCTACGTCAATATCAACTAAATATGTATATGTTATCTCTACTATGATAGAATATAAACTAAGATATAATTCTTCACATTTATATTTGATCTCCATCTGTTTTGGGAACATGGAATCTAGATATTTTGCTTGTGAAAAACCAACTATGATGGTTGATGAAGTTTCTAGGTGTTTTAAGAAAATATAATCTTTGGCAGAGAAGGAAGGTGATTTGAGCAGGTAAAAGTTCTAGTAGAACTAACAAGTTTTTGGAGCATGTGAGAACTCTATAGAGCTAAGAAGTGTTCAAATCAAGTTTGATTTTTGGTAGAACCAAAATGAGCTTGAAGCAATGTCGATTCCCATGGGGATGGGAATTATTATAGATAGGTCCAATGTCCACAAGGACCTCAAAGTATTTTTGGGGAATATTCATTGGTTTGAAAGTGGAATATACATGGGAATATTCCCCTGGTTCATGGCAATGTCCTAGATTCGAATATGAATCTTTAGGGGAAAAAGTAGGTCTAAGTGATGAAACTTTTAGAAACAAACCCTATAAAATCTATTGACCTCAATTTTGGAGAAAATCATGAACATACAGATAATAATTTTCACTAATATCTAAATAAAAGTGAAATTCTAAAAATATGACACAAAATAAGAAATGATAACCCTAAAAAATAACTTGAAAACTTCTTGCAGGAAATGGAAATAATCTTTCAAAAAGTCTTAATTTGTAGGAAAAATTGCATTAAATGTAAGAAAAATACTATGCATAGAATATAATGACATGGAAGGTGGTTTGTAGTTTTGTCTTAAAATTTCAAGTACTTTATTTGCATGTGGATCGAGGAGTAGATATATGGCGAAGGTCATAAGACCTAATAATCACATTTAGAAAATTAAACAATAATAAAAAAAGTCCCAAACCAATTAGTTTAAATAGGAAAGAATTCTATAATTAATACATCAATGGTAGTTGGTGGTGGAATTTTGAGGTACATAGGTGAAGCCCCATGTCTGCTAGGTTGAATGGATTGAAAGCGTGAAGCAGAACATGTGAGTAACTTGTAATTTTTTCAAACTGCAAATTACTTTTGAAATTATGGATCCTACTATTTGGGTAGTTGGTGGGAAGTGGAACCCAAGACGCAATTTCCAATTTTGGAAACTACATGTTGAGTTACAAATCCCATGGGAAGGGGTGTTTGGGTTTTATAAGATCCAGAGCTTAGCACACAATTATATTTTTTGCAAATTTCAAATTGAATGTTGAGTTCTAGATTTAGTTGGTTAAAATGTTCATGGGATATGGATCTCAGCATACATTTTTCAAATTTTGTAAATTGAAAAATTTGTACTAGGTTCTAGATTTCATTGATTTGGAAGGCTAGTTTCTTTGCGAGATTCAAAACCTATGAATCAGTTTGCAAATTTCAAATTACAACTAGAGTTTTGTATTCCACAATGTAAAAGGGAAAAATGGGTTCTTGGCTGTTTCAAAGGATTTTATAAAAATAAAGGGGGTCTCCCATAGGGTATTAGATGTCATGATATTTTTGGGACAAAAATATCAACAAATATCTTAAAATTATCTTCCAAACTTGCAGGCTATCATCCTTTAGATTTTTCATGAACCTAGATATTAAGCTTATTGTATACTTAATATTGAGCCTTATATTTATCAAATACATAAAGCTTATAGGAAATATTTTGTAAAAAATTGGATTTTCGTCACTTCTACAATAATATTTTCTCATTTTTTGAAATATTGAAATTAGTTTGGTGTTGTTTTACTATTCAACATTATAATCCTCTTCAAGACATCATATGCATATTTGGTTTTACACATAAAATTTAAATCATTTGTTTAATTCACCTCAATACGAAACAATATATCTCACTAAACTCAAAATATGCCATCTAAAAAATTCGTTTTCATTATTTATATTAATTGTTTAATCAATAAATTTTTATTTCTAGCCATAATTAAGTCATTTACGTATGGGAAAACTATAAAATTTCACGTTGATTATTTGATTTCATGTAGAGAGTTATTTTGTTATTGCTCTTTCTCAAGTGATTATATTTTTTTTTAATAAAATATTCAAACCCCAACCTAACATGGTTCTTAAGAAAAAAGGACCAATAGACACAAGGAATGACATTGTTAAGAGATCATTCCCATCACCCTGATTTGAAAGGGAACAATATGAGCCAATACAACAGTGCCCTATGGCTCATGTGCTAAGTCAAATATGATATGTGATATCATATTTTTAAACCATAAACCATGAATCATAAACCATATTTTTAAAAAAATATATGAATTAACATAGCTATACAAAGACTCAAGGGCTTGTTTAAGCCCATATAATGTCTTCTTCATCTTAATTTTTTTTTTTCGTGACCCAAAATAAAATAATCATGTGGTTTTTCCACGTACACCTCTTCTTCCAAGACTGCATTCAAAAATGTCAAACTTTACATCCATATAATATACTTTCTAATTATTCTCAACTACTATTTCCAAAATATCATTCACTATGTCCAACCTTTTTACCAAAGTTAATTTTTTATTATAGTCTATTTTTGGATTTTTCCAAAACCCTTTAGAAAATACTATTGACATGTTTCTAAGTCTCTCCATTTACATTGTATTTAGTTTTTAAAATCCATTTGATGTGAATTGCATTATTTTGTACTAGAAGATTTGATAAATCCCATGTCTTACTTTTTCAAAATTGCATCAATTTTAACATCTATTGCTTTCACTAAATTTTAACTTTTAATTGCATCCTTATAATAAACTAAATCAATGTCTGTAAATAAAGAAGGAGAAAATTATCAATTTTTCATTTGGTGTTACCTCATAAATCTCCCCTAGGATTCTCATCTTCTTATTCATTGAAACGATTGTCTTCTTACATTTGGAGATGTAGATAAATGTAGAATATGACTATTTGCATTAGTGGAGATTCTACTCACTATTAAAGGTTGATTTAAACCATTTTTCATTAGAATTTTCAATTTTAGTATTTCATTATGAACACGTTGATTTATAATTTCAGTTATATTTTATGTTGTATGTATATCATGTTGATATGATGTAACTAATTTCATATTCTGAGGTTTACGTAATAGAACACATCCCTCAGAGCATGCAGGAGAGAGAGCATCATTAGAGAGGGTGATGTAGATAGAGATGTCAAAGGATGATATAGAAACTAACTAGAACTCTACACACACCATAGTAATAACCACATGTTAGAATGTGTAATGAAATGGGTAACATGGTGTGTTTATTTTGATTGCATTATATAGTTGATTTTTATGGTTTGTAAATATAGTTTGAATAGTTTAATGATTTTTTTTATGTAATTGGTATATTTGATCATTAATGTTAGTGTAAATGTTACTATCATAATTATATTTAAAATCTAGATTATTAATTGATGAAATTGCCTTTAAAATTGTATGGCAATAAGGGATGATTAATAAATTTAGGAAATTACTAATTTTTATCTCTAAATAATGTTAAAAATAAATAAAGTTTAGAAAATTTTTATTGAGAGGGAAAAAATTAAATTAAAAATTAAAACACGAATGGTCTAAAATTAGAAAAAATAAATACATAAAAAATAAAAAACATCAAAACCAAAGAAAAATATTTTAAAACAAAAAGACTACGCTTAGTTAAAGGAAAGGGATTTTTGGAAAGGGAATTATCATAAGAATTTCCAATACAAAAATTGAAATGGAAGATGTAAAAAGGGTGTAGTGCAAAAGGAGAAAAGGCATTTAGAGGAGATGGGATTTAGCATGTAAGGATAGACTATGGTCTACAAGGTAGGCATTTTGGCCATGAATGAAACTTTATTTTATGTGTGTAAAAAATATTTTTTATAGCATGAAATTTTATATAGGTATCTCTATTAAGGTGAGTGATTAAGAAGAATTTTACCATTTCTATGTAAGATCTCAAATCCACTTCCACGATGTAAATGCCTATATCTATATACTAATACTTGATTTGAATAAACTATTTATTTATATTATATTGGCATCGATATGTCCATTTCTTCATATTAATTTAAGTCAATTATTGGGATAGCCTAGATTCATTATAAGAAAATTAATAACCATGCTTAAGGTCCAAATCTACCAATATGTCTTAATCAGATGAATAATATAGTAGGCAAATAAAATAGAGAATTTAGGCATAGGTGATTTGGAAATTAAAGTAGGATTTGATAAATTTAATATATAATAATTAAGGATCTCTATTTATTTTAGCCATAAACTATATACCATAGTAAGTTATGGTGTTGATGTATTTTATTATACTCCTACTTCTATAAATGTATTATGGCATCACCGTATGCTATATACTCATTCTATATGGAATACAATGGATCACTGAAGTATAATGTCCAAGCTATGCTATATATCATTTAAATACATGATGTTAAATATTATTACGCCTAGTCTTTAGTAGGTCATTGTAATTCATTTTGGTATTGGCATCTCTATATTTAAAGAGTAATGATAATTATAATATAAATGATGATTTTGCTTATTCAAGTCACAACATGTATAATGAGTAAAAAGTTATTGTTGTATATGTATTTATTTTCTAGCCTATATGGCATATAAGGGGTTGTTATATTTCTATATATGAATGGACCATATTTAATGAGTCATTATAATAAATAATTCCTTTTATAACTTAACTCATAGTTTATTCTATATAAGTAAATTGTTGAACTTTGATATTCCATCCTATTTTATGCTCACAATCGTATATAATCATGACATCTGTAGAAATGGTAATTTGGCTATAAGTGGCATATCTCTAGAAGGAATAAATTAGGTAAAATAGATATTATAATATTTATATTAATGTATCCTTATTAAGTCATCGTTGTATATTTACAACATTTAAAATTATAATAATTTATCTATGGTATGAAGGGAAGTGAGGCATTTTGGTGTTGAAATGGAGTAAGGCATCATCAAGCTTAACATCCTTATGTACTCTTCTGAATAAGCATCTTCTTTTAATTTATTATATAAATTGTAGTTAATTTTTAATTGGTGAATCAAACTTAATATACATATTCCTAGTATAGCGAGGTAAGCATATAATGAATAAACTCCAACATCTTATTTTTTCTAGTCATCAAGTATGACAATTAAATATATATTAGATAATATATTAATCTTAAAATAGCAAATTGATTCATTAATATGGGAATCTAAATTGCTTCTTAGTTTACTCTATTATGTGTGGGAATGAATTGTGAGCTAGGTTGATTTATTACCTTAGAATTAAAACATGTGCTTTAGCAAGTTAAACTGAGTTATATTTATCAAACAAACTTGTATAATTAGATGTCTTATATAGGTAACTTGGGTTAAGTAAGGTTTTAGTTAATATTCAACTTAAGATATTGATCTAATATCACAAACACATGTTATGATGTGTATGAGCTTAGATATGAGTACATATTAAAACAAGAATGAGATTTATGATTAATGATCAATGAAATTAATCCTATTATAAAATATATAAATTTTGATAGTTGAATAAAAAGGACTATAGTATTGATGATTTATTAATGATATACTAAAAAAAATTGTATACTCTGGATTATTACATATTCATGTATAGAGGGGTGTGTTTTTATGATTTTATTTCCATGGGTGGATTATAAACTATATTAAAGAATTATGTATAATAAATACTAATGAATGTGTGCATTAAAAACCCCTAAAACATATAATAAATGTTAGTTTGTATAACTCTATGTTTCATGTGAATTGAGTTCTGTCTTGTTATATCTAGCTATTGTATATGAGTGTATATTTCTATTTAATTTTGACTAATTTATTAGACTGGTTACAATTGTTATTAGTTATGCTTTGAAATAAAAGACTATGATTATATGGGTTACCATAGGTTGTAAAATGTTTGAAAACTAACTATGTTAATTAGAATTTGTAGTCAAATGTATATTTCTATCCAAATGATATTAATTGTAGTCATTATTTCTAGTATGGAATAGATAATAATGTAAGATTCATTCATACGTCTAATGGAATAAATGTACGCTTTGGTTACTCTTATTTTTAGCATGTTATATGATGCAATTGCTAGTAAGATGTCAATAATATGAATCTTTTGGTTAAATTATGTTTGACCAGTGTTATATTATTGATATTGAGTAAGGAGTGAGATGGACTTATCTGGTTTATTATCATCATAATGCCAGATGAAGGCAATCCAATCAAATGGTATATATGAATTGTGATTGATCTATAGATCACTATTATTTATTATTCTTAAAATTCTTGCCAAAAAATATTTAGTGAGACCTTATAATTTCATGATTATGATTTACATATTTTTGTGATATCATGCAATAGAATAAATTTTATATGACACACTACATGTTTAGTTCAGAAACCATACAACATAGGGTACTTGATTGTCTCTCTAGATTCACATGCTATCAATATTTATCCATCAATTAAGGGAGGGGCATTCCTTAATGGGATTAGTGTAGGGGATAGTTGGTCTATATTTGGTGTGAAAAATAAGTTAGATGATGTTATCCCTCCTCAAAGTAGTACTAGTTTTTTGAGATGACACTTGAGATCACCAGAGATACTAGAGTTTGGGAACTATGCTCTTAAAGAGCCATGTATCTAATGTGTACATTGTATTATATTGTGTTCATTATTAAAATATTATAATGAAGAGTTATAATTACTTATTATTCTACATTGATAGTATTAGTTGTAGAATTGTATCAATCATGGTTGAGTTTATGTAATTACTCTCTATATTAGTATTATGATGTGTTCTCATGATATCATAGATCATTGATATATGCTGTAATATGTTTTGTTTACTATTATCATGTTTAGAGTATTTCATGTGACTATTTTATTAGACTCTTATAGTATAATCCATTTATGGTATATGTGTTTCATTTTTTTATAAAGTAACGTGTTTCTAGTTAGATCCAAATGGGGATGTTAAATGTGCTATCAAAGCTACAAATCAAACTATAGGACCTAATTATTTTACTAACATTTTCATAACATTCTATTGACATAAAGAAGGATGGTGAAATCTAGATTTTTTTGAGAGGGTCCTTTGAATGCTAATGACAACAAATATCCATTTGATACTAGATGATTTATTGTTGAGCAGTCAACAAAGATGGAGAAGATTATCTTAGCCATGAATGATACCATAGATAAAATTATAGCTCTGGAGTAGGTGGTTCATAGCCATGAAGAGGAAGAATAGTAGGACATACTTGAAGAGTATCCCACTGAGTAGGAAAATCCTTAAGATGTTAGAACATAGGTATCGATAGAGTTGGCTAGAGACGTGAAGAAGGTGAACCCACTTAAGTTGTATGGGATTATTGTGGGAGACAAATATGAGTTATGGATAACTAATACGGATAATTATTTTGAAAATTTAAACTACTCTGACGATGCTAAGGCAATAAGTGGAGCATTCTAGTTTGCTAGTGAGGAAGCTACATGTTGGGCCAACAAGAGGTTAGAAATGAATCTCAATTAAAAAAATAATAATTTGGATTAGTTTGTGGCATTATTCAAGTCATAGTGGCTCTCATAGATTTATTTTTAAGAGAAGCTCACAGATTACTAAAATCTAAAGTAGAGTGATTTGTTGGTCAATGCATATTGGGAGAAGATCACCAAATTTTTGAATTAGGTACCCCATTATTAGACAAATGAGTGGTTCAAAATTAGGAATTTTATCATGGGTTTGATTCCCTAGATTGGTGGATTGGTATATGTTCATGGACCTTCTACCATGGACTAGGTCTTCAAGAAGGTGGTTAAACAAGAGTAGAAGTTGAAGTTTATTTCACAGGCCAAGGAAATATTTAAGAAAAGGTTTGGGAATTTTAAGTCAACCTTAAAAAAGAATAATTGGAAATAAAAGAGTGAAGACTCCAATAATTAGTTTAAATTTTAGAATGCCAAGTTCAACAATGGCTCAGGCAATATGAAACAGGGAAATGGATCCATAGTCACTTTCAAGGAAAACTGATAGAGTGATAGGAAAGAACCACTTGGAGGTTTTTTAATTTGTGAAGATGACCATTATGATCATTATTTCCCTCAAGATAAGTCAAATTTCCTAGTCCTATGTATGGTAGTTTTCAATATCATATTCATGCAACAATAGATAATCAACAAGCCAAATTTGAGGGATTACCGAGAGCGCTATCAGGTACTTTGTTTGACCATACGATTTTGCATTTTGATAGATACAAGATCCATAGAATGTTTTATATCTCCTAATATGCTTAGTAAGTTAACTATAGGATCTGATATAATGGAAAATGCATGGTCAATATAATACGGGAATGACTTAAAATTCATGGTTAATAGGTTTTCAGTTGAAGTATAAATTAGGTTTCCCAAATTCAAAATAGTTTTAGATATATATGTAACACCACTAGGGTTATATGATGTGATCTTAGGAGTCAATTGGATTATAAAATATAAATCCAAGGTTGACTACTACCTAAAGAAGGTTTAGTGTCTTGATGATTTCGGAAATCAGACATAAATTAAAGGTGAGAAGAGAAACATGAAGCTTAGGCATATTTATACAATGTAGCTTAAGAGGTCTTAGGGAAAGGGGTGTTAAGCATTTATATTCAATATAAATGACATGGAGGAACCTAAAGAACCATCTCTAAAAGATTACCTATTTATTATAAAATTTCATGTGTTTCAAAATAAATTATCGGGTTCATCTCCTAGATGTGAGTTCAATTTTTCTATCAACATCATACCCAGTTTAGAACCATAGTCTAAGGTAACATACATGATGATAACCACTGAGTTGATTGAATTTAATGCTCAAAATTAGGAATTATTGTTAAATGGATTCATAAAACCAAGTGTGTCACCATGTGGTGCATCAATTATCTTTATCAAGAAGAAGGATAGTACCCTTCGACTTTGCATTGATTAAAAAATGTTGAAAAAGGCAACTATCAAAAACATGTATCCTCTACCTCTTACAAATGATATTTTTGATCATATTTGGGGAACAAAAATATTTTCTAAAATTAATCTAAAAGAAGGATACCATTAATTGAGGATTCAAGATGAGGATATTTTGAAGATAGCATTCAAAACTCGGAAGGGCACTATGAGTTCATAGTGTTACCATTTGAACTAAATAATGCTCTATCAACATTCATGAATCTCATGAACCTTGTGTTTAGAGATTACCTTGATAAGTCTATTTTGGTCTTTCTATATAACATTTTCATCTACTCAAAGAATGGAAATGAACTCCTTCAAAATATGGAACTAGTTATGCAATGATTACATAAGTATAAGGTGTATGAGAAGTTATCTAAGTGCACGTTTTTCTAGGAAAGAGTCTAAGTTTCATAGGGTTAGCTAGATATTATAAAAGGTTTGTTACAAACTTTTTAAAGATAGCTAATCTAATTAATTCATTACAATAGAAGAACCATAGTTTTATTTGGTCATAAAAGTACAAAGTAAATTTCTAGGAGTCAAAATGAAAGCTTACATCGGCAGCCTTTTTGAGATGTCTAGACCCCAATGGTCAATTTTTAGTGATGATGAATGCTTTAGGGGATGGACTAAGAGGATTCCTTATGTAAGATGGTGTAATGGTGGCTTATGAGTCATCGTAGTTAAATCCATATGAGGTGAACTATTCCCCTCATGATCTGTAACTTGCAAGGATTGTGATTTCTTTACAAGTGTGGCAACATTACTTATTGGGACAACCTTTTAAGCTGAAGATAGATAACTTAGGACTCAAGTATATTTTCACCGAACCTAATTTAAATGCTTGTAAGAAACATTGTCTTGAGTTCTTGTCTGATTATGATTTTAACATCATCTATATCAAAGTAAAAGAGAATAGAGTAGTTAATGCCCTTAGTCATAGAAGGTACATAGAAGCTATAGCTACTTTAGGAGTAATTTCAGGGATTGGGTGATTGAGTTCTCACAAAGAGATGAATTATGTGATCAGGTTAGAAAAGTATTGTTTGAGAATGCTCAGAATCCTTCGTATAGAGGATTAAGATTGAAGAGTGATGGTCTATTACATTACAATAGAAAGATGTATGTGACAAATCAAGAGAATATGTGGATCACAATTCTTAAATAATTACATAATGAAATATATACAGGACATTAAAGAGTAACCAACATCATGGGAGAGCTTAGATAACTATATTTCTAGAAGGAAATAAAGAAATATGTAGTAGATTGTGTCATATTGTCTTGAATGTTAATGAGTGAAAGCTGAGCATGTGTATCTCGCTGGATTATTATATCCATAATATATACCAAAATGAAAGTGGTAGTTGATAAGTATGTATTTTATCCAAGGCTTATCAATGTCAAGGAACAAGCATGATATGATCTTGATAGTTATTAATAAACTAACCATGGTGGCTCATTTTATACCAATAAATTTAATAGATACTACACATGCCCTTGTGATGAGGTTTGTAAAGGAAGCATATAGGTTTCATGGATTTATAGAGAAGATAATTTTGGATCATGTTCTGAAATTAACTTTGGGATTTTGGGTAACTCTAAATTTAGCTTTGGATACGCATCTAAATTTTAGTATAACATATCACCTAAAGACTTATAGATAGACTAAGTGAGTTAATTAGTTGTTAAAGGATCTTCTTAATATGTATTGCACGGATCAACAATACAAGTGGTAATATTATTTTCCATTTGTTAATTTTATATATAATAACTCATACCAATCAACTTTGATGATGGCACCATTTGAGGCACTATACAGAAGAAGGTACAGGACACCAATCATTTGGGATAGGTTAGAGAATAGGGTAGTATTTGGACCTAAGATGCTTTTAGATATGAAAGAGTAAGTTAGTTTTATCAGGTAGAGATTGACTAAAGCCAATGATAGGAAGAATAGCTATGTTGATCTAAAGAGGACTCAAAGTCACATTTTAGTGGGTGATAAAAAGTTTTTTTGGGTCAAGTTACATAAGATCTCAATTAAATTTAGTAATTCAAAAAAATTATCACCAAGATATGTGGGACCCTTTGAAGTATTTGAAGTGGTCAATCCTATATTTTATATGCTTATATTACCACCATCCCTAGCTCTATTACATAATGTCTTCCATGTTTCTTAACTTAATAAGTATACAACTTATCCTATGCTTGTATTAGATTGGAATGCTTTATAGGGTCTGGATCTTATGGTGGTCACAGTAGAATGAATCAGGGTAATTAACACTCACAAACTTTGTTTATGTAACAAATCAATGTCACAGTTCAAGTTCCATTCAAGCCAATACTCTAAGGATAGTGGTACTTGGGAGGACTATGATGAGGTCTACAAGTGATTTCCATATTTATTTTCTTGATTGGATACTATTATATTATGTTATTTTTTGCTAGATAATAGTTTTAATTTTTAATTTATGTTTAAATAAGTGTCATCTGGGATGATGACTAGCTTTAGGGAACAAGTATGTTACATCCTAATTCTTTGCTAAGCAAATTATTTGATTATCCATGGATATTTATAATTGACACATTTAATTTACTTATATTTCCGACTAAGCTTTGAGATATTTATTGTTATGAGATAATAAGATATTGCTTAACATATATTTTTACTTTTTTGTAAGTTAGTTGTAGGGTATGTGTTTACATTATGAACATGTAGATGTGTTATTTTACTTATATTTTATGTTTTATGTATATCATGTTGATATGATCTAATTACTTGCATATTGTGAGCTTGAAGTAGGTGAAGTCATCCCTCAATATATGCTACAGGGATAACATCATTGGAGAGGGTGATGTAGATGGAGATGTCAGAGAATGATAGAGAATATAAATATACCCTTTCATAGACCACACTAGCTACCACATATTAGAATTCATAATGGAATGGGTAAGTTGGCATGTTTATTTTTTATTGCATTAGATAGTTGACTTCTATGTTTTGCTAGTATAATTCCATAAATTTGTTTTGCATAATTGGTATTTTTTATCATTAATGATAGTGGACATGTTATTAGCATAATTAGGTTTAAAATATGGATTATTAGTTGATGAAATTGTCATTAAACTTTTATGGCAATAAAGGATGATTAAATAATTTTAAAAATTATGGATTTTTGTTAAATAATGTTAAAAATAAATAAAATTTAAGAAATTGCCATTTAGAGGAAAAAATAATGAAAAATAGAAATAAAATAATTGTCTAAAATTAGGAAAATAAAAAAGAAATAAATACATTAAAAATAACAAAAATAAAAAAATTCAAAACCAAAGAAAAATATTAAAAAATAAGACTATGCCTACATAAAGAAAAGAAATTTTTGGAAAATCAATTATCATAAGAATTTCCAAGAAAAATTTCAATGGAAAATAGAAAGATGGTGTATAACATAAGGAGAAAAGGCATTTGGAGGAGATGGGTGTTAGCAAACAAGGATAAATTATGGGCTGCCAGGTAGGTATTTTGGCCGTGGATGAAAATTTAAATTTTTATGTGTATAAATTAATTATTCTTGCATGGAATTTGATATAGGCATCTCTGTTAAGCTAACTGATTATTAGGAATTTTACCAGCCTTATGTAAGATGTTTAATCCACTCACATGATGTAAATGCCTATTCTGAATACTATTACTTGATTTGAATAAACTATTTATTTATATCATAGTGGTGTCGATCTATACAATTTTTCATCTTATTTTAAGTCATTGACTAGGATAGCCTCAATTAATTATAATAAAATTAATAACCATGATTAGGGGCAATGTCTACCAATATTTCTTAATTATATGATTAACAAATTAGGCAAATTGAGGAGAGAATTAGACATAGGTGATCTAGAAATTAGAGTAGGATTTGATAAATTTAATATAGACTTATTGAGGATGTTGTATATCTTATCCATATGCTATATAAGATAGTAAATGATGCCATTGATGTATTTTATTATACCACTAATTTTTTAAATGTATTATATCATTGTCATCATATGGTATATCCACAGTCTATATGGAATACAATGGATCGTTGACGTATAATGTCCAAACTATGTTATATATCATGTAAATGTGTCATTACAAATATTATTAAGTGCAATATTTAGTAGGTCTTTGTAATTCATTTATTCAATAGTATAATTATATTTAGGGAGTAATGCTAAATAAAATATAAGAGGTGATGTTACTTACTCAAGTCACAACATATATAATGAATAAAAAGTCATAGTCGTATATCTATTTATTTTCCAGCCTATATGACATATAAGGGGTCACTATATTTCTATGTATGAATGGACCATATTTAATAATTATTTATAATGAATAAGTCACTATATAAATTAACTCAAAACCTATTCTATATAAATTAATTATTAACTTTGATATTCCAACCTATTCTATGCTCATAGCTTTATATAATCATGACATTTGTAGAAATGGCAATTTGGTCGTAAGTGGCATACCTTTAAAAGGAATAAACTGGGTATAACAAAGATTGTAATATATATATATATGTGTGTGTGTGTGTGTGTGTGTGTGTGTGTGTGTGTGTGTGTGTGTGTGTGTGTGTGTGTGTGTGTGTATGTATATATATATATATGTATGTATGTATGTATATATATATATATATATATGTATGTATGTATGTATATATATATATATGTATGTATGTATGTATATATATATGTATGTATGTATGTATGTATGTGTATATATATATATATATATATATACACATATATATATATATACATACATATATATATATATATATATATATATATATATATATATACATACATACATACATATATATATATATATATATACATACATATATATATATATACATACATACATACATACATATATATATACATACATACATACATACATATATATATATACATACATACATACATACATATATATATATATATATATATATATATATATATATATATATATATATATATATATATATATATATATATATATATACATACATACATATATGTATATATGTATATATGTATGTATGTATGTATGTATGTATGTATGTATCTTATTAAGTCATTATTTTATATTTACAATTGTTAATATTATAATTATTTATCCATGGTAGGAAGGGAAATGAGTAGTTTTTTGTGAAAATGGAGTAAGGTGCTATGGACCTTAACACCCTTATATACTCTCTTGAATAAGTGACTTATTTTCCCTTCTTATAAACTACAATTATTTTTCAATTGGAAAATCAAACTTAATATCCAGACACCTAGTATAGTGAAATAAGCATATAGCAAATAAACTCTAGCATGTTATATTTTCCATTCACTAAGTATGGCAATTAAATATATATAAAATAATATATTGGTTTTAAAATAGTAAATCGATTCATTAATATGGGGATCTAAATTGCCTATTAGTTTGATTGATTAAGTGTGGGAGTGAATTATGAGCTAAGTTGATTTATTACCTTGGAATTAAAATATGTGCTTTAGGGAGTTAAACCAAGTTATATTTATAAAACAAACCCATATATTTAAACATCTTACATAGCTAACTTGGGTCAAGTAACATTTAAGGTAGTATTAAACCTAAGAGATTGATTTGAGATCATAAACACATTTTGGTTTGTGTATGAGCTTCGATATGAGTACATATTAAAATAGCAATGTGATTTATGAATAATGATGAACATGATTGATCCTATTACCAAATATATAAATTTTATAGTTGAATAACAAGGACCATAGTTATAACTTACTAGAATCCTAATAATTGTATTCACTAAGGCATATAGAGTATAAACATAGTATTTCATAGATATGCTTATGTTCATTTATTATATAGCTAGGGACAAAAAACCTATTGTATGGATGTAAAATTATACAAACTATGTATTCAATAATTATTAATGCTATATTCAAATAGAAGATAGGTATACTCATCCTTATTAGCATATTCATGTACATAGGGGTGTGTTCTTATGGTTTTATTTTCATGGGTGGAATATAAATTATATTAAATTATTATGTATAATAAATCTCAATGAATGCGTGCATTCAAAACCCCTAAAATGTATAAAAATGATAGATTGGATTATTTTATGTTTCATTTGAGCTAATTTTTATCTCTTTATATCTAGATATTATATATGAGTGTATGTTTCTATGTAATTGTGACTACTTTATTAGACTAGTTAAAATTCATTGTAATTATACTTAAAAATACTAGACTATGGTAATATGGGTTATCATGGGGTATAGAAAGTTTGGGAAGAAATAATATTAATTCTAATCTATAGTTAAATGTGTATTTTTACTCTGATGGTATTAACTATAGTTATTATTTCTAGTATATGATAGATAACAATATAATATTCATTAATATTGTTTGATAAAATAAATGTATGCTTTGGTTACTCATATTTTTATCATGCTATATGATGTGATTGTTATTAGGATGCAAATTGTATTAATCTTATGCTCAAAATAATTTTGACCAATGTTGCATTGTTGATATTGAGTAAGGAATGAGATGGCCTTCACTAGCTTCCTACCATCACTAGCTTCCCACCATCACAATGCCAGATGAAGGCAATTTGATCAAGAGGTATGTATGAATTTTGATTGATCTATAGATCACTACTATTTTATATTGTTTAAACTTTATCCAAAGTATGTTTAGTGAGACATTATCATTTTATGAGTATGATTGACATGTTTGTGTCATATCTTGTAATAGAATGAGTTTTCTATTTACACTACATATTTAGTTTGGAAATCATATTGCACAAGGGTTCTTACTTGTCTCTCTAGTTTTTTATGTCATCAATATCTACTCATCCATGAAGGGAGGGACATTCCCTCATGGGATTAGTGTAGGGGATTTTTGGTCCATGGTTGGTGTGTAAAATTAATTGGATGATGCTCTCCCTCCCCACAACAATACTAATTTTTTAGACAACACTTGAGATCACCATTGATACTAGAGTTTGGTAACTATGCTCTGGGGGAGCCATATATGTTATATGTATATTGTATCGTATTGTAATTATTACTAAAATATTATCATGAAGAGCTATAATTAATTATTATTGTATATTGACACAAGTAGTTGTACACTTGTATCAGTCGTGGTTGAGTTTATGTAATTACTTTCTATATTAGTATTATGATGTGTTCTCATGATATGAGAGATTAATTGTATATGATGTAATATGTTTTATTTATTTGTATCTCATTTAGAGTATTTAATGTGATTCTATAGTTATATTATCATGGTATAATATATTTATGGTATATGTGTTTATGTTTTAGAAAAAATAATGTATTTCTAGTTAGGTCCAATGGGTATGTGACAGGACAAGTCTAAACAATGGTAAAAAATGACCATATCCACAAAAGAGAATCACATCAATAGCTTGATAGTAAAGAAAATAGATCAAGGAATAAACAAAAATAAAGATAATAATTAATCTCACATCCACAATAAACATTGATACTAGGGTAGGTAGTGGAATCAATGGGACCTAAAGCTTACCACCCTATCTTTCCAATGTAGGAAGATCCTCATATGCAGGTAAGGGCTCCCAAATAATGTTTTCTTGAAACTCTAATGTCTTAAATTGATTTATTTAAGGTGAGGTTACCAGATTTATGTGTTGAAAATTCTAATAGGGAGAGGATCCTGGCCTTTGATGTCACCATCCTAAGATGGAAGATGAGATCCCCAACCCTTTCCATCATATCCATATCTAGATGAGCCACTCAGACCACCACAATGAGGAGAAGACCAAGGAGGTGGTGACTAATGAGGAGAATGAAACCTACGCCTAGTTATGGATTGTTATTAATGTGGCCCATACACTTGTCTTTGGGGAGACATAGGATGACATGAGGTCTTATGAGATTCATGAATGACTACACACGGGGCATTTCCCCAGTGATTGAGAAGATGTTGGAGGTGGTTAATTTCTAGGTGGACCTTTTTTTGTTTGACTTTGAATTTAAATAGTAACATTGAATAGAGCAATAATTTTATTAGTAGAAAAAAACTACAATCTTTTATAATTTTAATAAGACATTGATTCAATAAATACATGATAATGATACTAGTTCAACATAAATTTTATCTAATAAATTATTTAATTTAAACATGCTTCTATCCATTTTAATGATTTTCATATACTTTCTTTCAATAACACCTTTTCTTTGTATCACATATCTTGTAGTAATTTATTCTTAATTCCCTTTTCTTTGTATTTTTTTAAAAATTCATTGGAAAAAAACTTGTCTCCTCTATCCATTTTCAAGACTCACATAATTCCCAATTTTTTTCCACCAATAATTTGTAATTTTTGAAAATGTCAAAAGTTTCTGATTTTTGCTTTAGAAATAAACCCATGTTTTTTTTACTACAATAATCAATGAAATTAATAAATTATTGACTATTTCTAGCTAATAGCATCTGTGTTGGCTCACACAATTCTAAATGCACAATTTCAAGAGGATATCTTGACTCCCATGAATTACCAATAGTTAATGTTTCCTTGTGTTTTTTACATAGATTTTAACCTTCAAAAACTTATTGGGCTACTCTATCATAAGCAATCCTTTCACCATGTCATTCTTGTACAAAACATTTATCATAACAAAGATTAAACGACCAAATATAAGATGAAACAACCTTGATTGATATTTTATCATAGATTTAAATGAAATCACTAACTCATTTTAAATTTTAAATGGAAGCATACAATTCTTTGTCATATACACTCTTTTAACTAGCTTAGTACCTTCATTATTATCCTGAATCACACATATATCTTGCTCATAGTTAACTTTATATCCCTTTTATATAAGATACCAAAAGATAAATGAATTATGTTTCAAACTAGGCATAAAATATATATGTATTATACATTTTTTCCACCTTACTTATTAAGAATGGAGATTCTTCCAATTCCCATAATCAACACTTTATTTTTGTTCCTAGACATTATTTTTTATTGAATTTAATCATCAATTTTTCAAAAACATATCCTTTTTTTCTCACTTATTGGATTTATATGCACACTATCCAAATATAAAACCTCTTTAGTTATTTCCTCAACAACATTACATGTGATGAACATAGGGTCCATTATTTTCATCCTCAAATTCATTTTCCATCGAAAAAATTTCACTATACTTGTTCATATCAAACTATTTATTTATACCCTCTTTGGAATTATGATCAAATTTATTACAATATTGACATTTATGTGATATTTGTTATATTATTGACATAGATATATGTGATTATGGTTGTTTACTCTAACTCTTTCACTTGTTTCAAAAAATTTACAACTGGTTCTTCCAATTCATTAAAATTACTTAATTTTTCACCTCTTGAAAAAACTCTTGCTCTACCTTTATTAGCTCATCTATATGAATCTCTATGATGATAAGATATTATTTTCCATTTTACTTTGAAGAAAATTTATGATTTAAGTGCATGCTCAAGATATATACTATATTTTATATTCAACCTTTTCTCATGCGTTTTGAAATAACCCAAAACCTCATCAATAGTCAGTGTTGATAAATATTTATACTCCTCAATAGTTACAACTATGGGATAAAATATTTCTTGTAAACATCTCAATATATTCTTAAAAATTATTTGTTTTTCCATGTTCTCTAAATGATAATTTTATTAGTTCATCACACCCATTGCAAAAATGAAAAAATATTTTATATTAATTGATCATTTCATCTAAAGGTTCTCAAGTTGCTTTCTAAGCATCAACAATTGCATAATCTTCACTTTACATGTTCCTTGTTAATAACTTTGCAAGCTTTCCTAAACTTATGCAAATTTAATAACTACCACTACCCTAGGAAAACTGGAGTCCTCCATTGATTTTTTCTAAGAGGAGCAAAACCTTTGCATTTTATTTTTTTAATTTATTTTAGGTTATCATTTTGTTGGCCAGTCTCATAACTTTAAGTGCACTCTCATTAGCTTATTCTATATACTCATTCTCCACAATATTTCATAAATCTTGAGAAAATTATATATATATAAAATACTCCAATGTTCATAAATTCCCCCTTTAAATTAGGAAATTCAAGTATGTGAGATACTTGTATTCATATTTTCACTAAAACCTACCAAAAATAAATACTCAAATTTTTGAGAACACCACAATCTTAGCCCAACCTGCTTTGATACCAATTTGAATGCTATGTTTACAAAAATGAAGCAATATAATAAGTAATTACTGATGAAATTAAATATCAAACTATCACAATGAAATTTTAATCTTAAATCACTTTTAGATGCACATAGGAAATAAAATTTTATAATACAAAATAATTGTTGTTGCAAGATTTTCTCAAATCTTCATTCTAAAAATCTTATGTTTAAAACATACATATTATATGCATTCACTATTGCTTTTAAAAATCTCTATAAAATCATTCTTTATGATTTAAATTTATTTTAAATATTTTTTAAAGCTTACTACATGATTTTTAATAAAAGAATATATTTTATATCCTCTTTATTATTAAAAAATTACATTTATTCATCTTGTTTTTAAATATATTTTATCTTTATTTAGATTTATTTATATTTTATATTTATTTTGAAAACCTGAAAGAGAGGATATTCTATTCTTCCAATTAATGGGAAACATAATTTATTTTATTTGTAGCTAGTAAATAAGAATAAAGGATAAAAGTATGAAGTTAATGGAATATCAAAAGAATGTGTACTACTATTCAAAAACCATTAAATTTAAAAATTAAGATGAAATTAAATATAGTTAATTATATAGATATATAGATAGAGCATATATATGAGGGAAAAAAACTTGTAAAATTATTTATATAAAATTTAGTATTTTACTATTGGAATGCATTAATATAAATATTATTACACAATAAATAATAATATAATTTTTTTAAAATAATAAAGTGGCTAATAGAAGGTCATTTATTGATTTAATGACAATAAAAAATGATAGAGTTGCATCAGCATCAACATTTAATAAGATAAAATAGTGATAACAGAAAATGTAAATAACTAAGCAAAAGCTACTATCTGAGAAAGAGAAGGTGGTAAATCATCATTATGTGGTTAAACACTCCAAAAGGAAGGATAAGTAGAATGAGGATATTTTAACACCTAGCCATCCTGAATAGGATCTAGGAGAGAAAATTTTATATTAATACTCCAACTATAAGCTGGTTGAACAAAAATGTCAACTAGACCACTCACCTACATAGGAAAACCCTAATGGGACGGACTAGTAATAGGATTCCCATGTAGTGGTGTTTTAACCTATTCCTTCGAGGAATGAAATGAGTGGATAAGTATTTTCTACTATATGAAAGGCTTCACCAATGATGGAGTAGTAAGGGAGGAGATATATCTACTCAAGGTCTAGTGGGACACAACTCATGGTACAGGGAACACTTCTCTAGTTGTTGATTAGCTCTTGTAGGTTTTGGAATTCTATAACCACTTTTTATTTTTGTGCTTGTATATGCATAAAATTAAAAGAGATAAAAAAAACTAGATTTTTATTAAAATAAAAGAGACAAAATAATTATTCCTTATAAAAATATCTGAGTTTATATATTTATATAATTGAAATGATATGATAGACCTAAAGTAATTTCATTAAATAAATTATGCAAGTCAACCACTTAAAATTATCCCAAAAGAAGGCCATTCACCAATAAAATGGTTATGGATGAAATGGATAAAAGAGGCTATGGATCTATTTCTAAGAAGATTGGGCTTTAAGGAAAGTAAAACAAAATTGAGCATTAGTATGGGACAAGTAAGAAAATTAGGTTAATCAATCCCAATATTAATCAAATATTCCTTGAGAATAAGAACTTGGTAAAATAGATACCAAATAAATTGAGAGAGTTTGGGCTCAAGATTTGCATTCTAAAAATTGCTAAGTTTGGTAGGTCTTGGGCAAGGAATTCAGATTCCTTAGCCTATTTAACATATCTGGTGCTAGGAGAAATGGATCGTGACTTGATGTAGGAGGCCTAGAGAGTAATTACTAAAGAGAGTATCATATTTACATGTCTATTCATTCCACTAAGATTGTAAAGACTCCAAATCCATTTTATGTAGCATGACATCAAGAATCATACATTATATGCACATAATGGAAGGAAAGTTAGAATTGATTGACTAGTATTTTTATTTTAATAGAGGCCAAGGATCACAATCATTATAATAAATAAAATCATTAAATTTATGAATTTTTTTAAGAGCCTCAATGATTTAAAACATGTAAATTCTTCCAAGAGAATATTATAAGTGGTCATAATAGGAGACCACCACATGTGATGGTCGTTGAAAGATAATACTTTTTGAAAACCATTGCCTATCCATTTTAGATATGGTTTGATAGTTTTTAAATATTTATAAATGATTTTAGCCACAAAAATTTCCTAAAGTTTGATGAGGGTAGAGGTAATAATTAAGGAATGAAATGCAACATTTTTGTAACTGACTTAACCATATGCCATCCTAGAGGTAGTAAAGTATATCAGAAGGATTTTTTAGGCATATTTTCTTTTGATTTATCTAACCACCCATTTAGTGCATATAGTAATACTTTGAATATAAATGTCAATAACACACATACCACCTTTCTCTTAAGTAACACTACAAATATCCCAAGTAACTATGTGGTAGCCATGAATATGTATAGTCTTGGCTAATATAAAATCTTAGATAACTTTGGCCATCTTGTCATATAAAGATTTATGCGGGACACAAAAGGAAGAATTGTAGACATGGGTAGCCACCAAGATCTTATAAAAAATGTAAATTTTTCCACCTAATGATAAAAATTTTGTAATAAAATACTAAACCTTTTTCTCTAGTCTATCAATAACATATTATAGTTCAGAAAGAGAACTATCAAAATAAAATAGGATGCCAATAAATTTGAATTTGTCACATTTTTTGATAGATTTCTAGTTCTATTTATTAATCCATTCTAGCATATAAATCATTCTCAATTTGAATCATTTAGTTTTCCCCCACTACATACTAAAGCCTGTAACTTTGTGTAAAATATCAAGGTAGTCTAGAACCTCCATAACATAAGCATATTTCTGATCAATAGTGAAAAAGGTATCATATCTGATGTGACCATTAATGGCCTAAGAAGAGTGACTAGGAATAAAAATTCCCCCTTATGATCCCTCACTCCACCTTGTGATTAATCAAATAACCAAATTCTTATGTGAATAACACATATAGATGTAAATCCATGGAGAAACCCTACCTAATGAAATAGAATATGCTAAATCTATCTTATTTGAGACCATTTATAGTGAGGCATGCTGAGGATCTTAAAATCAACTAATTAATTGTTGATATAAAAAAATTATAAAATCCTATTGAAGCATGGAAACAATAAATGACCATTCTCATATCATAGGCCTTAACATAATCTACTTTTAGGAATATGGTATGTTGGTGAGATATTTATGCCCATTCCATTTCTTCCCATACATCAATGAGATTGTATATAATTTATATATTCTTAATGAAGCTAGTTTGATTTGGTCTAATGATGTAAATGAGGATGAAACATAGAGGGTTATCAGAGGATTTAGTGATGATTTTATGACAACTTGAGGAGGGTTATGGGATGCCAACTAGTGATGAGATCTAAGTATATATCCTTGGTAATCAATTTGATATTCTCCTTGTTGATGAGATCACCTCAAGAATTTTTTTGCATATTTTATTTATAGATTTATAATAGGTCAGGGCCCACAAATTTCCAATTAACCTTGTAAAATTATTAATGATCAACACCTAAGTTTTATCATTAGCCATGCATTTTACTACCTAGAATATATCCTCAAGATTTAAAGGGGAATTATGAATATTTTGATTATCATTGTGGATATTTAGAGACTTGATATATATATATATATATATATATATATATATATATATATATATATATATATATATATATATATATATATATATATATATATATATACATTATTTTGGAAAGTGCACCTTATCTATCATATCTTCTTGGGCTTGGAATGTTAGGTAGTTATGATCAACAAAGGATGGGGATATTTTAGGCAAGTGGGTAAGACATTATTGAAAAAATTTAATTGCTTTAATTTTATCCCTATCCTACTTGGCCTAAAGGGATTTGAAAAAATATTGAGAGGCTTGGTTTATCACTTTGAGCCAATTAATCTAATCATATATTTAATCCCCTCTTTCCCATGGTTATCTAAAAATTTAATATTATGCATTAGAGAGGAAACCATGGATATCAATTTTAGATCAAAGAGAATATATTCAAGAAGAGAAGATAATATTTGGTATTATTTGAAGACGTCACTATCAGCCCATTTCTAAAATAAATAGACTTGTTTTCCATAAGGATAGGGAAGGTGGTGATGTGAGTGATTGTCTAATTCTAGAATTCAATCAAGCTAGTAGCATAAGAAAAACATGGCATGAGAGTTTATACTTTGGTAATGATATGGATGGTTCCTTCATAGAGATGTGGGATGTGTTCAAAATAATTCATTATGAGTCACCTTTAAGATATGAATATTCTACTCCACTCTCCAATCAATGGGCCTATGGTTTGACAGGATAGATTTTATATGGATGGTGACAACTTCCCTATAAAAGAGAGTAATGCATAACATGTTTTGCTTAAAAATAATGAAATAGTATAGCTTATTAATATCCTTTTCATTATTAACATAATAGTGGACCATGTAAACAAAGGAAAATTACTTAATGCATGTTTTACTAGAAGTTGGTCCACTAAACCCCAATAAGTTTTTAAATAAAACCAAGATCACATTCTCCCACAAAAAATTGCATTATAAGGGTTAAAATTTTATCATTAGGCCTCTCAATCATATTAAAGGCACCAAAAATTATATAGGTATAAAGAGGTATATTTTTAACAATCCATCACCATAAATTTGATTTATTATCAACATTTTTATGGGTGTAGATGTTTAGAACCCCTAAGGATTGACCATTAATGTAATTTAAAACTCAAATAACAAAATGTGATGGATATTCACCGAATGCCACAACCGTGTGTTAAATTTTATTGGAAACCAAAATAATAGAACTGCTAAGTTGATATTCATGTGAATCATAAACTTAATACATTTTAGGAGAAATAAATGTTAGAATAGTCTATAGAAGAAACCCCAATATCCTAAATTATTGTGGATAGATAAAATATAAACCCATAAAAGTTGATAAGAAAAATTTATAAAGAATTTATGGGAGTATTCCATGATCCCTTGAATGTTCCATGACATTAAAATAATTTGGAAATTTTTTTCTAAGAAACTGAGGGTTAATATGGGGGATTGAATTGTCCTCTCTCTCTTCATTTGAGGATTTATAAATAGGGAAAATGATTTGGTTTGATAAATTTTAATCTAATGGTGGAATTATTATTTCACATTGTTGTCTAGCAATCACTATTTTAAACCACCTTTTTATTTTGAAGTGAAACCTATTAGATAGAAAGTTTTGGTCGACCCATGAGAGGACAATTATGGATCTTATGTTCAATTTGATGACACATAAATTGGGCATTTGGTAAATTAACATAGTTTACTTTTTGCACCCAATATTTCATCCCTACTTGAATATCGTTATACTCTTTAAGGTCCTTATTCAAGTCAACCTCGACAAAAAATTTCTTGTTAGGGCGATTAGAGTAAAATTTGATCTATTCATGGAAAATAGCCTATCCTCGACTTCAGTATTTTATATTAGTTTTATTTGTAGAGAATTTAAATGGACCATTTTTATGAATTTTTTCTGGAACTAAAACAAATGATATACTATAAATTATGTGTCACTTGGGTCTTTTTAATCATGTGATAGTCATAAGATATTAACTATAATATAAATTTCATAATAAAAAATAGATAGTTTTATTTCAATATGTGAATGTAGTAGAGTCGGTTAGTTTGGCGGCATGTCAAAACACATGTTCCAAGGTTGAATGTTTTATTGGGTCAAAATGTGAAGACTCTAATTAAATTCTAAGTACGTTAGTTTAAGGACATTAATAATTATTTTATAAATTATACTTTATATTATTTTATTTTACTATAGTAGTCTATAATTCACATATATATTTCAAATTTAATTATTCAACGTGAAAATTAAAAACATTATTAAAAAGATATGATTGTTTAACTTGCTTTCATTAAAATGTTGATTAACTTAAAATATTGTTAAAAATTAGTTTCATTTTAAAGGAAAATTGATCATAGAATAAATCAATGAAAAATTAATATAAAAAAACATAAAAATACAACTTCAATAGGGATAATATTATCCTAGAAAAAGTCAATGTGGTAAAATTCTAGATAAGTGATGGATTTCCTCTTATTTTTATTTTCTAATTTTACAATTATAATTACACTACCTTAACAAAAAAATCCTAGACATTATTTAAAATTTAGCATAAGTAACTACCATACATTTTTGTTAGTTTAGGTTTTTAATCCTTTTTATTCCCTATGCATAATATTTAACTTTATTAGGTGTCATAATAGGTCATTATGAAAAATATTCCTTAACACTATTTTATAATTTTGAGTTTGTTTTTATTTTCTATATAATGTACTTTCCTAAATCTAGTTTGTTAATGTAATTTAATGATCATTATGTAATTTAGTTTTTCTCATGTTTTATTTCACATAAATAATGGACAATTTCTTATATATTTTTTCATTTGTGTGAGTCGAGTATTTGTGTATATTTAGATACCTAGTCTTGGTCCTTGATTATGGCCCACTATGACATGGTATCAGAGTGATTATGGCAGCTAAATGCCATATCTTCTATACTTAAATCTTGATTTTTCATCTTCTGTGTAATAGACCTAGGATTCCTTGACCTTGCATATTTTAGATTCATCATTTCTCAAATTTTTCTCTTCTTCAATGGTCCTTTATTGATTGATATTTAAAAAAGGAACATTGGAAAAGGTGTGTTTTATATGTTATCTCTTTTTCATTATTTTCCAAAAAAAATGACATGTTCAATTATATTTATAAGGTGAAAAATCCTTAGGATTATCTGTAAACATTACATAATTCAATTACAATTTATTTTATCTTTTTTGTAGGGTTTAAAATCATTTTATTATAATGTATATAAATCCTTACAGTGGGAGACCTGCAAGAAAAACCATTTATAGGATTTTATGAATTTATCAAAAAATTGGTGGGTATTCACTAATTTTTGCATTATAGCAAGGATTTGAGTATTTTTGGAGCTTTTAGGACATGTAAGAGTTTTGACCTTACACAAACATCCTCAAATATAAATCTGCTTATGGACAACTAAATACTATTGAGGAGCAATGGTTTACACTAGTTCACTATGGGTTTCAAAATAGAACCAACTTGTGGTGCAAAAAAGGCAAAGTGTTTTAATAGATGTGATGTACCTTTTGATTTATTATTCTTGTCAATTTATCTTGGATTAGTCTTTCATCTTGAATTTTTAAAAAATCCTAATGATTTGTGGACCATTATGTAAAACATTTTGGGCAAGCAAAATATTATGAGGGGTCATGTGTTCGAGAATAAACTCATTAGTTTGATTATATGAAAATTTGAAACTATATAATACTTATTCATCAAATTAAAATAACTTAGGTTGTAGCTAAAACTATGTGGCATAGACCAAAAAGTATACACAATTGATTATTTTAATCCTTTCCATATTAGGTTCTGATTATTTTATCTTCATTTATACCTTCTATGCTACCAGGTGTGCCCTTGGAGATATTTGTAACATCCCATCCTTGGATGATTTTTTTGTTGACTTAACATAGAAGAAAGGTAATAGTATTCAAATGGGTACTCTAAAGCCCTCTAAATCACATTCCTTAATTGTGAGTCATGACAAAAATAAAGCTTGCAATAGTAAGGAGAATAAATATAACAATAAGGACCATGAGAAATGAAAGGTTTATAAATATAAAGTTAATTTTAAAAACTCAATTGATTCCTCCTCTTTAAGCAAGGGACACAATTCATAGAGACTCACATGTGCGTACGATAAGAAAACTAGGCATATTGAAACAAAATGCATGAAGAAATAGATTAACCAACTGAAAAATATTCTTCTGAATTACAATATCATTTTTCCTATTTAATATAATAAAATTTAATATGTGTTGTAGTTTCCAAAGTAAAAATATAGTAGTAAACGAAAAATTAAGGGAAAATCACTTCTTACATTTATATCCCAACCTTCTACGTGTGTAATTAATTACGGTGCATATCACCACATGGCTTCATCACATGATTTATTTCATCCTTTGAGATTCATTTTATGCCTTCCATTTCATTGGGTGATGATAGTTTTGTATAATCTAGTTGGATAGGATCTATCAAAGTGAGTGATGGGACATTTTAGGATGTTCTATGTATTCCCTTATTGTCTGCCAATCTCCTCTCTATTTATCAAATTACTCACATTGATTTAGGAAATATATTTGAGTTCAGACCTAATTTTATGGTTACTAGGGAAGTGATAAGTGACTTTATAGTCTTATTTTGGAAAAAATATCACCAATCCTAGTTGAACACTTTGACAAAAACATTTCCCGATCAACCTTTTATTGATCTACCTAATCATTCAACCATATTAACTATTGTTACCTAGATCAACTCAATTGAAATGACATGATTTTAGAGTTTCCATGTGTTCATCTGTGTAATGGCATATTCAACCATATTAATTATAGCATGAAAGATTCAACCATATTAACTATTGTTACCTAGATCAACTCAATTGAAATGACATGATTTCAGAGTTTCCATGTGTTTATCTTTGTAATGGAGTTTAATAATTTCATACTTGGTAAGCATTCTAAAGAGAAGTATGGCAAAGGAAAAGAGTGAAGAGCTACATAGATATTGTATCTAGTTCACATTGACATTATTGGACCATTTAAAAATCCTTAATTCAATAGGACTAAATACATGCTTATCTTCCTTGATGATGTTTCATGGGATACTTGAGTGTACTTTATTAATTACAAGTCAAAGGTCTTTGATCATTTTCAATAATTTAGGGCACTTGTCAAAAAGTACTTAGGTAAACCAATCAATATTTTTTGCACAAAAAATGGTGTTTAGTATGCCATTAATCATTTTTAGAAATTATACAATTAAGAGGTGATTAAAATACAATTTACAATTACATATATTCCTCATCATAATGGTATTTTAAAGTGCAATAATGTGTTCTTAAATGAAATGGCTAACTGTAAACTACACTCCAAGTCTCTTAAACCTCAATATTGGGTCAAGGACATAAACTATGCTTGGTATATCTAGAATTAGGTTACTCATAAATAATTGAAGGGAGTAATTCCTTTTGAAGCATGAAGTGGTTAGAAACCCATAGTTAATCACTCTTAAGTGTTTAGATCTCTTGTTATGTCCCAGATTCCTAAGAAGAAACATAAAGCAATGGAACCTTAATTTTATCCTTAAATCTACATTGGATATCCTAAGGGTGTTAATGGATACAAGATTATCCATTCCACCAATCATGATTTTTTCATTGAGAGAGGTGTTCATTTTCAAGAGGGTTCTCTAGACTCCTTACTTTAAACTTCTCCCTATTACTTGGATTCATTAGATATGATGATATTGATAATGATTCAAATCCACCTAATTAACTTCGTAATGGTATAAATTGTTCTTCTATTAATAATTATGAGAGTAATTATTGGGAATAATCTCCTCCTTACCTTATATTATCTTTAAAGGATGAGGAATCTCCTCATAAATCTATGATTTCTAGTCCTCTTTCAGATAGATAGACATTGCAAAATGATATCCATTAGTTTAGAGATCCAATAAACACTAGGCAAATAAATTCATAGACACATAATGTCCTATATCCATTCATTTCATCTAGTTTTAATCCATAATTATTCCATGAGGTATAAATCACTCCTAAATGGGATACTACTATGGAAGAGGAGTATGGTTCCTTGCTGAGGAACAACATTTTGTATTTAGTTCCTCTTCCTAAAGAAAGAAATCTTATTCAAATTAGAGGGATCTATCGAATATAATTTATAATATATGAGTCTGTACATAATTTAAAAGCATGTTTGATACCAAATAGTTTTTCTTAGGTACTCAGCATTGACTGTACTAACATTTTTTTTCATAGTTTTGAAAATGAACTCAATCAACCTTTCTCTTTCCATTGTTGAAAAACATCATTTGGATGTTCATTAGATGCATATCAAGATTGAATTTTTACATGGTGACATCAAAGAGGAAATATATAGAGATTAACCAAAATGAATTATGGAATATTATTTCTTAGTTTGTAAACTTTACAAATATATCCATGGCCTCAAATAAGTTCCTCGATATTGGTATGCCAATATGGACTCCTTTCTTATTTCTATAAGGTTTAATATATGCCATTATGATCATAAGGTATAAAATTTTCTATAAAATAACTAATTTTGTATTCTAATTCTCTATGTGAATGACTTATTGATCACTAGTAGTTTTCCATCCTCCATAGTGAATTTTTTTTGAATAACGAGGTCTTAATGATTGACTTGGGATTGTTACATTATTTTCTTGGGATTAAATTTTTTTAGTTTAACTCTAATATAAATATTTCATATTAAAATTATGCTCTTGATTCACTCACATGGTTTAACATGGCTGACTATAAGCCATCTCTAACTCCCTTTGTATTTGGTGTGAATCTTAAGGCTAATTTTCCTCCTTTCATTGTTGTTACCTTGTATCAACATGTTGGTAGTCTTATACATCTTATGTACACTATCAATGACACATAATGTGAAATTGGAATGGTTTCTATATTTATGTAAGAATCACATAATTTTAACCATAAAGTAACTAAGAAGATTTCCCACTAAATTCAGGGTATTCATAATTTTATATTTGTTATCGAGCAGGCATTGCCATTGAATTGATTGGGTATACATATTCATATTGGGCTAGTGATATTTTTAAACATAAGTCTACTTCAATATATAGTTTATACCTTGGTTCAAGATAAATTATTTAGTCATGTAATAAGTAGAATGTTATTATTTTATCTTCTACAAAGTCAAAATATATAGGATCTATTAATGTTGCCATCGAGGCTATTTGGCTTTAGTGGATTCTCGCTGAGTTTGGTATCTAGTTTAGATGACCAACAATCATGTTCTATGATTATCAAATCACCACCCACATTTTTAGGAATATAGTCCTCTATCAACAAACTAGGAATATTGATATTCACATGTATTTAATTTAGAAGTTTTTTCATGAGAAGGTGATTGATCTTTGCTACATCCATATTATGGAGCATAATGCTGATATATTGATTGAAATCTTCATTGAGAATAAATATCTTCATTTATGGGATATTTTTTGATTTCAAGTGTCTTTTTCATCCTCCCCTAGGAGGATTTTTATTTATTTTCTCTCTCTCTCTCTCTCTCTCTCTCTCTCTCTCTCTCTCTCTCTCTCTCTCTCTCTCTCTCTCTCTCTCTCTCTCTCTCTCTCTCTCTCTCTCTCTCTCTCTCTCTCTCTCTCTCTCTCTCTCTCTCTCTCTCTAATAGTATGGGTATTCTCTATATTCTTCTATGGATTTTTCTATGTTCTCGGGTTCCTCATAAAGCCTTGTTAAAGGACCCAATTTTTTTTAGTCACCTGATCTACGCATAAGGGGGGTGGGGTGATAGTGTAGTTTTTTATTTTGATGGTTTTTCCTTAAACATGTTATTTTGATTACTTAGGTTTCACTTAGGTGTAATATTAAAGGTCATTATGAAAATATGGACTAACACTATTTTTAAAAGATTGAGTTTATTTCATCTATTTAATGTAATTTTTAAATAATCTATCTCTTTTACATATTTTCATTTTCATTATTTACATAGTTTTACATTCATAGGTATCTAATCAAGATCCTCGACTATGGACTGATGAGCCCATAAAATAACTTATTATATCTGAGAAATGATTTCATTTCGCCTTTAAATAATATTTTTTTGTGTGGATTTAAATGTACATTCTATCTCTTATTACTAATTAAAATTATAAAAAGATTAATTTGTCTTGAATACTTTATGCAATTTAATGTTCCCTATTTTCACCACTTTGTTCAAACCTTTTACAAGAAAAACTACCATTTTTGTGTATACATGTCATCTAGATGTACTAAATGCAAATAATGTGTTTTGGGGAAAAAAATAAAAAGAAAAGAGAGATGATCATCTTAGAATAATTTTTATTACCACCAAGTTGGCTCCATAGTTAGTAAGTCTGGCTTCAAATATCACCAATCAAAATCTAAAGATTCCAAAAATGGATCTAGAGATGGTTAGACTAGTCCTAAAGGCTTCTAGAATTTCCAAAAGGGCATTGTGAAACTTTGAATCATGGTTAAAACCATATCTTATTAATTACAAGCATCATAGCCTATTTTCGAAACATTTCTATAAATCATGTATAAACTTCCCAAAAATAATATGTTTATTTTTAGCCATAAGCATTTATAATATTTTTGTAAAATAAATTATAATTAATTTAATAGGGTATATTTATATAAAATAAATGGTCTAAATTGAAATAATAAGTTTTAAAAATGAGTATCCAAATGTAGCACGTGAAAACTGAGATCATAACTCTTCCACTAGTTTGTCCCTTGATTATGGCAAAGAAGTTATTTTTCTAGTTTCAATAAATAAAATCCTAGTTAGTTATCATCATTTTTAGTAGGTTAGTCTATTTTGATCAGCTATCTATTGTGAGACATTATCACATATAAATACCATCTTCCTATTGATACGTTAGTAGAAAATAGAATGAGAATACATAATTATTAGATGATTGAATCATATAACCAATCATTTCCATCATTGTAA